>JAUYWG010000055.1:1085335-1140345 GCA_034779775.1 Enteromius afrohamiltoni
CATTAAATATATACATGCATGTGTTTGTATTTTTATATACTTAATAAATATACACAGTTCATACAAATATACTATGTAAAGAAAAACTTTTATTGTGGATGCGATTAATCGCGATTAATCATTTGGCAGCACTAATATGTATATATATATATATATATATTACACGTGGAATATATATACACATACACGTGGAAATTTAATACTTTTTAAAGAAATAAAATTGACCAAAAAAATAACTAAAAATAGAATCTATAATCTATAATAGAATATAAATGATATAAATAGCACTGTTATATATGAGCTGAGGTTATTTAGAGTTCTCTGAGCGTTGTCTATACAGTTTTTCCCTTGCTGAGTGTGGTTTTATGTAATGAAGTGTGCTCCGCAGCCCACAGATATTCCCAAAAGTCCTTTCCTAACAAAATCCTGAGCCAGCACGTAAACAACCCCACATAACCTCTAAGGTCTTCCCTCTTCTCTCTCCTTTAACTTCAAACGCTATAATACACCTTCTCCAGCCACATAACGTCAACGCTTATTGCCCCGGCGAAGTGGAAAATGCTCGGATGAAGGATGTCGTCTCACGTGGAAAAGAAAAGAACCGATGCCAAACGCCAGATCTCTGGAAATCCAACACTCCATGCCGGCCAAATCCAAGTTTCCACGCTGAGAGAGTTTGTAATGTAGAGAGGGAGTGACAGAAGCTCAGCATTCCAGCGCATGAGGAAACCACTTCTTCATTAATGACCTATTTTTGCGATGATGAGTGAAATGGCACACTTAATAAATATTTACTCTCGTATGGCGGGAGCTGAATGTCCCTGGTGTCAGTCGCATAGAGCCGTTACACAATAGTTTGACCCTTAAGCTCTTCATCAGGATTCGATTGTCCGCTTTGTTTTGCCAAATATGAATGCTTGTGTGAGATACTGTTGATAGTGGATTTTGCTGAGCTTATGATTAATGCTGTTTTTCCCTAGTGTCTGTGCACTGATGTGACCTGTTCTTCTGGGCTTTTAGAGTCAAGAGAGATTTAGATTCGATTTTAGATTTGAAGAGGCTGAGCGAATTACAATCTCAGACGGTATCGCTCATGGTGTGTTGATGAAGCGCTGTCTTAAAACCAGTCAATAACCTCGGAATCCAGAGCTGGATATGATTATAGTATTTTACTGTCCCATTACTATCTTAAATAAGAATCAGAGGCACGCATCACATGTACAGGCATCTGTTCATTCTGAGAGCTGCTTGACATCTTAGATGAAATATTATCTAATATATAGGCTATTAAGAAATAGATTCCCTCCCTTAAAGATACAGGAAGAATCAACTAATATTAAAAATACCTGAAGCTGTAATTGTATTGTATGTAAAGATTAAAGGCTACATGCTAACATTCCCTCCATAATTAAACAATTTTAAATGTTTTATTAATTTAAATGTAAAGATTTTTTTTTATGTTTATAACATTATATATATATATATATATATATATATATATATATGTTGGTACAAATCATATAAATTAATTACATTTAAAAAATACATGTATTCATGGCAATAATAGGTAACAGTGTTGCCAGTATCCATATTTTATGAAAGCTTAGCGTCTTCTTTTCTAAACAAACAAATAATTTTGAAAGCAGCAGTTCATGTTTCTGAAGCTTGACTACAGTCATCATGAGGATAAAGTGAAGATTTCATAGCCAGACCTGCATGAAAAAGAAATGATATATGGAGAGAGTGTGTGTGTGTGTGTGTGTGTGTGTGTGTGCGCATGATCCAGTGCCACATGATGACATCATTTGCAACAACAAGCTTACAAATTCAACTTCATTCCCAAACAACATGAGAAACAAGACCGGTTGCCATAGTAAAGCATGTTTTACTGCCTCATTAATATGTAAAACATTGACCTCACGACCATGACAGCTCCTCCCAAATGATTGATGAGTCATATTAAAGTAGATCAAGAAGCAAATGCTGTAGTTTTAGATGTATTTATTAGTATTATTTTAATTTATGTGTATAAATGATTGTGGAATATGTTGTTGTCGGGCCACAGCAGGCGGTCAGATTGGGTGAAGTGATCCATAGATCATCTGTACAGAGGAGTGCAGGGTTCGGTCCTCCCTACGGTAGCGTTATTAATTTATGGTCCCAGCAGCCCTGACTCCAGCAGCTGCGGGACGTTTCAGGTGTGTGTGTGTGTGTGTGTGGGGAGAAATCTGTTCCTCCAGCAAACAGCGTCTGCGCTTTAGGCTCCTGCACTCAGAACAGGCCCATTTGTTCCAGATTCTGAAAGTGTGTCAAGTCAGTCTGAGTTATAATCAAGTTCACCTCATTCCTGCATTTAACCCACCATTTGCTCTTCCTGCAGGAAAACTGATTGCTCTGATGTTGCTCTTTCATTGCTCTGTGATTTTCATGTGATACGTTTCTATTTCATGTAAAACAAAAGAAAATGTTTTGTGCGTGTAAACTAGGAGTGTCCCGATCGCGATCGGCCAATCTGTTTGCGCGTAATGTAAAAAAAAAAAACTATAATTATGTCCACAATTGATTCATTTATTATTTAGTCATTTATTTTATATTTTGAAGGTTGAGACTAAATAATTTATCTTTAATGTGTATATATACATATAGTATTAAAAATATATTTAACTGAGCTTCGCTGTTTACACACGATATACTTACCACTTAATGTATGTTAAGTAATTTTATTTCATATTTTTTATATATTATATATTGTATAGCATTTTATGCTCCGATTTACCAAGGGTGCCAGTATTAGTGGGCACTATATATATATATATATATATATATATATATATATACACAATTTGTATTTTTTGTGTGTATATATACAGTACAGTGTAAAACCCTTAGGCCACTAGTATTTTCACCAACACAAAATGGTTATTACTATCTTTCTTATTACCTTTCCAAGCTGCTTCAATGGAATTCAAAAGGATTTATTTGGAATTTTGAAATCCATGGAATTTCTGAGGAAAAATATAGACAGCTCTTTTCCATGAAGCTCCAAAATGAGAACAAAGCTCCACCACGCATTAACTACATGAACTAATGATAAACAGAACATCCACAGCATTTATTAATCTTAGTTGTTCATCTTGTATGTCTTAATTAAGACCATTCTTAATAGAACTTTAGAATAGAATAGAATTTTAATCACCTAAAGAACCTTTTTTTTTTCACCATGAATAATCTTTCGTCCGATGGAAAGGTTCTTTTATGGTTCTTTATGGAATAACTGATGCCTTTAAAAAACTTTTATTTTGAAGAGTGTTTCAAGAAACATGCATAGAACCCTTCCATTCCACAAAGGTATTGTTACGATCCTTGGCATCCTTGCTCTTGTGTGTTTTGCTTCAACACATTCTCACTCCAACTCGTCACATTTTGAAGCTTGGTCATGTCCCTTTTGCGTCGCTTTTTAAAGCTCAAGGTACCCCTTTTTTAGTCACTTTTCGACGTGAAGGGTCCTCCATTGTTTTAATATCACGCCAAAAAAATAAATATATATATATATATATATATATATTAGAACTTTTATATTTAAAGTGCCCCAATTTTGGGTTATTAAAAGGTTCATATTTTGGTTTTGGGAGTCCCAAACAACAGGCTAACATACATGCAGGGTCAAAAACACTTTAATTGTCTTTATATGCATTTATTTTTACCATATTTGTTCAAAAAAGACCCAAACTATTAATTTCATTTGTGTTTGAGCTTTTAACGTTAACAAAAGTGGCACCTAGTGGTGAAGAATGAATTTGCAGTTTTATTCAGACCAACAAGTGGGAAATAATAAGACAACAACATGAAACGGCTTGGAATTTGTTTTAAAAATGACTTGTTTCAATGATTCAGAGTTGATTCTTTCTGTCGAGAGACAATATCTTATACACGAAACACTTTCAGGTTTAAATTTTGGAGGATGTTTTCGTAAACAATCAGAACGCGCTGCAGGGGAACGGCTAAAGCTCGCCAAATGACAGCGCTGAAAATGCAGAGTAAAAGAAAAATACACCCCTCCCTTCATCTACAAGCCCCTGCTACACACTCACTCACACACACACACACACATTAAACGGCGCTGACCTCACCCCGTGTGCAGTGCCAGAGACTCAGAGTCTCTCTCTTTCTCTGGTTTCGCCGCCCACTCTGCTCTCTCCTCCTCGTACGACAGAGAAGGCTCTCTCCTCATGTAGTGAGAGCTCTGAGGAGCCTGTCAGTGTGTTTGTGAGCTCAGGGCTGAAGGAGAACGAGCGGGTGATGGATCCGATCCCAATTGCAGAAAGATTTTGCTTGCGACAACTCCTTCAAACACCAGGAGGGCTCTGGTTTCTTCAGCAAACAGCTTTCTGAACCCATTCACAGCCACACACACACACAAACACACGCACGCACATATACAGGTGTGTGTGGCGCACATTACCTCATATCTCTGCCAGAACAGGAATCGGTGTGCATTAGTTGATTCTTTCCAGGGATATTTCAGGGACGAGCCAAGAAAAGGCGCTTCCTTCACAAGTGTGTGTGTGATGTGTGTGTGACCGGCGCTCACTATGCGTTCTCACACACTGACTCTGCCGCTCTGCTTTGGCTTTGCCCTCTGCCTCTGTCTAGCAGTGGGTCAGCACCAACAACAGCGCTCCAGCGTGGTCCGCGGGGGTCCGGAGCGGATCAAAGTGCTCTTCACTCCCACCATCTGCAGGCTGCGCTGCACGCAGGGACGCTGCACCAACTACTGCGAGCGCGGGAACGTCACCACCATCTACAACAGTGAGCAGGGAGCACAGACGCCAACCGGATCCGGCTTCAGAGTGTGTGAGTAAACCTACTTCACTGAGGGCCTTACAGCATCCTATGAAATAACACTGTTTAGTGCTAGTGCTCTGATTCACATTTAGTGTGTAAGATTTCCTATCTCATATACGGTAATAACTTTATTAATTTAAAAAATCATGTAGGTTGGGTTTTAAATCCTTCCATACTATGACAGTAGTAGTAGTAAAAATTTATAAAAAATCATAATTTTTTAGCATTATGTTTTTTACGTATTTATTTAACATCAAATAGCTACTCAAAATAGAATGTAGGTTGGAATTATATATATATATATATATATATAATTATATATGTTTTGTTTGTTTCTTTTTTAAAAAATGTGTATATCTAGATTTAATTTTAGTAGATTTTTTATTTTTTTTATTTAAGATTTAAGATTATATTTGACAGTCTTATATCTTGAAGAGCAGACATGATTATGGAGGTGACACTGAGAACTCTGGATAGGCTTGTCTTCAGCATGAATGATAAATGAACACTTCTGCAGACAAACACATGCCTACATGTACATGCACAGACCCGCAGGTGTGTCAGACATTCATCTGGAGGTATTTATGAGTGCTGTGTGTTTGTGCTGAGACATCTGTTGTGTCTGATGCTCTTCATGATCATTTGCATGGATATTGCAGTTCTGAGAGATGGAGGGCTTGACCTGAGCATTCACTCTGAGGTGCTTATCAAATGTGTCTTCTGTCACTGATTATTGTTCTCTCTGTTTATTTTTGTTATCCTAATGATATATATATATATATATATATATATATATATATATACACATATACATATATGCATATGTTTGTCTGCAGAAGTGTGCATTAATTATTCATACTGAAACATATATATATATTATATATATATAAGATACACATAAATATAAAGTGTGTATTGTGAAATTGAAAATAAAACAAAAATGTACATTCTGCATCAACGAGGAAGAAATTATTTGTGATTTATTTTTCTAAAATATTTTTATATTTTTTATAAATTAGTAAAAAAGCTAATGGTCACTTTTTTATTTCACTTTTTATTTTATTTTATTATTTTTTTATTGCCTCTTGTATTTGAGTTTACTTGTCACATATTTGGCTTTTTATCTTACAAGTTAAGAGTTAATTAATTAATTGTGGGGTAAAAGTATGAAATGTGAGACAAAAAATAACAGAATTGAGAGAAAAACGTCCCTTGACAGTAATAAGCTTCAATATCTACTCAAAGTAAAAAAAAGAAAAAAAAAGTACTATATATCTTGGATTTGTGATGTTATTAGCGATACATTGGTTTGTACTAACCAATGACACAAGCACAAAATAACACAAGCTATTGTACTAACCTGAAATTTTTTTTTACCTAAGTTATGGAGCAGCCTGTAATTGCAGTTTGCAATTATGTACATGTAACAGACAGCTACTGTTACACAAATGTTACAGACCGAGTCTGTTACACTGTTACACTTAAGTACAATCTTTATTTTAAGTAGCTCATCTCTGTGTACTTGAATTTGTAATTGTTGCATAAAGTATGCAACACTTATGTAACAGTGTTTTTGTTACATAAGTAGCTGTGTAACAGACTTGGGCTGTAACAAATGTGTAACAGTAGCAGCCTATTAGATAATTACTACTTAATTACAAACTGTAAGTCCAAACTGTTCAAGTATAACAGCTACTAATAAGTATTTACTACTGTAGGTAATTACTCTGTATTATCGACACCTTAAAATAAAGTGTTACCCTCTGATTTTACACAGCAGCGGCCAGTAAGCTATAATTTATATACAGTATAAATTGTGGTTGGTGTCTAGAATGTTATACTTTATATTAAGTGGACAGTACACTGGTAGTACACCAACTCCAGATCCAACTCTTTCCACTTTACATATCCCTAAACCTACCCATCTCTACTCCCTGGATCAAATTACAAATTATCCCCACCCCAATTACTCTTAAACATATTGTTGCAAAATGTATTTATATAATTCCTGTTACACGAGAACTTAGTGAAGAGATAAAAGTGATGTTACCCATGTACTGTTGCACATTTGTACTTACTGTACACATGCCATTCTGAGGGTTGTTACATGTCTGTAGTTACAGATATGTTACAGCTGTAGGTACTTGCCCTGTGGTTACATATTACATATCTAGTCTAGTCATATCTGTGTAAGTACACAAATACTAGGGACAATATAAAGTGAAACACAGTTTTTAAGTATTTTGGATTACAAAGTATTTTATTGCAAATTGACTTAATCATGTTGTGATAAATCAAAGAACCATCATATTATGCCAGTTCATTTGCAAGATCAGTTCCAAAACACCCTGGGATATTCAGTCCAGTTCTGAACCCCGAGGCAGGAGGCTTATTTTGTGAATCCAAGCTTATTTTCCTAGTCACAGCACCACAGTACACTTATGTAAGGCTTGAACAGTCCCCTCGACTTCAGTTTTCACTCTGAACCTGTTTCCTATTCGGGTCTTGTCCAAGAAAAAATCAGCTCCAACAGTCCAGTGACCTATTTATACAAGTGCTGCCTGTAATCTCCATCCAGAGAAACTCATTATGAACTTATCACACACCAAAACTTCCTCTGATAGATTTTATACATTTGTGTTTTCTTCTGGTAAACACGTCCGCACATGAAAGCAGGAGGTGATTTATGTGTGTTCTCCACTCAAGCTGTTTGGAGATAAATGGGCATAAACACATGCCGTATTTGTGGCACCAAAAGAAATTGTGTTGGCTTCCAGTTCTGAGAAATGTGCAGCTCGTCTCATTTATCAGTTTACTAAATCTCCACCCATGCCGTCAGAGCGTCTTTTTAGTTGAGTGGATGGATCCTGGAGGTTACGTCTTTTTCATTGACTTCACAGTCTGTCTGGCATCCTGGCACAAGGCCAAGCACTGGTTGTAATTTTGCTTGTTGGAGTCATTTGACAGCTGAATTACGATGACGAGAATGATTTGAATCTTTCACAGTAGTGATTGTAAACACATAGTGAAAGTCTGACTGCTGAAAAAACTAGATGTTTTTCGCCTATGCAATCCAGAGCTTTTTGTATAACTATTTATATCAATAAGGTCCCTGCCCCCCTGCATTCATCTCAGTGAGTTAGATCCTGATTAGACACATTTGTCTCCATTATTCTGTAGCTCCTAGTCACTTTCTGTGGATCCATGGATTGCTAGTCGTGGATTGTGCTTCCTTTGGCCTGGAAACGTTTCATCTTTGCCAAACTGATGACATATGGTACCGATTTCAGAGCTGTAGATTGTGACCAAAATGCTCACAAATGCGAAAAAAAAAAGGTGACAATAATTGAAAATCCCAGCCTAGGCTCATCGGAAAACTCTTAAGAATGTTGTTTCCAGCTGATATGGAGACAAGTGGCAGTAAAACACAAACAACCTTAATGTTTTGTGCACCATATCATGTTATGAGCTCAAAACATTTTTAAAAGTGCATAATTTGTAAACTACTACATTTTGATGTTTGGGTCATGTAATAAGCTCCATACATTTGGCTTTTCTGATTAAGGAAACTTGCTTGTTAGCGCATCCGGTGCAGCACTGCACTGTACAATGTGTATGTACACTGTGGTTACATACTACATATCTAGTCACTATGCAAGTGCACAAATACTAGGGACAAAAAAAACTGGGTCTCACTTTTTTAAGCATTTTGGATTACAAAGTATTTTAATGCAAATTGCATGACTTAATCATGCTATGATATATAAAAGATACAGCACTGCACTTATCATTTTTACACTTATAACACTTTAATTTTCCAACTTACATGCAACAACCAATATGAAAAAAGATTCATGACCATGTGTTTCAGATAAAACTGAATGCATTTTTTTCTTTGCACCATTTCACTTTGAAAGTGGCATTAAAAAAGTCCATACATGGTGTGGTTGGTACAGGCACATTGTTGAAAAGTTTTCATTGGCGGTTTTGCCAGAAAGCATATTGTGAGGTGCTGTTATTTAGATTTGCATGCACCATGAGCCATTATGTTCATTTTGTATACAAATGACTCTTCTGCACTGGCTCTTTTAAAAAAAAGGTTAATCAAACAGTCTCAAAGGGTCTGTCACAAAACACCAAGCCCTCCCAGCCTTTCTCAGAGTCATCAGCTAAGTGCAGAGAATTTGAATCATTACTTTGTTCATAGTTGACTCCACCATTGAACAATGACTCAGTTTCTGGTGATGATCATTTGAAAATAAATGGTGAATATTAATATAGAAAATATTCATTTATCACAGCAAAAGAGGCTCAATAAACTAAAGCACTTAATGTTTTTCAGTTTGCGTATCTGGATTTTAAAACCAAGATGAGTTAAGAATATATGTATGCATGCAGATGTGATAAGCATCTGTGTCTGATCTAGGGCACGTGTTTGTAGGGCTGGTTATAACTCTCCTCCAATAGCTGGCTGTGGGTTATGGGTGAACAGAGAGTCGAACACGTGGTGCCAAATAAAAGCTTGCAATCCTTCAGCTGCTTTAACTGAAATCAGTGAAGAAAGCGTGAAATGTATTTCCTGCTGTAAGAGAAATCAAGCAGCCGTTTCTTCTCGTTGCGTATATACGTCCATCTCTAAGGGTTAATTAGTTTACCTGCAGTGGCCCTCAGGGGCCCTGAAACATCTGGACCATGGCAGAGAGCCAGAGACTATCAGAGGCACTCACAACAGAGAGTGAGAGTGTGTGTTATTGTACATGTACTGTATGTGCGGATGCTTCCTGAAAGCTTCAGCTGCGGTTCAAACGGTTCAAATGTCATCCTAGTTTTTACGATATGGAAAAATTCTTCCATGCCTTCCTGCTTTAACATTAGTGGAAGTAAATTAGTGTGTGTTAATGGCTTACAGAGAGATTTGTTATATTGTACAGTAAACTTTTGAACCCTGGTATATAAGATATGTTGAGCTTTTGCCATGACTTTTGCAGGACCACAAAGGCATAAAAACACAGTTTGTTTTCTGTTTTTTTTTTAGGGTAACGTCAGGGGGTCACCACAGGGTCAGTGCAACATTTATGGTTAATTTTTTTTTTTTTGTATAGTGTCTGTCACAAACCGCGCCTCTGTGGCCCTCTCCGATGAACAGCAGCGGGAACATTCGCCCGAGTACTAATGTTCCCACCCGGACCTTTTTACCCCACGTACCTGGGCCTCTCGCGCCCGGTTTCCAGCGTTGCCACTGGATATAAACGCTGACTTTTGCCCAGTTCAGACGCGAAGTCTCGATTTGCCCATCTTTACTGAACGTTTTCTACTGTCTTTTGATTACCCGTGTTTGATTTCTGACTGTGTTTTGATTTCCCGATTTCTCGCCGCCTGTCCTGATCTGTTTTGCTTGTCCCTCTGACTACGATTTTGCCTGTTCTTTGATCTATCCGTTTGCCCATGTACCAAACTTTGCCTGTCTGACTACGAACAAATCCGAGAGATTCCTTGGATTTGCTAACTTTTACCGGAGGTTTATCAAGAACTTCAGCCAGACAGCCACTCCCTTGACTGCCATGACCAGCAAGGCTTACAAACGAATACCCTGGGAACCCGAGAGCAAGGCTGCCTTCCACCACCTCAAGCAAAAGTTGACGGCTCCCATCCTCAAACATCCAGACCCCACACGCCAGTTCATAGTAGAGGTGGATGCCTCGAATACCAGCATCAGAGCTTTACTCTCTCAATACCAGGGGAACCCCGAAAAGCTCTATCCCTGCGCCTTATTTTCACGTAAACTCACCTCGGCTGAACAAAACTATGACGTGGGTGACCGTGAACTGCTGGCCATGAAGTCGGCCTTGGAGGAGTGGCGTCACTGGCTTGAGGGGGCATGGGAGCCATTCATTGTCTACACTGATCATCGTAACCTCGAATATCTCTGCTCTGCCAAGAGGTTGAACTCCCGTCAAGCCAGGTGGTCGCTCTTCTCTAGATTTTTTAATTCAAAATCACGTATCGCCCAGGGTCCAAGAACGGCAAGATCTCACGCCAGTTTGATCAACCCACACAACCTTTGGGTCCTGAGAACATTATTTCCCCATCACTAGTCCTGACCCGTCCAATGGGACATCATGCTGGAGATCCAAGAAGCGCAAGCTACAGAACCATCTCCACCAGAGTGCTCACCAGACAAGGTGTACATTCCAGCCGTCCTCAGAGAACGCCTGCTTCATTTGATCCACAATACCCCAAGCTCTGGGCATCCTGGAACCCTGGCCACTGTGGACCTCACCTCGAACCAATTCTGGTGGGCAACCTTGTTGTCCGATGTCTCATATTTCATCAAGCGCTGTGCTGTCTGCCAGATGATTAAATGTTCCTGTCAATGGCCTACTTCAACCCTTACCGATCCTTCAAAGACCCTGGTCTCATATCGCAGTGGACTTTGTAACTGACCTGCCACAATCCAACCACCACACCACTATACTCACTGTGGTAGGCCGGTTCTCCAAGGCCTGTTGCTTGATACCCCTGACTAGATATCGTCTCCGACCAGGGCCCTCAATTCACCTCAAGAGTCTGGAAAGCCTACTGCACACAACTAAATATCAATGGGAGCCTCAGGTTACCATCCTGAATCGAACGGCCAGGCGGAAAGACTCAATCAAGAGCTCATTCGCTTTCTTAGGTGATACTGCCACAGTAACCAAGACAACTGGAGCCAATACCTCCTCTGGGCCGAATACGCCCAGAACTCCCTGCGGAAGTCAGCTACAAACATGACATCATTCCAATGTGTCCTGGGGTATCAGCCTT
This sequence comes from Enteromius afrohamiltoni, assembly GCA_034779775.1. Lineage (NCBI taxonomy): Eukaryota > Metazoa > Chordata > Actinopteri > Cypriniformes > Cyprinidae > Enteromius > Enteromius afrohamiltoni. The sequence continues at coordinate 1,096,985 of JAUYWG010000055.1, forward strand.
CCTTGTTCCCCCTGGTCTGGATAACCCACTGACCTGCCATCCGTGGACCACTGGCTGAGGCGAAGTGAGGAGACCTGGGACGCCGCACATGTCCAACTCCAAAGAGCTATTCAGAGGGTTGCGGCCCAGGCGACATCCACACTCCTCCAATGAACCCGGACAGTGGGTCTGGCTGTCAGCTCATGACCTTCGCTTACACCTGCCCTGTTGGAAACTAAGTACTTGGGTCCTTTGAAAATCTTGAGACCCGTTTAGATTTACCTGCCAATTATCGAATCTCACCCACCTTTCATTCTTCTTTGCTTAAGCCCGCTGCTGCTCCTGATGGAGAGGGGGACCAGGACGAGGTCGCGGTACCCGAAGCCCCTCCCTTGCAAGACGGAGAGGAGATCTACCAAGTCAGCGAGATCCTGGACTCCCGGCATCGGGGTGGGACTGGGAGGGCTTTGGGCCAGATTTTGCCTGTTCTTTGATCTATCTGTCTTCCCGTGTACTGAACTTTGTCTGTCTGACTACAAACATTTAATCGTTAATATACTTTAAAATAAAATGTTACCAATAAATGCAATTATTTTGAACATTTCAGAGTCCTAAAATGACTTTCAATTAACTATCAAAAACTCTGGAATTGCTAATAAATTTCACAACTAATTATATTTTTTATTTATTTTTTACAGTGTTGTATCCTCACTTCTTTAGGAAATCTGCTAAAATTATTGTTTAACATTACTTTAAAAAGGTTTAAAGGGAATATATCAGTTAATGTATTTTTCATAAAGGTGATGTGATCATTTGCTTATACAATGCAAATGTAAAAGCTTGCGATTCTGTTGTGTTATCTTTCTGATATGTTTGTCTCACACAGTGCAACACTCAGCGTCTTTATACGCTCTCAAAAATAAATGTACAAAAGCTTCACTGGTTGTACTCCATCTTAGTACCTTAAAGGTACATATTATTACTTAAAGTGTACATATTTGAACATAATAGGTTAAAAACTTTTTTGAAAAGGTACCGCCGCAGTTACAGCTTTTATACCTTTATTTCTGATAGTGTACAAGTGTTTAAAATTATAGTACAGTACAGCATAAAATTTTCATTGCTCAGTGAATACTGTACAGTATGCCGGACACACTGGCTTTTGCCATTGAAATGGATTGATTTGCAGCTTTCTCTAGTCTACCCCAGAGCACAGCACGCTAAGAGCATGCTTTAACAGCATGTGTCTTTAATTTACCTCAAAATAGTTCTGCTGTTTTCCCCTTTGACTTGAGTGATAATGCAGTCAGCCTTGAGGTTCATAGACATGTGCCCAAAATGTGTGTATCTGTGTTGAACCTTCTTCCAAACTAGTTTTTTATATGAAATAATGCATATGTTTAATTTTAGACTTTTCAAATGCAACCCCTAAACTGGTCTAGGGGAGTCTGGGAGGATCTCCTTTCTTCATTAAAGCTGAAAGATGGCAGATACGCTCAGCACTTTTCTCTGAATGAATCTCTGAAGTGCAAATGAGACCTTCTCCTTGGACCTTCTCCAATGAAAATGGCTTTTTCTTCCATTCGTGTCCTGTCAAGAGTTTTATAATTTTGTTGTTTCAGTCAAGCGTATTCCTGGCCTTTCTTCATTTAAAAAGAATTTTATTTACATATTTCCCCCCATGCTGAAAGTGTAGATTTGGCTTCCTGTTATCTGGATGGTGCCAATATTTATCCGAACCCTCAGTGGTTTCAAAACAACAGAATATCTGGGGTCCAGAAATGAAGGTGGAAAGCTAGAATATGAAAAGGTAATAGAGATTTCCAGCTTTAGTTTTATGAAGTGTGAGGGTGTTGCCAAATGTTTGTGTTTACGCAGATGAGCTGAAGAAAAAGCTCTCATCCTGGCTCAAAAAGCACCACGGTTCATTCATCTCCAAACGTACAAACCTCTGCCACATCATCTCCAAACAACGCCCAACATCCCATCTCATTCACATCCATAGAATACAGTCATGTTCACTGTAAAAAAACAACCCAACTTGGGTTATTTGGCAACCCAGTGCTGGGTAAATATTGGACAGAACACGTTCTGGGTTATTTTGTTTGTTTAAAAATCATTATATTGCTCACTTAAAATGGGTTGGAAATAAAAATCATACACAGAATTACTAAAGGAAACGGCAATTATCAGAAACTATAAGCTAGTAATGTACAGTATTGTAGAAACGTAATTTCCAGTAAAGCTACAAAAATTAATGTATCTGGGTGAATACTATATATAGTGTACAATATTACATCCATTTAAACTCATTTAACAAGCATTTTAGAAACAAGGGCCTCGATCGAACTTAAATACAAACTTAAATACAACCCAGTAGGGCAGAACCAGTGATTGGGTTTGTTCTGTTGTAGCTGTACAGCTTGATAAAAACAAGCATGAAACTCACCAGAACTAGTTAGGTAAATTTACCCTGTTAAAGAAAAACAGACAAATAAATGGATTTAATCTGATTCAGAGGTACAAATTAGGGAGTCCTGTTGAAAGAAAATGTCTAAACAATTCAGGGGTCCATTAACAACATCCTTTAAACCACATGTTTTAGACTTGCATTTCCAAAATGATGTGTGTTGCCATATGTCAGAGACATCAGTGTGTGACCCCATAAAGCACACAGAATATAAATAGTGACACCCTAACTTCCTAACCACACCCTAGCAACCACCACCCCATAGACTTCCACTGAAAAATGATGGGAGGAAAATCTCTGGATCAGAATATCATACACTCATGAAAATAAATATAATTAAATGTATTTAAATGAAATCTATTTCATGCTCAGTATAATACAAATACATTTTTCATATTTATGTACTTAATATACTATGTATAATAGACAAGCATTTTTTGACAGATACAGTTAGTAGACACCTACCTGACCACACACTAGCAATAATTTAAAGCAACCATTTACATGCATGAACGTGCTAAATTTCTGCATTAGAACATCATACCCAGGTAATTATTTTAGGAACATTGTTTTGAAATGCTTTTAATATATTACAATTTTCAGTTTTCTTGTTGTGACTGTAATATTATGTAAAAGGTTACACAAACATTTACACCATTTATTTCTAATATTATAAGAATGTTGTGGTCTATTTTTCTTAAACTGAACATCAATTTAAAAATTCCAATTTTTTTTTTACAATGTTCTATTAAAGTTGTAATAAATTCCCTGTTACATGAGTAGAGACGTGGTGTTGGGCTCTTTTGACTCCAACCTCAACTGTCAAGTCATGCCATGGGGTAAGCATTCTGTAAAATGAACAAGTTATTTCCAACACAGTCTCACGACCAATTAATACGTATTCATACAAGGTGCCAAATTTGTGCTAATTCGGATTAATTTGTACAACCTCACTCATGCGACTTTGTACGATTTGTCTAAACCCCAGTGACGAGTAGGCTTAGGGGCGGGGTTAGGTGTAGGTCATTCGTACAAATTCATATGAATTGGCAACTCGTAAAATACGTACGATTTAGAAGAAATCTTTCGAATTTGTACAAGTGAGGTTGTACGAATTTGTATGAATTAGCCACCTCGTAAAATATGTACGAATTGCCGTGAAATCAGGTCAGTTATATCTCTACATTTGAACAAAATGAAGACAAATGACTCAGGCTTTTAAGAGGCTATAGATATCACCATACCAACTGCCTAGCCGTGCCCTAGCAACCATTTCGAGGAGGACCCTAGCAACCACATGTAACCGTGAATAAACCACATTACAGCTCTTTTGACTCAAGCTGTCCAATTCAGGTTTTCTCAAGCCAGCATCAAAGTTTTTTTTCACAAACTTTAGCCTCTAGTTTGATGTTTATATGTTTTCTAGGAATTATAAAATACTACCGCAAATATGTTTTAAAGCAATGTGTATGCATACAACAGAGAATTAATGCTGACCCGGCACTGAACCCTGCCATAAAAATGATGGATACCTGTGGACTTTGGATGCTGTTCAGTTTCCGCTAAACCCTGGCTAATAGAGGTGTGTGTGTGACTGTGTGTGTGTGTGTGTGTCAAGGTATCAAGGTAAATCTCTCCTAACTGAATATAATTGGTTGGGTGACCTCAGCATTTTTAAGACCTGAAATGAAACTGCTCAGATTTCCCCCATCACACACACACAGACTCTTGTCAGCGACAGCTGGGAGGAAATGGGTCAGCCAAAGACAGCAGATCTTAACCGTCTCCTTGCTGTTTATGTGTGTTTACTTTAAAGAACAAAAAAGTTAATATCATGTTTGTCATCTTCTCAGTGGAATTCATTCCTGTTACAATGTTTCCAAACATTGTGCTGTTTTTCTTGCTTCATTTTAGTCAATATTTGAATTAGAAAAAGCTCTTTACTTCCTTGATAAACATGTCTCATAATGGCATCTGTACTATTTTCACCACCGACCCTGTTAGATACGATCCAGAAATATATTCCACACTTATTTAAGGTCAATAAATAATTGCATTACAATAGTAATTGGACTAACAGTTTGATCCTGAAATCTCAGACCACTAGTGAACATTTTGTGTTGTTTTTACTTGTGTTGTCATTTTGTTGCATTTTGTATTTATTATTTTACATTTATGGAAAAACTAGTTTATGTAATACTTTATTTAATTTAATACTGTAATTGTATTGTAGTTAATAGTTATATGAATAAATTGTTTATATTATATTATTGTCCATGATCCATTTGCAGGCTGTTTTAATCAGAGTGAGCAGGCAGGGTTGATACACGAGCTGAGCAATACAGGAGTTACAAAATCAGGTCGATAATCAGGCAGGCAGATAACAATAGTAAACTGTAAGTGGGTACACAGCAGAACAGACAGAACAATAAAAATAACACTTGGTGATGTAGCTGGAATAAAGAAAATGTTGCGTCCGGTTAGTTCAAAGTCTCATGCTGCGTCCGAAATCGCATAATGCTTAAGTAGGTACTACATTTAAAATTGAACGTACTACCCGACCGTTAAAAAAGTATGTTCTATATAGTATGAATGGAATTCAGACGTACTACATCCGCCATATTGATGTTGTCACGTGTCATGCGTCGTCACAACAGTGCGAAAATGTAAAGTTTCAATAAGTCATGCGTTTGTTTTAGAATGTGTTAAACAAGTGTAATTTAATCACAATAAACAACGTTTTTTTTCCTGAGGTACTTACACTTTCCGCCACTTTTCGAATATGACGCCCCCTTTCCGGGAGCCTCATGGGATAGGAAAGCGTCCATGGTATGCCTACTATAGAATCCGGCCGGAAGCAAGGGTCATCCGGGTACTTCTCGTCTACTGAATTTCTATGAATTCTGAATGCTATGAATTCAGACATACTGCTCGCCTTGCATACTGTTTTTCACGTACTATATAGTAGGGAAGTAAGCGATTTCGCACGCAGCATCAGTTTTTAAAGGCGTGGGAGTGAGCAACACCTGTGGTGGAAATCCGCCCCGGTATGTGGGTAAAAAAGGGTCCGTGAGGAAACATTAGTACTCAGGCGAGGGTTCTGGCTGATGGTGGTTGGAGAGAGCCACAGAGGTGCAGCTTACTAAAATTATTTTTATTTAATACTTTAATATTTTATTTATAGTTAGAAATTCCATCAAATTTACAAAAATCATCATGTCATCATAATAATTTGAGTTTAATGTATTTACAAAAAGTGTGTGCACTGTAAAAAATGGCATCGTGCTATTGTTACACTTCAACCTAAATTAAACCAGTTGAACAATGCAGGCTGAATTTATGGATTGTTTTGACTTAATTACTTATTTAGTCGCAGTATAAATTAAGTCATACAAAGCCAATTTTCCACAAGCAAATATGTTTCTTTAGGATCTTAATGGAAAGCTTGTGATATAGTTTGTTTTAAAATATCTCAAAGATTGTTTTAAAAATGCTAATTTTCCCCTGCTAAAAACTGTTCTTTAGAACTCTGTTCTGTGTACTTCCCCTTTAAATCTTCACGAGCTCCGCTGACCCCGCCCCTCTTTTCCGAGGTGCTCTCGGAGGATCTTTTTTAGCCATATTCATAGTGAAACTTGCTAATCAGAACATTATTAGGAAAGGAGATTTATAAAGATTCATTAAAAGACATTATACTCACTGCTTCTGTAGGTGAGGCTGGATCATGAATGATCCGCGCGAACATAAACGCATTTCGATTGATCAAGGGCGCGTTTCCCATCAGAACCAAACGTAACGTTAATCCTCTGCGTCTTCAGTCTCTCAGATGTCGGGGGTAAATCACTACTGCTATGTTCAATAATACATTCAACAACAAAACACCTCAATCTCTAAGGAGTCATGCTTGTCTCTGCGTCTCGGTCTGATGACGGATGATGGTAAGACACCAGTTCAGTCTGTGTGACACACTGTTGTCAATCAACTATTGTGGGAGTGGCCTCTGTCGGTGTGACGCATACACATACTCCAGCTTGTATGTGGCACCGGATGACCCCTTGGCCCAAGGTTTATTCCCTCTTGCTCGCGAGAAGCAGGCAGAGCTCGGTGCCCGGCCTCCAAATGCTCCCGCCGGGAGGATAATGAACAGAGCGGAGTTAGGGAAGAGGGAGGGATGCTAAAAGCGAGATACTGAGGTAGGGATCTCGTACAATTTATAGGAGGCTTATCTTACTCTGATAGGATGATGATATTATCAGGGAATGCAGTGTTAATTATCTACATCTGCTCCTCTCGAAATTTGTTCATAAACATCATTTAGTGTAACTGAGTTAACCAGCCTAATTTGAGAAAGCAAAAACCAAAATGAATCTACAAAGAGTTAACATGGCCAGTGTCAAATTAGATTAGTGGCCCAGAAATTAATTTTCCATAATTTGTTTTACATTTTTATCAAATCCCTAAAACCTCCTCTTTATTCCCAGGTTAAATTAGATTTTAAAGCTCGAATTAACAATGTGGTCACAGGACACCGCTGAAAACCTGTTGAGTTTTCGCATTGGAGGAGCAAAAAATGAATACTTACTGGCGACGCCAGCTGGAAAGTTTCGATAAATCATTATGAAAGAAAACTGTTGTGATTTGATTTGATGTTGAAGATTAGATTTAGCCTTGTTCTGTCTGATTGTTCCTTCTCAAGGCCTTGTTGTCTGAGTTGTTTATGTTGTTGTATGGAGCTCTTTGTGCATGGGGTTTGTTTGACAGATGTGTTTGGATCTTGAGATCATGCTAGAGCGATTTCAGATGAAAACTGCAAAAACAACCATGAAGAAACCTTCTCTTTCTCTCTCTCACACACACACGGTACATTTATTTTCCTTTTTTTTAGGCATGGGCTCGTTCCAAACTTTCCAAACGTATTAATACATCGCAGACATGTGATATAGAAGGTATTCTGAGGCCAATAATGACATAAAAGAAATACAACAAAAAAGGAGTTGCTTTTAATAGAAACTTTCCATTTTGAAAGGCACTAAACCAAGACTCATAACTAGGCTGTTAACAGCATCCATTCAAACCCAGTAATGTCTGTGTTCTGTGTCTTTCATCAGAAGCTGTTGTGGTTTTTAGAGCAATAATTACATAACTGTATAAAGTTGATGAGTGATGGATGAAGTGATTTTGCTCTGTTTTTCTGTGATTTTACTCACTTTCTCTGTTCTGTCTCCTGTCAGTTTTGTGTCCGATGTTGTGTAAGAATGGAGGAGTGTGTGTACAAAAGGATCAGTGTCACTGTCTGCCCAACTTCACTGGGAAATTCTGCCACATCCCCGTCTCCACCTCCTCCTCCACCTCCACCAATGACATCGAGAAACCGGCGCTCGGTGCCGTGGATTCAGCCAATCAGCCCATGACGTCTGAATACATACTGCCTCTGCAGACGCCTGAGCAGATCAGCACCAACGGTGAGAGGCTCTTGGCTTTTCAGGAAATATTTATCATGCTTTTTTCTGAGGTCTTTTTCAAAAAGCACAGTTCCTTTAATACACATTAATTAATGGAGGGGCATGTTGTCACACAACGGGGACCAGATGTTCATTCGTGTCAGGATGAGATAAACATTTTTGAATGAAAAAGTTGGTATACTTCAAATCTCAAAAGCTTAAATAATTGTGTGTTTACTGTGTGTATTTTGAAAAAAAATTACAAACATTTACACACTATATATTTTTTTCATGTTTCAGAAGTACACTTATTTTGATGTGTTGACAAACTAAAGCACATGTAAAGTATTAACTGTAGTGTTATTTAATATTAGATTTAAATAGTTTACTTAATGTTCTAAATTTATAAACTTAATGCAACTTCATTATTTCATTAGACAACAGATGTCAAAATACACTTAAACGGGTCAAAAACCTCAAGTTTAACTAATTGCATTTTAATATAAATTTTAAATTCTAATGAATAAAATTAAACTATAGTATTTTTATTATTATTACTGCAATTGTCATGCAATTACATGCATAAAAACTTGGCATTCAGATTGCATTTCAATTATATAAAAGTATGCATTTTTAAAGTGTATAATTTCTGTAATACGTGTGAATGCAATAAATTGCATGTCAAAATACACTTAAATACTACTTAAGTGGGTCAAAAAAATAGCATTTTAATACAAATGTAATATAATATAAATTGTAAAATTGTAAAAAATGTAAAAAATAAATAATGTAAAATAAAATAAAATATAATGTATTTTTCTTCATGGATATTGTCATGCAATTACATGCCATGACACCTGACGTTCAGTTTGCATTTCAAGTATATCAAAGTATATGTATTTTTAAAATGTATTATTTGGGTAATAAGTATGGTTTTTAAAGTGTGCTTCTTTTTCACAAGAGTACAGAAAATGTTAACAATTAAAGCAAAATTAACTAGTTTCATCAACATTTTGACAGTTTTAGAATAATACATCAAATCAGCCTAAGGTTCGAGGGTAGTATGTGTTTTGGCGCTGGAGTCTGTTGTGTAACTCATGGCTCTTGTGATGGTGAAAAATGAGCGTGTCACAGACTGGCGACATTTATTTTCTGTTTTTACTTGGCTGCGATCAGTAAATGGCAGCATCAGAGTCCTGTGAGGAATTACAGCAGAAACACGCTGATGCATCACACAGATGTCAGCTACAGCTGGAGTAGTGTGGGGCTTGAATAGATTGTGTGTCTCGTGTGTGGGTTTGTTGAGGCAGAATGAGATCAGGGAAACCAGCATGTCCACAGTCTTTACTCTGAAATCTGCTCGGGGCTTTACTGAGACTTGATGGCATTTTAATAGATATATATTTTGGCTCTGTTAGACAGAGGTAATGGAGAGTGACAGGAAAAGTCACGTCAATGCCAGAAATGAGTCTGCGTCACTCAAGAGTAACACAGGTCTTTAGTTCTTTCTTTCAGGTTGATCTTCCGAACCAAACTTATGACTGAGTTTCATTCTACCAGAGACAACACCACAAAACCCATTCTGTCAGGGATTGGATTTAGTATATTGTGATTGGCTGTGTTTTTCTGGAGGTGGGCTTCAATGGGAGACAAATTTCCGTTTTAACAAAAGTACAGTTATTTTGATGTGTTTACTGACATACTAAACCACATGTGAAGTACTGGAGTGCAGTGTCTTGAAATATGAAATTACGTATATACTGTAAATGTACAGACATTAGTTGGGTAAAAAAATAAATGCATTTTCATTTAATTAGCATGCACTTAGACACTCAAAAATATTAGGCTACAAGTTCACACTTAAGTATATTCTATTAAAGTGTATTTGTTCCTCACTCTTAATAGAAATATGCAAGGTTTTAGTAGTGGAAACATTGCTAAATGCTAACAAAATGCTTTATTTGTAGAATAGTTGCTGTGTAAAGCGTAAACATGTAAAACTTCCTTATAGGCCTACAGTTGTGGTCAAAATGTGAATTATTTTACTAAAATAAGTGTCACATTTCACTTCAGTAAAGACAAGGAGATTCTTCAAATATAGGGACCACATAATTACACACAAGGATGACATTTAACAGCAGATGCTAGACATAGAAAGACACAGGGCCTAGGTAATCAACACGGGTGGAGCTTAATAGAGCTAAAGAGGACAGGAAACAGGGAAGACCAAATATGGGCATAAAGAAACACTGGGAGCACATAGAGAGAAAAACACAGACAAAAAGGCCAGATTTTTTTCGATGATGATAGTTGTTCATGAGTCCCTTGTCTGTCCTGAACAGTTAAACTGGCTGCTGTTCTTCAGAAAAATCCTTCAGCTAACATAAATGCTTTGGTTTTCCAACATCTTTTGTGTATTTGAACCCTTTCCAACAATGACTGATTGAGATAACGTTCATTACAACAAACGCCTGGAGGTGAAAACTTTTACCACTTTAACTTATTTAGCCTAAAAGATGATCTGTTCTCCACGGTACCATTCATTACTGATGGACACCCCCAAAAAACAACATAATAGAAAGTTAGAAAGCATTAAACACTACCAAAGTCCCACTTGACATTAATCTTGCACACAAAAAAAATCGAAACCAATCCCTCAATTACTAAGTAAGCATATACTAAAATATTTTAGATTTTAGTTCGATATTTTATTTACTGCACATCATGCTTAAGAAGCTGTGTGTATCTAATGTTTGCAGATAAACGGCTTACAGGACCTTTGACCTCTGGCATTTACCCTAATCTGGCAACCGTCGCTCAGTGATAGGCCGCTGATGGGACGCGCCTGTTTATTTTTTGAGTGGGCTCATTTAATCAGGCAGTCTTGGTAAATGTGTTTTCATCTGTCGTTTCATGGGGGAGTGTCAGGTGAGCTCATGTTTTTGGCAGAAAGACACATGAAGAAGCAGACGAAGGCGACCACTGAATCACTCCAGAACCACAGGCACCAAAGCTGATAAGATACCACCACAACAAAACCTCGCGAGACCCGAGGAGACGATCCGAATTCCATTTAAATTCCATTGGGGTAGAGAAACCTGCTGTGTTGATCTAACGGGTGACTTTCACTTTTGGAGGAATATTCCAGGCTGAGATTTATGAGCAGTGTCTCTGGCATGTCTTCATCACACACGATCAATATGGCTTACAGTTGAAGTCTATCGGGCAAGTGTTCTGGAAGGTATAGAAAAAACAGAAAATAGAAAGTGATTTTATCTTACTAGATTCATGTTTACATACATATGGTATATACGTATGTTATGATTTGTCAGTGTTCCTCTGTTTAGTCATGAATGGACTCCTAGTTTGAATTGTTGCATGTGCTACATCCTCTTGCCTGTATTTATCACCATGACTACTCTCATTGAGCCTCCTCCCCCTTGTTTGTCACTATGGCTCCTCCCCCTTGTTAATCGTTGCCCTGTCTTTTTGTAAAGTCAATCACCGAGCACCGAGGTCCGTGCAAAAGACACTAAAAATACTCTGTTGACTGTTTTGAGCACACTCTCAGTAACACCAAAGGTGTGTGTGATTTTTCTTTGTTCTCATGTGCAACCAGTTTAATAATGTTTTTAAATTAAGCAGATTTATAGTTTCAGTTATCAGTTTCTGCGGATGTTTTATGTCAATTTAAGACTAAATTGAACGGAACACAAAGTCTGTATACAGTAGTCAACATTTGAAGTGGATCCTAATGGTTGTTGTCCGAAGACAAGAATAGGTATTGTTTTTGATTTTAGGACAACTTTGATGAAAGGTTTTGATCATCTTCGAATGCGGACTACTGTATGTCTCAAGGGGTAGGGTCAGTACTCAATACACCTTCCAACAGATCTTGATTTCTGTTTAACAGTGAAGTTAAAAGACGCAATATACAGCATTCAGATATTTATATATATATATACACTGTATTGTTTAAATAGCTCTTTTACTTTAACTTTTATCTGTACCAAAAAAAGCTGTTTCCCTTAGTATTTTTGTTTGGTCTCAAAGTGCTCACAAGTAATGCTTTTTTGCCGGGCAAAACTATTTAAACTTATGTTCTGTCATTACAATATGATAACAGCGTAAACTAGAAATGCTACTCTATGTGTATTATCCTCAGTGCAAGGTGCCAGTAAAGCCTACAGCTTTCAAACTAAAAGCACTGGTATTGTGCAAGCGATGACTTGGATTGGTTGTGTAACAATCTGAAGCCCAAACTGAACCCGGTGTTCCCAGATGGTTTTGCAGGGATGTTCATCCAAACAAATAAGGACCATGTTGTGCCTGTTTTTTACTAGGCCTTTATTATCACAGAGACGTATTCATATTGTCTTTAGACCTCAAATCATCTATTATAAAACGAAAAAGCGCCGAACATTGTATTTAGCGCCTGTTTGGCGAGGAAGGGTTTCTCTCAGAGGAAAATTGGACAAGCGTTTAGCCAAGTTTAATCTGTGAAAGGCAGGAGGTGATGGTGACTCACAGCTCGAACACGCCGGAGAACGAGTCTTCTGTTTGCAGAGATCCCAACTCGGATGCTCTCGATGCCTTTCTCTTTCTCTCTCTGTTATTTCTGGAGCGTCACTCTGTTTATGTGAGAAACAGTAAACACATTAATCTAGCTTTTCTTTTGACCTGTCCTGAGTATGTGAGAGTGATTTAGTGTTATTTCCAGCCCTAGGGTTCAGTGCATTGAGTCAGAACATGACCTGTGATGCTGGAGGGCCGGATATTCATTCATTCATGTGTGTTAGGAATAACCGTAAAGGCTCTTTGTTATGTTTACAAGCATGCTATGTGGGATTTAAGCTGTCTTGGAAGATTTGGAAGAACTTTTTTTTTTTTTATTGCAATGGTTACACGTACAAAAATAAATAATTAAAAAAAATTGCAGGTAAATTTTGCGATTACAAAGAATGGCAACACATTAAATTAAACATGAAGACTGAAATACTGTTTTCTTGTAAAACATTTTAATGTACTCATTATCACCCAGACAGCAGTGTCGATCAGGAGCTGCTTTAATGAAATATGAAAAAGATGTGTGAAGAAAAATAAATATCCCTTGTCAACAGAATCTTTATTGAGCATCATTTCGAATGAAGTGTGAAAATGTTGTGTGCATTTAGGATGTGTTCAGCGAGAAAAATGGGTCTTCGATTTTATTCCAAAATTTCAATGACTAAGCTAACTTTGCATATTGTTAGGGCTTACTAATAGTGAGAGAGTTTATGTTCTGGAAGAGCTCTTGATTGATTGTCTGATGTGTCTCTCTGTCTGTCAGTGTCCCCGATGGTAAAGGTACGAGTCCAGCACCCTCCAGAGGCCAGCGTGAAGATCCACCAGGTCCTGAAGGTGGGCTACGGCCCCACCATCCACGAGCACTCAGAAACCGTGACCTGGTCCGGGGGGCTCTCGGGGGCCCATTCTCACCAGCTGCCGGGAGAGAGAGCCGAGGCTCCTCCGCCGAGGGTTCAAGCCCAGACCATACGCGGGGATTCGGTCTACACCGAGACGTCCGGTTTCAAATACTGCTTCAGAGAAGTGCGCAACGGACAGGTTAGCTCAAAGCTCTTCTGTTTGCAGTCCTCGTTCGGTTTAGCAGCGTAGCGTCTGGTTTGGGTTCAGCAGGAACAGGACTCGAGCTTGTACTATGCTGCATGGATTTTCTCATTAGTTCAAATATATATTGCTAGAAATATAATTTTTTCTCTAGAAACACAGTAGTAGCAATTCAGCATAACAAGTATGCTCTTTTTCATACGACAAAAGAAGAGAAGTACTGTACTTCTAAAAAGAGTACTTATGGAAATCTTATAGATCCCGATATACTAAAAAGTCCTTAACTATATGCAGTGTTTTCAGACAGGGATAGTTTACCCAAAAATGAAAATGTGATGTTTATCTGTTTACCCCCAAAGCATCCAAGGTGACTTTGTTTCTTCAGTACACTCTCAGAAATAAAGGTCAGCTGTCACTGGGGTGGTACCTTTTTAAAAAGGTGCATGTTTGTACCTAAAGAGTCCATTTTGGTACCCTAAAGGTACATATTAGAACCTATTTGGTACAAAGGTGTACCTTTTAAAAAGCTGACAGCTTTTCTACCTTTATTTCTGAGAGGGAACACAAACGAACTTAAAACATTGCGGTCTGTCAGTCATATAATGGCAGTCAATGGGCACCAAATGCTTTGAAAAAGAACATACACAGATGATACCAAATTAATATATCCCAGGACCTTTCTCTACATAGTGGACTTTAATATTGGCCAAATATTGGTTTCAATGAAGCTTCAAATAGCTCTACACAATCCCAGCTGAGGGATAACGGCCTTACTTAGCAATTTTCTAAAAGTAATAATAATATTAATATACCAGCTCATGAGCAGGTAAGGACCAGCTTAAACAGGGTGGAACCAGCAGCCATGTTTCAAAACACACATGCATTTGCAAAATTAGTCAAAATGATCTTGGATGATTTTAAAGTTGGATGAGAAAATGAGTTTTCAAGCGTAGTGTGAAGACATGCATCCAAGGACTAGAGCTTGCCAAGCATTTGTGGTTAAAAAGTGTATAAATAATAAATGTTTTCAGAAAACCGATTGTTTTGCTAGATGAGGCCCTTATTCCTCAGCTGGGATCGTGTCGAGCTCTCTGATTTCAGGGTTGAAGTTCATTGAAGTCCAGTATATGGAGAAAAGTCCTGGAATATTTTCCTCAAAACACGTAATTTCTTTGCAACTGAATAAATAAAGACATGAAAATCTTGGATGGCACGGGGGTGAGTGCATTTTCAAGACATTTCAGTTCTGAAAGTGAACTTATCTTTAACACATCCCTCAGTTGTTGGAGTGAATGGATGAGTGAAGGTCTGTGTGTTTTCTGCTCCGTCTCACAGTGCAGTTCTCCGTTACCGGGTCTGAGGAGTCAGGAGATGTGCTGCCGGGGCGTTGGGAAGGCCTGGGGCATCAACGAGTGCACGCTCTGTCCTGCGGTCTTAGGTGAGTCTGCACCTGGAGCATGTCAGTGCTGTCAGACAGACCTAGAGGTTCACAACTATAAGTCATCTGAGCGATTATAGCAGCACAAACAGGCAACAAAACACCTGTTTCCTCTGAACTCATAAACTCTGACACACACACTCACTGATATCAGTTCAGCTGGCTGGAAAAACACATGTCTATCTTGTAAAACAGAAAGGACTGAATGACTTCAGGAGATAAATATAGCTTTGAGAGTTCTCTGGCAGACAGCTCATTTAGGTTTTGCTATACTGTGTCATTACTGCAACAGTCAAGGTGTCGCCATTAGCCCTCCATCAGCCGTCTGACTAAACATTACAGCATATTTACATTCCCCATCCACTTGATGAATGCCACGACCTTTAATAGAAACTGACTTCAGCACCACCATTATTTATTAAATACAGTGACATGCAATTACATAATCCAGGGTTCTTTGGAGAAATTCACGGAGATACAAAACACACAATTTGTTATCCTACTGTATATGGGGTAAGTTGTCACAATGGGATATGCTACATGCAAAAATCTTATATGAGGAATAGATTTAAATTTAAAGGGATAGTTTAGATAACATGTTAATGCAGATCAAAATATGCAGTCTTTCTCGTGCAGTATTTTGCAGAGTTGAATAACATAAAGCCTTTTAATAATAAAGCAACATCAAGACACGAGGAGAATCCAAACATAACATTCACACCAAGCTTAACATTTACATTGACTGACCAACAAGAACTCAAAGCACATGGTATTTATACAAGACGAACTGATTACTAAAGGGACGACAGCTGAGGAAACACAGGTGGAACATAATCAACTAATAATCACTTCATGAACGCAATAACCAAATAAGGGCAAACAGGAACTGAACTAGAATTTAAATCAAACCAGGAAGACATGAAAATGAAACCAAAACAGACACTGAACGTAACTTAGGAGAGTATAGCATGCATAGAAATATTTGCATATAAAAAAAACTGTTTTACTATCCATTCATATAATTATAAAAAAAAAAAAAAAAGATTTACTGTTATCAAACTGTCAGTAATTACAATTGTAAAGTGGCAGTTAATAATAACACCAAAATCTATTTTTACATTAATTTTCTGCAATAAAAATAAAAACTCCATATATAATATAATATAATAATACTAATAGCTGTTGGATAAATAAGTAAATACAATAAATATGAGATTGTAAATAAAAAATAAATAAATAAAAAATAAGAAGGTTTTTAGAAAGAAAAGCATTTATTAATAATGCAGTCAATCAGTAATATGTTAGTATCATTAACATAATATAATATTATTTTGAGCTAGATTTTTATTTTTATTTATTTTACATTTTAATCTTAGTTACAAATTTCGTATTTTTGTCCTTTTTATTTTATCTATTTATTTTAGTTTTTAATGGTTTGTATTTAATTATTAGTGTTAGCTTATTTAGTTTTAGGTATCTTAGTTCTTAAAATTAAACAAAATAATTGTAGATGAATGAGTTCAGAAAACAAATATAATTTTGTTTGTTTTTTGTATTATTATTATTATTATTTTGTATGTTTCATTTTATTTTAGTTAACACGGGACCAATTCTCAACCATTAACTAAGTGTTACCTCTGACTTCAGCCTCAGTAAACTTAGTTATTGGGATTACAGGATCTAAAATATGTACAATAAGCCATTAAAACGTTCTTTATGAGTATTAATAAACAGTCAATATGCTGGTAATATGCATGCCAATAAGCAACTAGTTGGTGTTGAGAATAAACTCTAAACTAAAAAAAGTGTAACCAGATGTATTTCAAATCAAGAAAATGTTTATTTTTAGTTAAAATCTCATAATTATGTTCTGATCAATTTTTTTAGTCGTTGTTCGTAGTGCAGAGAAACATTTGCTAACGATATATTTTCATAACTGCTTGGCGACCCTGAGTGGTTGATAATGTTAAGCACACGGTTATGTAATCATTTTACCCATTGCTGAATAATTTTCTGAAACAATAGAGCCGTCTGTTACACGCTTCGGGATCTCAGGCTCCCCAGAGCCACAAATATTTAACCTCACAGGGACAAATAGTTATTTTTCCTTTCTGTGAAGCACTCTGGAAAGTATGCCTGGACTGCTGGAAGACAGAACGAAAAGAGAACATGCTTTTTTTGCTTCCCTTGTGGATAAGAAGTGTGCTTAATTGTACTCAATCTTAATCTTTTGTCATGTTTTTGAATACTAACATATTAAAGCACATGTGAAGTGTAATCAGTTTAAACATTAAAGTTAGTATATTTTAAATGTAATGTAACACAGCATAAAAGTTTGAAGAGAAATGACATCAAAGTAGCTACATATTCTCACATGTGTGGACAACGGCAGAATGCGGCTTATTGAAATATAGTTTGAGGATGTTTTGTGTTATTGTATTTGATTCAACCTCCAGGCTTGTTGATGAGTCACTTTTTAATTATCTGCATGTTTTTCTTCTTTCTCAGTTCGATTTACCTTTTGCACTCATTATTAAACTGACTGCAATCTGACAGATGTGTTCATGCGTCCTGCTAGAGATCCATGTGCTCTTATCTCATCAGGAAACACTGTTAATGGACAGGGAAGCTGCCCGAAAGGCTTTGAGAGGGTCAACGGGACACAGTGTGTGGGTAAGAGTCCTCCTGTGCTAGACTCATCCTAGCGCTCGCCATTATCTCTCGTGGGCCAAAACACATTTTAGGCTCATGCAAACAAACACTTTGTTCTTCCTTCCTTCATCCAGAGGTCATTATACATCAGTCTCTAAAGACGGTTTAATGGTTGCTGTACACTTGTAGTTTTGTGTAAACACAGAAACTGAAGTAGATGCTCTTCTCAGTCTAGTTCATGTTGCTTTAGTGCTGTGGAGCTGAAATGATAATGTTTTACTGGCTAAAAAAGCACAATCTTCATTGATTAAAGGGTTGAAGTTCGCATTTTATTTCTGGAATGTGCTAAATTTCTGAGTGGCATGTGAGACGCGACAATTTATCCAATGCAGATCCAAAATCCCAAAATGTAAATAGAAATTGACAATATTTCCTTTCATAAGAAATCTATCTAGTGCGGTCCATCAGATCAAAACCTGTCAAAAAATGACATAGCATCTCAATGTCGTTTTAACATTTCGTTACTACTGGAAAATATGTAATTTTAACAAGATATTTATGTTATTTTAAGGACATGACATCTCATTTTTATGAAAAAAGATGTCTTTTTTAACAAGAAAACATCTCATTACAATGAGAAAAGATATTGTTTTAATGAGAAAAGATATTTTTAAGTTATTCTGGCATAATTGAGTGGCGAAAATAGTATGTGTGTGGCAATAATGCATCACCATAATATAGAAAATGTAAATATAATTTTTACAATTATAAGATTTTATTTTACATTTGCAGCTTTATTATAGCATCATTTTATATTTAAAATATGTTTATGTTATGTTTGCTTATTTATAATTTCATTTGTATTAATTCTTTACAATTGTATTTATTTTTTATTTTTTTATTTTTACAAAATAATATATATTTTTATTCATTTATTAACTTAACTTACTTTGACTACCAATGAGTTATCTGTTAGTCGCTTTGGGTAAAAGCGTCTGCTAAATGGATAAATGTAAATGTAGATCTAAAGTAGAATTTGACAGATTTTTAAAATGCATACTGAGGAGCTTGAAAAAGTACACGCATAGCTGTTAACTCCAGGTTTTCTCACATGGTAGTAATTATGACGGAATGAATCTTTCACAATTTGTCAGTATGTGCGAAAAACAGAGACCACCTTCCCCGGAGGAAAATCTACGGCATTGTTTTCTAATCTTTATCCTGACCGTAACGGCAGACCAGATGGTTTGATAAACACACTGTAAAATCTATTTATCAAGACAGAGCTGGAGGTGGTCATAAGGGTCAAACAATGACAACTTCAGATTTGTTACATATCTCTCTCTCTCCACTACATTTCCTTTCCGGCTTCTTCAAAGATTCATTGTGTCATTATGTAACATTAATGGTTTCTGTGTTTGCTACATTTGAGGAAATAACATTGTACACCACAGCGCAAGGTATCCTTATGTAATTACTGAAAAGTTTGTGCATGCATGTAGACTCTTCAAAATACAAGTCCTCTATTTCCTTTGATGGACAACCTTTAACATCCATGGAACCTTGGACAAAGGCTTTTTTATAGTTGAAACAGTTCTTTAAATTCTTAAAGTGTTCTTCACACTCAAAAGCTCTTTTAAGGACTGTTCACAATAGTCCTTTTCGAAGCTATATTTTAAGATCGTGTCTTGCCGAATCACATTTTCTTCACAAAGTCATTGTACAACCTGGTCTCATAAAAAATATGTACCTCTGTGCACTTTTTTGCAGCAGTGTTTACTGCATGTTTTGCAGCAGTTTTGAAGAGAAATGTCCAATGAGTGGCACTAAAACCAAGGTTCAATGTGTGAACCCTGGCACGTTTGTATTACGTTGATATAGGTATGTATTGTGGCGGTTCAGAATTGAAATATCTGTGGACTTTTGCTAAGTTAATGCTCTATCATGTTGTAAATACGCCTTACAACAAATGCAACCCTAAACCTACCTGATAGTGTTAACAGATACTAAACTGATATAAAAAAGCATATTGATATTGACTCAACCGTGCCATTTCAACTTCCTTTAACACAGATTTGAAGTGTTTTTTTGAAGCATAGTTACACAGGATTGAACCTGGGAGCTCATCTCTGTACCCTGTGAGCTACAGAACAGACCTTCAGTCTATGAAAACACATAAATATGAAGCTGGCGTTCAAATATTTCAGTCTATTAATATTGTTTTGCAGTCATGACATAATATTCTGTGTTATTATTTAAAACTCTGTAAATTTGTGTGAAAAGGAATAAAAGGTGTCAGTGTTTTACTGCCTCTATTTGTCATTTCGTTTAGAAACCTCAGTGATATGTACTTGTTGGTACATATTTCGTGTCTCACTAAAAAGTAAACCCAGGTACTTTATGTCATGAGACCAGGTAGTTATTGTACTATAAAAACACTGTAATTTTCAGGAAAATATATTTTATTGAAAGTGAGCTTCACTTTTACATGTCAGCAACCTACAGGTTCATCTGTTTGTCTAGATCTTTGGTGCTTTGGTCTCAGTTATCCATCCAAGTCTACCTAAGAAATGTGTTAAGCACACTACAAGCATACTTCCTTTTCACAACATGAACAACCCAACAGGTCAGGTTATGACAGTCATGTTTCCTCCTCTGGTGTAGATATTAACGAGTGTTTGCAGCCGGGTTTCTGTGAAAACGGAAACTGTGTTAACACCCGAGGGAGCTACAGTTGTGTCTGCAAAGAGGGCTACTTATTGGACGCCTCTCATGGGATCTGCATCTGTAAGTACGGGGCTGAGACCTGAGAGGAGAGCGGCGGAGGCAGGAATATGGCAGGGCAGCCAAACCACACAGCTACAGACTTCAGTCATACACAGACGCAAAGAAAAAATTATCCCAAAAAATGGAAATCTGACCAAAATGTGCTCACCCTCAGGCTTCCTGTAAGAGGAGTTTGAAGATCTTAAGAAATGTTTCTCTGCATCAGTGTCTCAGGAATGGTTGTGAATGGGTGCCATCAGACTGAGAGTCCAATAGACTCATTCTATTGGCACCCATTCACTGCAGATCATCCATTGCTGAGACACTGATATCATACTACATTTCCCCAAATCTGAAGAAAAAACTCATTTGTATCGTGGATGGGTTGGAGGTTTTGGCTGTGTGGCGTTGTGCCTCTGTCTGTTCCAGCGGGCATTACTGTGCTCTAATTGAGAAATGCCTGATCAGTGGAGCCTGACTCCCTACATCGAGGCCTGTCCTGACCGATCGCTCAGTGTTTTTCCTCTGTTTTCCCATCGATTGGGAGCTCCCTCTTTCTGCCTGAGTTTGTGCATCTGGGAAATTCTGTGACTCTGTTTTAATCAGATTCTCTTCCTGTCTGAATCTTGTCAAGCCTTCATGTGACTCTGAGCATGTTCATGTGTGTCAGTCAGGTAAGTGTAACGACGTCTCCTGCTGTGTCTGGTTCTGTGTATGTGTGATTATGTGATTTGGGCTGATCTGTATGTCATTTCCAGTGGCTCTGTGGCTGATTATTGTATGCCTTGCTTTCTTTTAAACTTGTTTGTGCTGCTAAACCAATCAAAGCGCCAAGAGTGTAACAAATGATGTCAATGTGAAATGAGTAGCAGAAATATTTATTACTTCCATTCTTTTTTAAACAAGATTTGCGTAGATAGGACGTCAATAACAAATAAATACATCCAACGTTAAGCAACAGTACACAAAAAAACTTGTACTCATGTTGTTTCTCTTTTTTTTTTTTCACAAACAGAGAGGTTTTGCAGAATATCCAAGCTGCTCTTTTTACGTACAATAAAAAATAGACAGTGATTAATATGGGCAAGCTTCAAAAAACACCATTAAAGGCCGTGCACTATTACAAGCCATACAATAACTTTGTCTAATGAGCAAAAAAAATTTTTTTTTAAATTGTGTTGAAAAAGGACTCTTAAGTTCTAAACTTATAGAACTTAAGATATAATTGTCTTTCTTAAAAATTCTCAATTTAAAATTCTAATTAAAAGCTGTTTGGTTTTATGCTTTTTTTATGATGTATAATTAAATTAAAATATGAATAAATGTAAATGTAGACTGATTTTATAGAGATTTTAAGCTTTATGCACTGTATGCTTTTATTGTATGGATAAGAGCAGCATGATCATTCCTCTAAACTCCACAACTCCTTTCGCTCCACAAAAGAAATAAAGGTTTCAAATGAGAAAATGATGATCAAATTGACACTTTGAGTGAGCTTTTAAGACCATTTAAAGCAGCATTAAATATGAAGACTTATCTATATGCTTTCATGCTCATAAATGAATGCATTTTTACTTGCATGTACGATCTGTTGCATGTTGAGATTAGTTTCCTTACCTGTATCCCTATGTAATGTTATTTTATATTATTTTCCCCTCACAGCGCAGAAGGTGATCTCTTTGGAGAAGGACCAGTGTTTCCGTATCCTGATCCAGAGCTCCTGTTCTCTGCCTATCCTGAGGAACATCACCAAACAGATCTGTTGCTGCAGTCGAGTGGGCAAAGCCTGGGGGAAGAAGTGTGAGCTATGCCCATACTTCGGCTCAGGTAAGAGACCTTTTCTAAGAATTTAAAGAATGCACTTATCCTTTCAAACAACTGCATTAGAATGAACATCTTTAATGCAGAAGTTCGAGCAAAACGTGGCTGGAGGACAGCACTAAGAACATTAAAGTGTGTTAATACAGAATATTGAAACAACATGATTTGGTTTTTGCACAAAGAGTCCAACTGTTCCTCAAGGACCCCGTCCCACCCACACCACCAGCAATATATCTCAGAAAATGTTTGGAGGAATATCAAAGCGGTTGGAATTTACTGTGTAATTTGTCTGTCTTCGTTTAAATACCACGAGTTGAGGTTCTAGCTCTGTCCCGGTTGACCTTCAATGTTTCTGGCTCAATTAAAAAACAAAAATGTAAATCTCCACTTTTTTTTAACTGTGTCCATTTCAGTGAATTATGTCTACAATTTTGATCTCACTCAAAGCTGTTACACCCTTGTGAATAAGTAGTGTCCTAAATTGAAATGTGCACTTGTAGTGTACTTTAAATCTTAAAAAGTATATTTTAAAGTGCTAATATTAATGAACTTACGTCTAGGTTATGAATGTAGACCACGTTTCCTGAAGGATGGAACGGAGACGTTACATTTGGGAACTTGCATGAGAAACCAATCGCCTTTGAGCTTCACAGAAAAGGCCAATGAACATTGGCGTGCACAGATTGCATTCAGGTGCACCTCATAACTACATGAGTATAAGAAGACATGAATGCAACACCCATGGAAAAACCCATGGACTCCCATGGTAACCTTCCCAACACTCTGTTATATCGATAAGATTATGGATATAAGTGAAGGGAAACACGGCCTTCTGGCTGACCATGGAATATTGAGATTTGTAGCCACTACCTACTGGGCGAAGGACACCCAGTAGGAGCACAGTCAAGAGCTACTCCACTCTAGTTCTGTCTGCGGGGTAGGAAGACTCAGGTTCGCCTACTTTACGGGGGACCAACTGAGAGAAATGCACGGATCTCGTGGGAATGGCCTCCTGCTCACCTGCTGTCTTCAGTGAAGAGACGGGAGGACACAACCTCTACACGTAGGTCGTGAAACCTTGTGAAGGTGTTGCGTGTCGCCCAGCCTGCAGCCCTGCAGATATCTGCTAGCGAGACGCTGTGAGCTAACGCATAGGAGGAAGCAACACTCCGTGTGGAGTGGCCTCTTAGTCCTAAGTAGGAACACCTAGTCCTGGTATTAATAAGCAAGGGAGATGGCATCAAAAGCCAGGAGCCGTCTCCCGAACGAGGTGGGACCTCAGCGTAGCTATGGCCATCCATTCACAATGAACGCAGGAGCCATCCGTGAAAGCTGTCTCAGTGTGTTTTCGGCCCAGACATGCGAACGTCTCCGTCCGATGAGGTGAGGAAACTTCCACACCCAGATGCGCACAGTCAGATCGATATTCCAGAGAACACCTTTCCAACCGTGAGAAAATCGCTCTTTTTCTCCTGGATTGCCCAGGGAAGACCTTTCGCGGCAACTCTGTGCACTCAGTAGGTCTTTGCTCGCTGGAAAGAAAAAAACTGGCACAGCCAGCCTTGAAAAGGCCACCAATCCGCAGGATCCGCTGACAGCCGCCCAGATGAAACAGCTGTCAGATGAAAGAGCAGGAACTCTTTTAGAAATAGATCTCCTTCCACTCTCCAAACGAAAGCCAAGGGGGTCTCCAGCTCCAGCGAAGGCTCCGAAGCGAAAGTCTGCAGGTGCACTGCATTCATGCCCTCTTATACTCGCATAGTGATGAGGTGCACCTGAATGCAATCTGTGCACGCTAATGTTCATTGGTTCGTTTTCTTTGAAGCTCAAAGACGATTGGTCTCCCATGCAAGTTCCCATATGTAACGTCAAAGTGATTCGACTTAAAGGGTAACATAGTTAATGATATAAAAGGCCACTGAAGTGACTATATTCTTTAACACACTTAAATTAACTCAATAATAAAGTTAAAGTCTTTACTTTAAGGGAACATTTGAAATGACCAGGTTTAATAATCGTTAGCCATGCTTAAATAAGTATTATTTTGATGTATTGACTGTACTAAACACACTGACATACTGTACTACAACACATGAAAAGTACTTCATTAGAATTTGAACTGCGTTGTTTGATATTATTATTATTTGAAATGCAATAAATTGCAACTTGATCATAATAAATGTGCAATTACTATTATTAGATATACAATAATGCTACAAGTACAAAACTGTATTTCTGTAACAGATGCCTTCAAAGAGATCTGTCCCGCTGGACCGGGTTACCATTATTCGGCTTCAGCTGTCAAGTTTAACCAGAGGCTGGCCGAGATGCTTGACACTGGGGGACCGCCTTTGGTGTCCGAAAATGTCCGTCCATCCACCCAAGGCGTAGCATCCCAACCAGATGGCTCCAGGACTCACTCCACAATCTCACAATCAACCCAAATTCAGCAAGTGCCGTATTCACCGACCAACACACAGACCATCCGAGTCCAGCAGAGTCCAGTGAGACCACAGCAGCCTGACTCCGGCTCGGTTATCATCATAACTCAACCAAAACCAAGCCTGTCAATAAGCGGCGCGACGAGCCAACCATCCAGAGTGAACACACGTGAGCCACAGCCTTTCTCATTAGCTTATTTATCAGAACTCACTGTGTACGTGTGTGTGATTCAGTCTGATTGTGTACAGCTGTTGTACGGACGCAAACCAGCCGTCCTTCGGTTAACAGACAGCCAATATCTCCTGTCAGACCTGCTCCGGTACCGGCTACTGCCCGACCACCTCTAACTAGACAAGGTAGGCCTCAGAGAGACTGCTGAAAATTAAGTATTAAACGAGTCATACAAAAACAATTTTTCACAAGCTAATATGATTCTTTAGGGTTTTAATGGAAAGTTTGTTATATAGTTTGTTTTAAAATTTCTTGAAGATAGTTTAAAAAACACTAATTTTCCCTTTTAGAAATCACTCTGTTCTGTGTACTTCCCCTTTAAATCTTCACAAGCTCCGCTGACTACGCTCTCGGAGGATCTTTTTTTAGCCGTATTCATAGCGAAATTTGCTAATCAGCACATTAGTAGGAAAGGTCATTTGCAAAGATTCATTAAAAGACATTATACTCACTGCTTCTGTAGGTGAGGCTGGATCATGAATGATCGGCGTGAATATAAACGCATTTCGATTGATCAAGGGAGCATTTTCCCGTTAACGTAACGTAACGTTAATCCTCTGCGTCTTCAGTCTCTCAGATGTCTGGAGTAAATCACTACTGCTATGTTCAATAATACATTCAACAACAAAACACCTCAATCTCTTTGGAGTCTTGCCTGTCTCTGTGTTTCGGTCTGATGACGGCTCACTCAGGGCGGGGCTGAGGTAAGACACCAGTTCAGTCGCCGCTGACAATCATCTATTGTGGGTGTGGCCTCTGTCGGAGTGATGCCACACCAACATGCATTTGAGAATGGCTTGATTTCAGAAGGGTCAACTTTATCATTGTAGGGTGGTTGTGTACACACACTCCCAACACACATTTCAGTCCAAATAGCTTGTAAAAGTGCATGTGGCACCGGATGACTGCTTTAATAGAATATATCAAAGAAAAATGATTTCAAGGCACTTCTTCCAGTTCCGAAATGTCAAGAAGCCTTTATTCAGACATGACTCAGAAAACAGCTAAAATACTGCACACTGATGCATTTCGGCAACCCAGCCTTCCTCAAAGTGTTCCTTTTCTTTTCCTTAAATTATTAATAGAATATACTTAAAATAACATTTTCAGACTCATACAGTAGATGCATTGTACTTACAGCTAAATAAAATTGCATTGTAGTTCAAATCTATACTAAATGCATTGTTGACCCACTTAAGTGGGATTCAAATACAACTTTATATGCAATTTCGTAATTAATTCTGTTGTTGACAATTCTAAAGTTGACAAGCATACTGACAAGCACACACAATGAAATAAAATGAATATTTACATTTACCTCACACGTGATAACATCTGTTAACAGCTACAGTTCAAAGAAAATCAGCTGTTTATTTCCTCATCTGCATTTCTTTACTGATTTTCGGGAACTGTTTTTCACTGCTTTGTAATATCAGAAATATAGTTTTAGGTATAAAAGTGAGGATGTTCCTCAGGATATTGGTCTTAAAACAAAAGGTTCAATCAGACCAGAACTTCGACGGGACAATTATGATTAACGTTACGGTGACTTGATAATCACAAAGACGCACTTCTCCAGGAAACTGAGAGCATGCCCGGAAAATCAATCGGCCTGCTCATATAAATGACTGGCTTCTTTGATCTCCAGAGCTGAAGTGACGCCAAATTCATATCAACCTTGAAAAATGCCGAGCTGGATACATAACTACAATTTTCTCATCATTTGTCTTCAGTGGGATTGTTCAATGAATTTGGTTTGGAGAGGAATGAATAAATGTCATTCATCTTAGAAGCACAGCATACTTCTGAGATTGAGTTTGATACTGAATCACTGTACCAAAGAAAACGTGGTTGAAAGTGTATTAAGTTACATAATGAAATAAAAATAATGCACGATTAATCAATAACAAATGTTAAATAAATAATAATGAAAATATAGTTTAATGATGAATGAACGTTTCATGATATTTCATCAGCTAACACAAGCATTGTGTGTAGTTATATGTATATTTCTATACAATTGTATACTATAAATACAATATGAAGAGTTTATTTGCAAATCAGATAACTTGTTAATCTTGTATTTTATTATGTTATCATGTTTTTATTGTGTTTTATTGCATTAGTTATTTTTTATCTGTTTTTTGCAGAATATATATATATATATATATAATATAAAACATAACATTTTACAATATGGTGTCATCTGTTAACATTAGTTCATCAATTTATTAACTAACATGAACAAACAAGGAACAATGCATGTATTACCCTATTTCTTAATCGTTGTTAATGTTAGTTAATGAACATACAGTTATTTACTGTTAAGGTCACAGTGTTAACTAATGTTAAAACGAACATGAGGTGAATTTTAATAAATAATTTGTAAATGCACAAATTAACATTGCTGTTTAAGCATTGTTCATTCTTTGTTCAGGTTTACTATTGTTGTTAACTAATGAACCTTATTGTAAAGTGTTACCATATACATTATATTGTTTTGTTAATTACATTAACATTATGTATAAAATAATGTTCAGAAATATTATTCTCAGTTATTATTTATGTGTTTTTTATTTGTATTTATTGATGCACTCTCGGATTGAATGTGTGGTTCCCCAGATGGCCGAGTGTGTGAATCGAGACCTCAGGTGTGTGGTCCGGGGCGCTGTTTTGACCTGCCTGGCGGTCGACACACGTGTGTGTGTAACACTGGATATATCCTCAACTCTCAGCAAGGCCACTGCCAAGGTATGAACCTGCAAGTTACTGCACCACTTTAAAGATAAGAATTCAGCAAGACGGCAACATACGTCTGTAGCCTACTTGATAGAAAAGGGTTGTAAATATTCAGTCAGGTTTTGATCCTTCCACACCACCAAACTTCCCCCCCTTTTTTTATTATTATTATTATTTTAACTGCAAAAATAAAATCTAATATAAAATGTTCACAAAATAAAGTACATCATTACATCAGTTATATAAAAATAACACTGTCTTTTTTTTGTCTCTCTCTCTCTCACACACACACACACACAGACATAAACGAGTGTGTGCTGACGCCCCGGCCGTGTTCTGTGGGTCATTGTGAGAACACAGCGGGCAGCTTCCGGTGCGTCTGTCCAGCAGGATACCAGACCAACTCCCAGCAGACCCTGTGTGTCGGTCAGAAACATCTCTTTATCTCTGTGCCCTGGATAAACATGTCCTAATAGCTTGTTCGTAGAATGCTGTGTATGTAATCATGAGGTCGATAAATTCCACAGATCTGGACGAGTGCCGTCAGGTGCCCAACCCCTGTATTAACGGCCGCTGTGAAAACACACTGGGCAGCTTCAGGTGTTTGTGCAGGACTGGATACAAGCTACAGGACAACAGCTGCATAGGTAATTACAATCATTTTAACCATAATGCTGGCTAAGTTTGCTTTCTAGCATTTTATTTTACTTTACTTTACTTTACTTTTTCAACCAAATGATTTCCATCATGATGTGATATACTATCTAATATTTAAAGATATGTGATATCATTAAAAACCTTTGGGTCACAGAAATAAATTACATTTTAACAGGTATTAACATAGAAAAAACCCATTTTAAAATCTAAGAATATTCCACAATTGTACTGTATTTTTAATCAGAGAAATGCAGCCTTGGTGAGCAGAAGTGACTTTTTTCAAAGACATTAAAAACTCTTACTGACCCCAAGCATTTGACTGGTAGTGTATATAATGATTATTCATATTTATTTATATTATTATATTTTTGTCTCCAAAAACAGTATTTGTAAGGTTAATTGAAGTGTGAATTGAAATGACATGGTGTTTTGTGTTCTTAGACGTAGATGAGTGTGTTGACCCTCTGCGCTGTCCGGGTCAGGAGTGTGTGAACTCTCAGGGCTCTTACAGGTGTGTCTCCTGTAAGCCTGGCTTTGATCTGCTCAACGGACAATGTTCAGGTAACACACTGCACACAAATAACAACGCACTGACTGTAAATATTTATTTTACCGCAAACTAATCTGCATTAGTCTGTTGTAAAAGGACTAAAAAAATACTAGAACTAATTGTAATGTGTTTAGACACTTGTGTTTAGGCACAGTGCATGTTATTTAAAATTAAATCAAAATTTATCCGATTTCAACTAAGAAACAAATACAGTAAATTGAACCCATGTGTGTTTTTTTTAGCTTTTTTATATTTAATTTCATAATTCTACTGACTTTGAAACATGGTTAAAATTACTGCATTTTTGGTCAACTTAAATATACTTTAATGTTTTTTGTTACTTAATGTCATAATGATGGAGTTAGACATGGGCCAAGTTGTTGTACATACACTGTGTATATATATATATATATAGGTTTGTAAGAGTAAAGCTGAGCCTTTCAGGGTAAAATCAATGGCGCTCTTCTTCAGATATCGATGAATGTCGTCGGACGCCGTCACCCTGTCCGACCTCCGGCCGCTGTGAAAACACTCCGGGCAGCTACAGATGCTCATGTCGAACGGGATACAGATTCCAGGCCAATGCCTGCGTGGGTAAGAAGTGTAAAAGTCACTCCAGTCTGAATAAGATTAAAACTAAAAGAAGCCAATATTTTATTCACAATAGAACATAGAGAACATAACAAGCTTCAAACTAAGAAATTTGGCACTTTTATCCACTAAATGAGCTCATTTCAAAGGAATTGACATCAGGTCTGCATCATGATTAGCTATAAAAGGGATGTTTGAGAGAGGCAGAGCCTCTCAGGAGTAAAGATGGGCAGAGCTGTGCCTCTCTGTGTGTAAGGAACAAGGCTCTTCAGGTCCTCAGATGAAACCGCAACACTAATCGGCATTTACTAAATGCTTCCAGAAAACAGAATCTGCCATGCCACCTAAAGATGACAACTAAACCTCTATCATGCAGAAATGAAGCCATATGTGAGCATGATCCAGAAGCTTGTCGTGTCCTGTGGGCCAAGGCTCGTTTAAAATGGACTGTTTCAAAGTAGAAAAGTCTTTGATGGTCAGACGAGTCCCAATTTTGTTGGAAATCACAGACGCCGCATACTTCGGGCTAAAGGAGAAGAGATCTTCGAGCATGTTATCAGATGCTATGAATGCTGAAAGATATATAAAGGTTTAAGAGCAACATATGCTCCCCTCCAGATGACGTCTACTTCTAGTAGAAGAGTACGGAGCTGAATTGACCTGCTGCAGATCTTTCACCTATAGAGGACATTTGGAGCAAGAAAAATACGTCAAAGACGACTACAAACTATTTAGCTGCTGGAAACCATAATGGGACCAAATTCTAACACCAAAGATCCAGAAACTCCCAGATGTCTTCAAACTGTTTTTAAAAGATGCTAGAGGAGATGCAACTAATCGAAACAACTAATTCTGTACTTTGAAGTAACGCTTCAAGATACTCTTTTTACTTTCTGCTAACTTGGAACTATTGCTATATGTACAGTACAGTAGCATACTTCAGGTGCACTTTAAATATTTAGCATTTAAAGACAAAATTATTCAAACATCATACAATCCTCATCAAAAGTGACATTAAAACACATTTTACACTTAATATGAAGAAATGTGTGTTGTGCATGGGTAGTAGCTACATCAAATAAAGTTGTCAGTAAATGTGTTAATAGGTTTGTACGATTAATCGCGATAAAAACATTAGTTTATATGGTAAACGTGTGTGTATTGTGTATATTTATTGTGTAAATAGAAACACACACCCATGCATATATAAGGAACAAAATACATTTATATATTAAATATATGGTGTGATGTTACAGATGTGAATGAGTGTGCAGATCCGCTGCAGTGTCCCGGACAGGAGTGTGTGAACTCTCAGGGATCGTATCGCTGTGTTTCCTGCAGACCCGGATTTAGCCTTAAAAACGGAGCGTGTTCAGGTAACAGTTTCAAACCGCCAGTCGGTCACGGGCCTGTGAAATGCGTGCAGACCCTAAATCTAGAATGGTGTTGTGTGTTCAGATATTGATGAGTGCCGTCAGACCCCGTCTGTTTGTGCTAATGGACTGTGTGAAAACACACTCGGCAGCTTCAGGTGTGTGTGCAGAACCGGCTACAGACTGCGGGGTGGCTCCTGCACAGGTGAGCGTTCATCAAACCACTCATTCAGTTCATTAACTGACCACTGTGACTCATGTGTGTGTGTGTGTACACACAGATGTGAATGAGTGTGAAGATCCGCTGCAGTGTCCCGGGCAGGAGTGTGTGAACTCTCAGGGATCGTATCGCTGTGTGTCATGCAGACCCGGATTTAGCCCTAAAAATGGAGCGTGTTCAGGTAAATGCAACACATCTGGACTGAATTTTAACAAATGATACAAAAAATATATATATACATTTTTCCAAAGGCGTATTGTGCTTATATAAGTCCAGCACGTTTTTTAAAGTAAGATGCATCCAATTGAAATGCGTTAGTTTAAAAAACGAAAATAAGGAAATAAACGTGTCTCTGGCACGAATAAATAGATTACATTAAATCACAAACTGCCGTGAGACTGGGTTGATATATATATGACGATTAAGCAATTAATCGTATTTCAGGAGGAGCACGCACGAACGAGCGCAGCTGCCACCAATCTCCTAATTACTGACAACCCCGCGAATCTCTCCTCCTCCGCCTTAAATACCACTCACACCCTATCCTCGGCTTCTGCGTTTTTTTGTCTTCCTCCACCTCCCCTTCCGCCTCCCGAGCTGAAGCCGACCCTCGCGAAGGGTCCCTCATTTTGCCAAGTTCTCCACTTCCTCTGGGGGGCACACGGGGAGCAGGCTGGGCTCCGAGCATCTGTCCCCCGGACAGTTCACCAAACAAGCTATTTTATCGCCGAGGTAGTGGGAACTAGTGAAATATATATATATATATATATATATGTGCATTGCTAAGAACGTAATTTGGACAAATTTACAGGTGATTTTCACCCTCAGATTTTCAAATAGTTTTGACTTTCAAATAGTCAGATATTATTATCCTAACAAACCATGCATCAATTAAAAAAAAAAAAATTTATTCAGCTTTCAGGTGAAAAACTGACACTTATATATGTATACTGCAAGGAGAAAACATTACAATGACTTTTTCTGAATGTTTGTTTTCATATGTATCTATTCATTTATTTAGTAGTGCAAACAGACTTCCATAGTTATGTACCAAAAAAAAGGAAAGAAACATTTCTGCAGTCAGTAAGGGAAGTAACACTGTTATTTGATGTTTATTTATTTCTGGGAAAAAAGTAAAAGGTTTAAGGTCATTTTATGCATTTTATGCTCCATGTAGTCTACCTACAATCTCTAATCTGACTGACCAAGATGGTCTAGCAGTTTGTCTTCAGCCACAACAACTGGAAATCCCATTGAACAACCACCTAAACCAGCTTAGACCACTTCATTGTCCAGCTTCAAACAGCTGAGATCATCAGAAGCCTGTGTTTCTGTGTGCCAGATATCAACGAGTGTCGCCAGACTCCTGAGGTGTGTGTCAACGGCCACTGTGAGAATAACATAGGCAGCTACAGCTGTGTGTGTCGTCCTGGATTCAGACTCGAGGGAAATACCTGCAAAGGTGACTTATGGAGTGCTTATGGAAATGATATGATTTTTAAGAATAGATATGTGATACATGAACTGAATGACACTTAACTATTTACGATTAAATGAAGATGTATTATAGTTTCAGTTATTATTAAATGCAAGTAGTTAAAGTTAAGATACACAGATACTTACCAAATGTTTGTTTGCCAGTTAATGGTTTGAGTCTGTTTCTAACCCTGTTCCAGACGTGAACGAGTGTGAAAATGAGCTTCAGTGTCCAGGAAAAGAGTGTGTGAACTCAATCGGCTCCTTCAAGTGTGTCTCTTGTCAACCAGGCTTCGAGCTTCTCGGCGGCCAGTGCCAAGGTATCACTGCAGAAAAGTGAAAGTTTCTTTAATGTAATCATGAAACACAGTCAGTTACAAATAGATAATGTGAGACAATGTGAGTCATTTTGTAAAGCGATCCTTTCAGTGTTTTAAAGTAGTAAAGTATTGCATGGGAGTTCTGAACATGTGTGTTTTCAGATATAGATGAATGTAGACAAAGCCCCACACGCTGCACTAATGGCCAATGCATGAACACACCAGGCAGCTTCAGATGTGTGTGTGACCTGGGCTTCAATCTACAGGACGGCACATGCACGGGTGAGATAAAATAATAATTTGGTTTTTATTTAATATATTTCAATTAAATAATTAAATTAAAAAGAAACAATATCATGAAAAGTATTTTGAAAAATATCTGATGATTAACAAAAATAACCAATTCTAATTTTCATTTAGTATAGTGTGTAAAGTAGTAAACTACCTGAAAATAAATGAATAATAAAACTATATAGATGTAAAAATAATAATATAATATAAAACATACACATATTACAAAAATCAAAAATAAAGTGAGACTACTTAATAAACTAAAAAGCTTTATTGGAATATATATATATATATTTTATTTTTTTTTTAACCAAAAATCGTTAAAAAGTATGTAAACTAAAACAGAAAAAACTGATATATATAAGTAAAATGAATTCAGTTAATTACCAAAGACACATTTATCATTTTCAATAAATAAATAAATAATACACATGAATTAATATATATATATATATATAAACATGCATGATGCAAAATCACTAAAACTTCAACAGAAAGCAAAAATACCATCTAATTGTTAAGGGAAAACATATTCACTATTATCTACAACTTTCACCTGTAGTAAATTCCTGCTTATTAATAGTTAATTAGTAAGTTAGTTGCACACAAATAAGCAACTAGTTAAGAGACCCTAAAATAAAATGTTAGCTTCTAACTCACAATATCTGCAGTAACTATGACATCAGTGATACTAAACGCACTCACATTCCCGCCTGATCTGACGTGCTTCTTGTGTGTTAGATATCGACGAGTGTCTGGATGCTCTGCAGTGTCCCGGCCAGCTGTGCCTCAACTCTCCCGGCTCGTATCAGTGTGTTCCCTGCAGAGACGGACACAGCATGCAGAACGGACGCTGCTCAGGTCAGACCAGGTCCACCACACGCCCTTTAGTCTAGCTAAATTTCATAATGCGCTAGTTTTTGGCTCATATATATTTTAGTATTTAGTATTTAAATTAAATAAATAAATAAATAAAGCAAATCAGGTAGGCATATATTATGTGCAGGGAAGGGGTAAAATCACACTACATTGTAACATTTTAAGATTGCAAAAATAGGCAGTAAATTACGCAAAAAAAATAATAAAAAAATAATAAAAAAAGCACAGATTTATTGTGACCCTGGACCACAAAACCAGTCATGAGGGTCAGGTTTATACATCATCATCTGAATGAATAATCTTTCCATTGATGTATGGTTTGTTAGGATCGTGAGATACAACTATTTCTAAATCTGAAGATCGCCTTCAAAAAATGCATATTACTAATCAAAAATAGATTTATGGCAGGAAACGTATGGAACATGGTCTTTACTTAATGCTATAATGATTTTTGGCATAAAAACCCATACAATACTACAAATAGACCTCTGCGGCTTATGACTGGTTTTGTGCTCCAGGATTACAAATGAGTAAAAAGACTATTGTGATTATGATCATACAAATACGCTTGGTTGTACGTTTGAAGTTCTACATATGACACATTTATTGTCCAACTGTACAATGTATTATTTATTTAGAATTATTGCTCTGTTTGTGTGCTCGGTTTCCTTGTGAAAAACGGGTATGGTTCAAATCTATTATCATATTTACCGACAGATAACTCAAGACCTACTAATATAAAAAATTATATATATATATATATATATATATATATATATATATAAATATATGGTTTATATTTGATATACCTCCCAGCCCTGCTGTCAAGTGGTCTTTTGTGCTTGTTGTCTGAGTGCTAACAGCTGCTGCGCTGGCGACTGCACACAATACAGGAAGTAGAGCAGGACAGGAAGGAAGCTGGTTTTGGCAAATGAACATCATCAGATGTATTCCTCCAGAGACAGACTTGCTCTCGCTCTATCACTCCTAAAAGACGGAGTATAGCCTGCAGATGAGAGCTGGCATCGCCTTCAGAAACATATTTATATTATTATAATAAACTTTACACTGCATCTGCTACGGTAAACTAGCATAGAATTTAGGGATCGACCGATCAAAACGTCAAACGTGTTCATAAATAACTGATCGGAAAACGTGTCAGTGAATAAATGTCAGCATAAATAGCAATATTAGTTTAAAATATTTGTTTGTGAATTTTATTACGCATTTTGTGACATTTTCTAAATTATAAGGATCTGAGTGTTCGGATCCATGTGCAAGAGCTTCATTTCAATAGTCAACAGGCAGGGTCAAAATCACAGGCAGACAGGTACAATGGAGGCAAGGCAGAAGCAAAGGGTCGAGGCAGGTGGTGAACAATTACAGGATCGGAGAGCAGATCAAGGTCAAAACAACTGAAACTAACACGAGAAAAGAGTGCTTGGAAAGTGCCTATGCAGGTCAATACTTCGCGTTTGATCAGATGAAAATGAACCTGTTAAATAGTGTGTGAGAGAAGGAGTGGTGACAGACAACAGCTGAAGGTGATCATTACAGAATGAGAACAGGTGTGGGTGTGCTGTGCATGATGGGAAATGAGTTCCAGGGAAGGTGGAGTGCTCTAGTGGAGCTAGAATATCATGACAACTTTTAAAATGTAATTTTTTCACATATTTCATGCTTTAATTTGTTATTATTTGATGTTGATATTGACAGTATTCATTGACATGTCATGCTTCATTTATTTATTTTTGAAATATATTTTATTGACATTTATACTTTTTTTATTTTATTTTTTTTTTACATAAAAATGTTTGTATTATCTGTGTTTTATTGTCAGATTAACACATTTTATGTTTATTTGTTTACTGAAAATCACTGAATATCTGCTGTAGATATCTGCTGATGCATTATAAAAATATGTTTATATAAATATTTAGACATTTAATCAGACATTTCATTATTTATTTATTTTACAGCATGATTTTTTTTAACATATATATTATTATTTATTTTCTTTACATTTTATTAATGCATTTGCATTTTTGTAAAACATGTATTTTACTGTAACATGTCATGATTGTTTTGAAACATTAATGTCACTGACACATTTCAATATTTATTTGTGGACAAAAAGTATTTATTAATAAGGCATTTAAAATCCTCCATTTTTAAAAAAAATGGCTTAAAGGCACAGTATAGCAAAAATCAGCTTGATTTAGAGATTCAAGGAGAAGCTGTAAAATGGCATGAAAACTAAATTATGTTTCAGAATCAGAATTACTTTATTAATCCCCGTGGGGAAATTCTCTTTCATTACAGAACAAACTAGATGGTTTATTTTTGGTGCAAAAAGCTTGATTGACATAATAAGTGAGCATCAAGATGAAATGCATGTCAGACTAAACCTGTGTTGTCAGGAAATAATAAGTGCTCAAATGTTTGTTTGCATTGCCTCTGCTAATCCGTGCTGTTTGTTTTCATGCTCAGACATTGATGAGTGTGTGAGTTCTAATGTGTGCGAGCTGCAGAGTGTGTGTGTGAACACGGACGGCTCGTACCGCTGCGACTGCTTACCGGGCTTCAGAGCGGCCGGACCCCGGAGACAGTGCAGAGGTCAGACAGATACCAGCGCCTTCATACAGAGCAGTGCTGACAAACCATTAATCACCACATTCACAATAAACATTTCTGTTTACGTAATATATTCATTTTCTAATTATTTTTGCAAATGCTGTAATTGTTTAAAGTCCACTTATGTTATTCTGCGTGCTTAAGATGTGTTTCCTATTTTCTACAGGTTATCTTAACAGTTTTTCTATTGTTTTAATTTTAGCATTATAATATCATTCAAAATTTAGCGTTTTTTTTTTTTAATTAAGAAAGAAATTCAACGTATCATGGACATTTGAGGCTATAAAAAAACAAAAAAAGGTTTTCAGTTAGTTGAAAAAGAAAAAAATAATTGCAATTACAATTTCTAGGGAATAATAATTCGCTTTGGATAAAATCGTCTGCTAAATGAATAAATGTAAATGTAATTTTCTCATAATCATGCAGTCATATTTGTGTATTTATATATATATATATATATATATATACTTTTTTGTAAACATATGCATGTATGTATGTATGTATGTATGTGTGTATATATATATATATATATATGTGTATATATGTGTGTGTGTGTGTGTGAGTGTACATACATACACACACAGCATAACACATGTGTAAAAAGAACTTTTATTTTGAAATTGATTAATCTTCATTATTGACTAGTTCAGATTTGCGATGCTGGAGCAAATTCTTGATTTTTCATTTTTGGCAAAAACCATAGGACATTAAGTAAAGATCATGTTCCATAACGATATTTAGCACATTTTCTACTGTAAATATATAAACATTTTATTATGTAAATTATGCATTGCTAAGAACTTCATTTGGGCCGTTTTCTCACTATTTTGATTATTTTGCACACTAAGATTGCAATAGTTGCACTCCAACTAAATATTGTCCAGTCCTAACAAACCATAAATCAATGGAAAGCGTATAAATCTCAGTTTCATAGAATTGACCCTTGTGACTGGTTTTGTGCTCCTGGGTCACTTTTGAGTTTGATTTTAACACACTTCTGTCTGTCTCAGACATTAACGAGTGTCTGGAAGAAGACTTCTGCTTCCCAAGCGGGGAGTGTGTGAACACAGACGGATCGTATAAGTGTGTGTGTGCGCAGGGCTACAGGAGCGCCGCTAACGGGACGTCCTGTCAAGGTATGACTCCAGACCTGAGGCACAAGCTGCTATTTCTCACTAAACAAGTGGAAATCTTATAGCGTGACTCCTTTCTCAGCGACCTTGAATGTAGATTTGGACCTTGTCATCAGGGAGTTGATTCAATCTCTCCGATGTGAAAAGTTCCTTAATTCTGGGATGGAATGATTGTGTTGGTGTAACTGCATTAGTCAAACGCCTGAAGTAAACATTTCTTCTTTCAACATGTCCACCACACACCCTATCAGATAAATTCAAGATGCAGGATAATTGCACTGAATGCGATAAAAGGAAACATCTGCACATTCACACTCATGCACTGAAGGCAACCTGTAACTGGAGATCATTTTGTATGCATTGAATAATGTACTATTAAATAAGTTATATCATAAGTGCATATGATTTATTGTAAATAAAGTTTCAGTTTAATAATAAAACGTAAAATAATGTATTTTATTGACAACTTTCTTACTTTTTTGAAACCTGTGTATTTTACATTTTTACACATTTCATTTTAAACTTATTTATTTAATGACGATTAATTTGTATTATATGTCTTTGTTTATATATATTTAATAATTCATATATTTTCATTTATTTACATTTTATGAATGATTGTAATTCATTATTTTAATCAATTATTTATTTAAATCATATATATATATATATATATATATAATGACATTTTAATTATAATTTATTTATACATTTTTACTTAATTTTGTATTTATTTACCGGCATAGGGTTACTCATACTGTCTGAAAGGAAGGTGACATTTTTATTTTATTTTTATTTCAGTTGTTGATGGAGCAACTCTCATTAATTTGACTAATTCTTCCAGTCATCCACTCTCCCTGTTCCTGTGAATTCAGTTGGATCTGAATCATCCAGAACAGAGCGAAACTGTTGTGAGACTGAGCATTATTACTGATGCCGTCTGCGTGGGATGATGTAATGCGTTGTGTGTGTGTTTCCAGATGTGGATGAGTGTGTTCAGGAGGGAGTTTGTCAGGACGGCCGCTGCAGTAACACTGAGGGATCGTTCCTGTGCCACTGCCAAACCGGCTTCACCACCAACCCTGAGAGAACCGCCTGCCTGGGTAACACACACACACACACACAACATTTCTATGGGTTTTATTGAGTAAACATTCAACCTGTATGTTACAATTCAAAACAACTAACATTTAAAAAAGTATTAAAAACTACTTTTAAAGCTGATATATGAATTCGTTTGAATACAGTTCCATTCATATCTTCTTAACCGATTGACAAGAAATGACATCCAATAAAGTTACTTACAGATTTTTTTTACTTTTTTTTTTTTTTAAACCATGACAGTACTGAAACCAGCAATTCCTCATAATGTAATTAAATGGCGACACCTATTAGTTGTTTATTAGCATGCATATTACTAGAATATTAGCCATTTATTAGATCTGATTAATCACATATTCATGCCTTATTCTACTTGACCTTATTCAACATCCATAACCCACTTGATAACTACCTTTCTAACTGTTAATAAGCAGAATTTATTGTGGGAAAAGTTGTAGTTAATAGTTAACAAATGTTTTCAATTCTAAAGTGTTACTGAAATTTGAAAGTAAAATTTGAGGATCCCTGAAAATGATCCGGGGAAAATATGTATATATATGCAGATCTCAGCTGAGATGTTTGTCTGCAGATGTGAACGAGTGTCTGGACTCAGAGGGGCTGGTTTGTGGATCCCAGCGCTGTGAGAACACCATCGGATCGTTCCGCTGCGTAGCGTCCTGCGAGCCCGGATACCACATCACCACCTCTGGAGAGTGTGTGGGTGAGTCTGACAGACAGTTCATCACACACACACACACACACACACATCGACACAATGCAATCTCTTACCCTAACCCTACCGTTCAGTCTCCCAAACCTTTACCCTAAACCTACCCAATTATAACCTGATCTCTAAACTCAAGTCAAACAGGCCTCTTAAAGGCTCTCAGAAAGTGAGGACCGGCCAAAATGTCTTCACTTTACAAAACTGTCCAGCCCTCACAAAGATAGCTGCACAGTAAGTGCACACACACACACACACACACACACAAACCTCCAGAATGACAGCTGTGTCTCTCTCGCAGACATTAACGAGTGCGCTAACGAAACGGTTTGTGGACATCATGCCTTCTGCCAGAATCTGATCGGCACGTATCAGTGTCTGTGTGACCAGGGCTATGAGTCCACCGGCAACGGACAGATGTGTGTGGGTGAGTACACGACCACAGGAAAACAGAGTTATCATACAGAAACCATAATCTTCAAAAGAATACACTTGAGTGTGAACTGCATGGGTTACAAGTCCAACGCCCTCTCCATTACGCCAAGACCTGACACCCAAACAAAACCCCAAACCATGTGTCATGTGTGGTCAAATTAAACCTAAAATATGTTTTAATTTAAACAATATTGGCCAGTTAAATAATAAACTGAGGGGATTATTCCTACTTCATGACCATAATTATTTAAAGTAAAACTTTTTATTTATTTATAGAATTGACTACTTCATTCATTTTTTAAGTCTACTTGAGCATGTTAATGAACAGTCACTTAAGTGGCCTTTTATTTCATTATCAATTTGAGTTACACTGCAAGTGCACATTCAGTACATTTAGGCACACTTCTTTTTCATGAGAGAAAACTTAAGTTTATTATTATTGGGCTTTTTTTCCTGCATGTCTCTATCTGTGCAGACATAAACGAGTGTGAGACAATGCAGGGTGTGTGTGGCTCTGCGCGCTGCTGGAACGTCGAGGGCTCGTTCACCTGTGAGTGTGAGAACGGACAGGAGGAGTTCGACCCGCTCGCCGGACAGTGTGTGAGCAGAGAGAGCACAGGTAACACACACACACACACACACACTCTACTGTACCTCCAGCATTCTGTTTCAGTGCTGCCCTCTACTGACAGTACTACAACTACTGCTAACAATAATCAGAGTTTACATTTTATCTCTATGATGGAACATATCCATATCAAAGAATATAACAACAAACACAATGCCTCTGTCCAAACTGCTTGACTTTCAGCTGACTGATAACACTCTACATATCAGCTACTCTGTCTCATACAAGTATAAATCCATGTGCAGATATTAGGTAAACAATCTGCTTTAATCGGGTAAATAATCATTTTTTATTTAATTAACAGTATCTAAAAACCTTTAAAAAGAGTATTTAATATCGACTTTAAAAGCGTATACTTAGGAGTGAACTAAGTGTGAATTTTTGGAAAATTAACTGTATGTTATTTGCAAATAAATAAAAATGTATTATAGTTTAGATGTATATTAAATGCAATTAGTTAAACTTAAATAAGGCTTTAGTACATCTTTACAGGTCATTTTAGGATGCTTTTAAAAGTGTACTTTTTTAACACAATTCATAAGAAACTGTCGTGAAAGTGGGCTTTTTAAGTAATACTTATACTACTTAAAATATTACTTTAGAAATGCAAAGTACACTGCAAGAGCATATTAAGTGCACCTCTTTTTCAGAAGTGATATTTATCAATTAGCTGGAGTTCTGAAGGCTGATATTTATGCAGTAACTTTATTTCAAATGTTCAAGGGAAATATGTCTGTTTAAAAATTATCTTTACCATTAAATAGGATTTTTACAATAAACCATCATTTATTGTATTAATACTTAAGGCAAGTACGGAAATGAGAAGGTATTAATAAGTAAGGTATTTGTTAAGTTTAGGTATTGAGTTGGATTTAGAATATGTTCATGCAGAATAACACATTAAAATATGCTTTATAAGTACTAATAACCAGCCAATATTCTAGTAATATGCATGCTAGTGTCACTGTGTGGTTTGGCTTCAGGCGTGTCAGAAGCGTCCACTGGAGACTCCTCTTCCTCGGCGGGCCGTGTCTCATCTGGATCGTCCAGCTCTCTGCCGCAGACTCGTCCTGGAGAAACCAGAGAGTGTTACTACAGTGTATCTCAGTTCTCCTGCAAGTTACTGTCCCAGAACTCCACGCTGCAGGAGTGCTGCTGTACAGCGGGACAGGGCTGGGGCCTCATGTGCCAATATGATGTCTGTCCCGAGACAGGAACAGGTGAGCTAACACTGAGCTAACGAGAAATATAAGTAGTAATCACAGAAATGACTTGCTTAAAAATCATATACCTAAGTGTGAATTCATTTTAGTATCATTGAGGTACGACGTTTTATATTTTTAGTATTGTGTCTATATAGTTTTTTAATATATTTTTATTTGAGCTTTAGTTATTTTAGTACATCATGATAAACTACATAAAATGATAAATGTTAATTATTTTTAATATTAAAGTAACAATTTATTTAATTTTAATTTAGTTTAGTGCAGCTAATGGAAAAATCCATCAACGTTGTCCTGAGACCAGAACACATTCTGGATTTAGGTTCAGTGTCAGCTTTGATAAAAGGTTTTGATCTCTACTATATAATAATCCTGAAGAAAATATAAGGCTTTTGGACACTTAACTGCATGTTATTTAAATTAAAATTATTTATAGTGCAAATTTATTAAACATCTTTTAAATGTATTGAAATTAATGGCTTAAATGTATCTTATAAATTGAATAGTTAAGAACATATTTAAGTGTGTTTTAATTTCGTGATAATTCAAAGGTCTTTGAAATTTAAATACAAATATATTTCAATATCATTTTCTGACAGAATTTTTTTGTTGGCTATTGCACATTTCTAAATTTACTGGATCTACACATAAAATCTAAGCGGCCATTTAAAAAGCATCAACGTTATGTTAGCATAAAACATGAATTGAAGTGTAGTTTCATCATGATTTTAAATGTACTTCAGATTACAACTTGACATTAGTACAAAGAGCTAAGATACAGTCGTGAAAGTGTCTTTATTTAATTGCATTACCGTCTGCAAGGACGGTGATAAAAGTTTTCCCACAGATGAGTTTCTCACTTTTTCCCATCATCGATATCTCTCCGTTCAG
The DNA here is from genome assembly GCA_034779775.1 of Enteromius afrohamiltoni. NCBI lineage: Eukaryota > Metazoa > Chordata > Actinopteri > Cypriniformes > Cyprinidae > Enteromius > Enteromius afrohamiltoni. The sequence goes on from JAUYWG010000055.1 coordinate 1,139,697, forward strand.
CTGAATTCCAGTCTCTGTGTCCGAGCGGAAGAGGGTACATCACCACTGAAACGGGAGCGTTCAGCTACAAGGGTAACAGACTCTCACATCAACGTCCCGTAAGTCCCTCAGCATTGGCCGTTTCTAATCCGAGTGTGTTTGTTCTCCGGACAGACGTGGATGAGTGTAAGCTGTTTGACCCGGAGGTGTGTAAAGGTGGTGTGTGTGTCAACAACATTCCCGGCTACGCCTGTTACTGTCCCAGCGGATTCTACTATGACACGGACCTGCTGGAGTGCATCGGTCAGCCTTCAAAACACCAGAGCCTGCCAGGATAGACGTCAGCTCAGCAGACTGATGTTTCTGTCTCTCTGTCTCCCCGTAGATAATAATGAGTGTGAGAGTGAGGAGACCTGCACTGGCGGTCAGTGTGTCAATACACTGGGGACGTTTTACTGTACGTGTGAGCCCCCTCTAGTGCTGGATGACACACAGCGCAACTGTGTCAATGCAAGCGGCCTCGCTGAGGGTGAGAGATACACACAATACAAGCAGCTCTCTGACACTGGCTCTGAAAACATTTCATGCTATCCATGTAATTTATAAAAAAAAAAAAAAATATATATATATATATATATATATATATATTTATCTTAAATTATCATAAATA
>JAUYWG010000055.1:1140891-1155791 GCA_034779775.1 Enteromius afrohamiltoni
TAAGTTATAAAAAAAAAAAAAAAATATATATATATATATATATATATATATATTTATCCTAAATTATCCTAAATATCATAAATTAATTTATAATACATACATGTATAATAATTTTATATTAAGAGTTTAAGAATTTAATTTATTCATTTTGTTAAAAATAATCCATATATTGGAATTATATTTTATTTTTTACTGCTGATTTTTAGATATTTTTATTAAAAAAAATGACATTAAATAAATTCATTTTAAAAAGGATATTTGTTTATTTCTATAATTTGTAACCAACACACATTTCATCAAATGCCATCAAATAATTTTAAAAAATATATATATTCATTTGTGTTTTAAAAACACATGAAAACCTTGTGCGTTCTGAAGGACATTAGAGATGACAGACTTAAATTTTTTGGTGAACTGTACCGTTCAGAATGGAAAAACAAAAGTTGCAATGTGTAAAATGACAACTTTAGAAGCTCTTTAAAGTTTATTTGTTGTCTGTCTGTCTGTGTTTTTCCCAGATGAGAACTTAAATTTCTGTTGGAGTCACGTCACAGCTAGTCTGGTTTGTCAGAGTCCTTTGTTAAGAGTTCAGCTGACCTTCACTGAGTGCTGCTGTTTGTATGGTGAGGCCTGGGGTCTGCAGTGCGCCCTCTGCCCCCGCAGAGATGAAGGTACACACACACACACACACACACACAGACTGAGTGCCAGTCAGAACTGGATTCTCAGTGTGTCCCAATTTGTGTACTTACGCACTGTTCTATGTCATTTTGTAGCATAAATAGAGTGAGTAGTGAGTTCACACTGAACATTTCACAAAGAACAAGTGCGCTGGATGGTGCACAAAAAACAACAACAACAGACCAAAACGTGGAATATCCGGCACTTTATGCATTCAACAGTCAAAGCTTTAATTACATGTCAGCTATAATTATGAACCTTATAAAACCTATATGCTACATGGTTGAGTGAATAGTGTATTTAGGATGCATCTGTCGCCTTTTAAATTCAATTCAACTCCTGAATTTGAGTTGACATCAAATTTACCTATTTAATAAATTACACAGGCATTGCATTTATGGAAGATTGCATTTACTTATTTGATCTAAAGTCTTCAAAATAACATGCAGTTAAGTGTACATAACATAACATTTAGTTTTGACTTAGGTATATTTTACCTGCATTATTTCCATTATAAAAGTGTACTACTTTTTCAGAGGTGAAAATAAAGATCATTTTTCGTTGTTTTTGGCTGTTTGGTTGTTTTAGTTTCTTTGTATTTTATTTTTGCCATCATTCATATGAAATTAAGTGAAATGATCCCGACCCTTACACAGTTTCCCTCTGTTTGACTTCTGATCAGAGGCCTATGAGGCTCTGTGTAATGAGTTCGGACCTCCCCCTAACTCTCCTCGCTACTACGAACATTTCGGCCCCAGGCCCCAGCCTGGAAGAGGAGGATACCTCCCGCCATACAGCCCCCCAGAGTACCCAGAGCCCCTGCCGGGACGTCCTGACTACATATCCCCAGAATACGATGACTACACCCCTGTGGGAGCGGGTGGATGGCGATCCGGGCTGAGAGGCAGACCACCCGGCTCATACAGGCCCCCAGACGCCCCCTACAGGCAGTCGGCTCCAGGGTGAGTGGGTCATTCAAACAATACACTACTGCAGTTCGTTCCAAATGCTTACACACAAAATCTTCACTTGCCACACAATTTCTGAAACCTGACACCCGGACACCAGAACCACACTGAATGTGCAAAACCATATTATTATTATTATTATTAGCCTTTGACTCCATTCAGTTTTGGCATATATGACAATTTTTACATTTGCATTTAGTCATTTAGCAGAAGCTTTTATCCAAAGTGGCTTACAAATAAGGGCGAAAGGAAGAGTTAGCTTAACACAGTAGGCAAAGCAAGGTTGTTTTAATTATATGATAGATAAAAAGAAAAAAAATAGAAAAGCTAGTATTATTTTATTTACTTATTTATTTTTAAAGTGCTAGATTTAGAGAGTCAAATATGGTTGTTTTTAGCCAAACTTTTAATGTAAAGTATGTGTTCCTTTTTGAAAATGTACCGCCCCAGTGACAGTTTTTTATACCTTTATTTCTGAGAGTGTAGGATGAACAACAAAGCGCTGTTTACTTGCAGAACGCAAGCTTCTAGAGACTACAGAAGTCTGAAGTGCTAAAATTTAGTTGAAGGGGTGCAGAGCCAATGGTGGTTTTGTAGGCGAACAACAATGCCTTGAATTTAATGTGATAAATTAATAAACAGAGGTAGGATGTGCGTTTTTTTTACTTTCTGGATTGATTGTAAAGTTTTAGAACGGGCCTGCCAAGACAACATTGCAATAGTACAGCCCGGACAGTACAAGAGATTGAACAAGGAGTTGAGAAAGAAAGGTCCAAAAGAAAGGGCCTGATATTCTTGATTTTTTAAACAAAGCAAATCTGCAAGACCATGCTGTTTATGTTTTCTTTGAAAATCAGCTGATCATCAATCACATCTCCGGGGTTTCTTTCTGTTTTTGAAGGAGTTATGGTTGATATGCTTAACTGGATGGTGAAATTGTGATGGAGTGTTGGGTTTGATGGAACCACAAGCAGTTATCTCTCGGCAAGGTTGAGTTGAAAGTGATGGTCCTTTATCCAGCAAGAAATGTCTGTTCGACAAGCTGAGATGCTATAGCAGCCATCGTCGGATCATCAGGATGGAATGAGAGGCAATGAGAGTTGAGCGTCATCAGTGTAGCAGTGGTATGGTAATCCATGTTTCTGAATGACAGCGCCTAGTGATGCCATGTAGACAGGGAAGAGAAGTGGTCCAAGAACTGAGCCCTGAGGCACCCCACTAGTTAAATACCTTGAAGGACCTATCTGAGAGGTAAGACTCAAACCACTGGTGTGTGGTTTCTAAGATGCCATATGCCAATAGGATTGACAGAAGGATCTGGTGGTTAACTGTGTCAAAAGAAAACTGAAAGCAAGGCAGCCTCGGTCTAATATCAACTTCCGAAACCAGACCTCTGTCAGGTTGCTGCTGAGCAGGTTGTTCTGTGTGACAACGGCAAGGACTTGGTTGAACACAGCTTCTTCAAGTGTTTTTGCAATGAAAGGGAAACCAGTCTGTAGTTCTCTAAAAGAGTTCTCTATGTAACACACAAAAACCTAACAGGAAGTATCTGGATTTTTTTTTTTCAAACACAATCAATCAGAGCAACCGATAACCAAATGCCACACTGATCCATCAGTCCCTCACACTAACACCTACCAATCATGACTTTAGAATAGGTCTATTAATACATATTTTCACATGCTTGATGTATTTTTTTTTCTTTTGTGCTGTGTAATACTGTACTAAGTACTCTATTCACAATCACACATGTGTACAGTTTGCTTTCAATCTTGCTGCCAATTACTTTCAATATAGTACAGAAATATACATACAGTAGGTGCTCATGAAAGAAGAGCTTTAGGTTTAGGTATAACTGTTTGTATATAATATATATGAGAAAACATAATATTATAACAAAGGTGTTTACAACATATGACAAATGTTTGCTTTTGATTACAGATTTGAAACCGTGTTTGTGATATTTTGAATGATGCACTTCATTTTGCAAGAGATGTGAGGCATTTTGTGTGTGCAATTCTGGAATTTGTGTGAAAGTAAAAAAACAAACAAAAAAAAAAAAAAGTTTTGAAAATGTGAGCTGTTAAAAAAAACAACTAATAACCTGATTGTTTGTAATTGTACTCGACTCATTTCCAGTGGAAGTCGTTACTATGAGGAAGAAGATGATTTTGGAACTGCGCCTGGGCCACCTTTCGGTATCACAGATCCTCGTGGCGAGCGAACGTTCGATGCCCGACCCTTGCCGTCCCGTCCAGACGGGTCTCCGCTCAGTTTGGCCCCGCTTCCAGAAAACTCTCCATACAGCGAGGCAGAGGGGGAGGAGTCTTGGAGAGCCCCGCCCCCATTCCCCATGTTTCCTGACAGATGGGAGGGACCGGAACGAGTCTATGAGCGTGAGTCTGAAATTAAAGCCCACCCTAGTGAAAACAAATACTAAAGTGTATTTGGAATACATTTCTTTTGTGGAAAGTATACTACAAAACCATTTACATATTTATGTTCTTAAAAAAAAATATATATATATATATATATATATATATGTTCTTTCTTTAATCGAGCTTATTTATCGAATCAAATTTATTTCTGATATGATTTTTATTAAATCAGTTTAAGATTTGAAGTACACTACTAGTGCACATCCAGTATAATAAAGTGCATCATCTTAAACATCCTAAAACCATCTGAACACCAGGTATTTTTGTGGAAGACTCTGCACGTGTATGTAGCGCATGAGCACAGAAGAAGCCGTGATTCCTGTGTGTGTGTGTGTTTTAGGGAGATACGACTCATACGGCAGTCTGAGTTCAGAAGAGTGTGGTATTGTCCACGGCTGTGAAAACGGCCGCTGTATTCGAGTGGAGGAAGGCTACATGTGCGACTGCTACGACGGCTATCAGCTCGACACCACTAGCATGACCTGCACAGGTATGCCTCTCTTCTCACTGCTCCTCCGTTCTCAAACAGCCTCGCCACTAACGATGTGTGTGTTTGACTCCTGCAGACGTGGACGAGTGTGACGATGAAGACTTGCTGGACTGCGTTAACGCTCGCTGCATGAACACAGAGGGCTCGTACAGGTGTGTGTGTCTCAGGGGCTTCATCATGTCCCGAACACCCAACCACTGCATCCCGGCTTGATCGAGGACTGTTTTTAGAGACTTACTAAGTATTTTTCCCTATTTCCACCACGTTGCTGTAAATTGTTGATTCCATGACAATACTTGTGTGCATATCCAAAAGTCTAATACTGAAGCTTGTTGTACTCAAAGGAAAATTCGGTAAAGCCTTTATGTATAATGCATTATAAAAGGTATTTGCAATGCATGTTGTAATGCATTAAATCTTTACATAAATAATTGTAACCAAAGTTAAAATGCATTCTAATATTTGAAGGTTTTGTTTTCGTGCAGTATACGTTCTAAAGATGTGTTCAGTAAATAGCTACATTATAATGTATTTTAACTTCGGTTCATGGGATGCATTACGAGGTGCATTACAAGACATCATTAATGCAATTATGTATATATAAATACACACACACACACACACACACACACACACATGCATGTGTATATTTAAGAAATATGTTATGTTTATTAATTAAATATATTTATATATAATATAAATGATATGAAAATAAATGCATACATGTAAATACTTTCAAATATATACTGTACGTGTGTGTCCTTATATATAAACATAATAAATATACACGTATATTATATACACAATAACTTTTATTTTGGATGTGATTAATCACAATTAATCATTGCCAGTAACTAATAAATATATATATATATATATATATATTTTTTTTTTTTTTTAATGTACTTTTTGGTTTAAATGCAGGCCAGATGAGCTTGAATGTCTGTCATAAATATCTACGAAACTGCATAAACTAGAAAATTTACGCAGGTTACATATTTATGCACCCATATCAATGAAGACAGTTCTATGTACACTATATAAAAAATATATGTATTTTTGTCATATTTCACCACATCGCTATTTGATACTGTAAAATCTCTTTTCTGTCTTTGGTCTGTCAGAAAGCCTCGCATCACGTAACACAAAATGCACTGTATTTGCGGGGCAAGCGCAGTCGTGAACTGCTATTGTACATTTGTAGACATCTCGGATGTTTGTTACATGTTTTTATGTGTACGTTTTTGATATCTTCTGTGTCGTCTGGTCTGGAAATATATTTGCACACGTTCCCACCGATCACCAAGTGTTTGTTTCTTGATGAGCTTCCAGAAAGCCAAGCGAAATATAACTGAAATCCTGCTGTTGTCATTTTTAGGCCGTCTCTCTTTCTCTCACGTGCTTTGTTTGAGAAGGTTTGTAACCAGCTTATCTCTGCGTGGTCTTAATGTGCCTTGTGTTGATATGAATCAGCTCATAAGTCCTTTTATAGGCCAATCCTCCCACATCACTCAGCCAAGCCGATTAAACAGGTTCACTTCACTCATAATGTACTTTGATGGATTGCAGCGAGCAGCGGAATATCAGCTTTCACTCCATTGTGGCTCATGCTAGGAGTTCAGTTTTGTCTGTAAACTTCCTCTGATCCTCCTTTGTTAATAGTTCTGGAGTGTGTTGAGGTTAAACACGGCCTGAACTGGACAGGCATGAGTGCAAATGACTCACTCGCTCACAAACACACAAACACAGCCATGCCAGACTGGAATTGGCTGCTGAATGTTTATGGTGGAGTTTTAGGTCAAAGTTCTTGGATTCGGTTAAGTTTCCACTGATGTCACTGTGTAGTGATTTACACGCTGCAGTTACGACTGCGGGTCGTTTTAGAAGAGAATGATATTCACCGTGTTGCTGTGGTGGGTGAGTGAATCTCATTACAAAATGCGTGGGTCATGCTTAACCCCAAAATAATATATATGCACACACACACACACACACACACACATATTTTTGATTTATGGGGATTCTCTATAGGTGTAATGGTTTTTATACTGTACACACTATATGTGCTATTGTCCTACACCAACCCTACACCTAACCTACCCATCACAACAAACTGTGTGCATTTCTAGATTTTCAGAAAAAAAACACCAATTACTATGTTTTTAAGCCTTACAGGGGCACTGAAAATGTCCTCATAAATCACCTTCATATTGTAATACCTATGTCATACCCATTATGCAAATTTGTGTCCTCATTAACTACATAAATATGCACACACACACATATATATATGTCTATACATACACAGACACACAAATGAAATTACCCACAAAATTATTCTTAATGTCATCGTTATGCAACCTATTCCTAAATAATACACATATATATATACACTACTCACAATAAGTTAGGGATATTTTGAGAGACTTGGATGTCATACATATGGTGTTTGTTTCACTTCATACATTTTTGGGACAGGGAGGTGATTGTATTGGGTGATGGACACACCTCAGTTTGTGTTTTCCATGTGATGGTCTCATTGTGTGCAGGTGTGCCTTATATTGGGGCCAATACCAAAAGATACAATTTTTCAATGTGGCATCAATTTTTGTGTATAAAAGGCTGGTATTAAGTATGTCATTCCAAGTTCATTATTCAAACAACCATGAACACACAACGTCACTTAACGGATGAGCAGCCCACCTGGCCATGGGTGGCAGGCAGTCAGATGTTGCTTGTGAACTTGGTGTGTCTTAAAGTGTTATCAGCAGACTTGCATCAAGACACAGACCTACTGGCAGTTCATGACAGACCCAGGAGTGGAGCCCCACAGGTGACAGACAGCAGGACCCAAGGACCTATGCACTCAGACATCGTTATGCAACTGCCACACAGCTGCAGGCCTGTTTACGAGATGTGAGGGGTACTAGAGTTTCCAGTTAAACCATGACTCTACTGCTTTGGCTTGAATGCCAGACGACCGTTGCAGGTCACTCCACTGATACCAAGACACCGCCGTGAACATTTGCAGTGGGCACAAGACCATGTGACCTGGACAATGTAGCAGTGGTCTACTATCCTGTTCGGGTCACTTTGCACAGAAATGATGGTCGTCAGGGTCAACATTGTCCCCAGGGTTTGGGGCAGTCTGGGCAGGCATCCCCAGTCAGCGCGAAACAGATTTGGTTATTGTACATGGCTAAGTCACTGCACGCTCTTACCTCAGAGACATCATAGAACCCATCATCATCTCCTTATTCCACCTGCACACCCCCATCTTTCTGTTCATGGTTGATAATGCTCCACCAAATTGTGGCAGAATTGTCACAATGAGGAAGTTGGAGTGCCTCATATGGTATGGCCATCAACGTCCCCTGACCTGAACCCCGTAGAGCACGCCTGGGACCAGTTGAAGCAGAGACTGGATGATGGTACCCCAGCCCCACATGACCTGGCAGAACAGCGTGTAGCACTTGTGGAAGAGTGGAACGCATCAGAACAACATCATGAGGCTAGCGAAGAGCATAAGCAGCACAACTGTTTTCTACACTGCTAATAATCAGAAATCTTTCCTGAGCATATTAGACTAATTTCTCAAGGACCATGTCACACTGAAGGCTGGGGTAATGATGCTGGAAATTCTGATTTAATCACACAAAAAAAATACAATATATTATAAAACAGTTGTTATGAAATGTTAATTAAATTAAAACATATATATTTTTTAAACATTTTAGAAACTTTTCATTTTGCACATTAGTGTATATATCCAGTGACAGTGGATTTTTGTATTTAATATGTATTCTATTCATTTTTAACTAAATGACCATGCATTTTCAAAAAGAAAAAAAAAAATAATAATTTTGTATGCCCTTAAATTGTATGCATGCAGAAAATAGACTTTTCTGTAATAAACACAATTATTAAACACAAAAAATGAATTGATTGATTTCTAGGTGAAATTTGACCCTGTCATTTCATAAGAGTTTCTGTGATGGAGTTTGTGTGCGTGTGTAGCTGCTAGTGTTAGTGATAGTGAGAGTCTCTCTCATCACACTGCAGTAAAGAACACACAGGCACAGCTCCTAATCTCACATGTGCTGGGCATGGCTCTGTCACACTCTCACTGAACGATGCCAGCACGAACTGTCTGAATTTGTTGCTGAGGAGGCCTCTCCTGGATTAAGGCCTGTGGGGAACGAGACAGGTGTTCCTGGCCGGCCTAGACACTAATCCTCTCACCTGCGCTGGGTCAGAAATGGGTCAGTGTTCTGTAACACTCCAAAACAGGGTCATCACCTCACGCCCCAAACCGGGTCAGCATTTCACAGCCGAGCGAGCCGAGTGGCCCATATTTTTAGGAAGCGCTCTAATCCTCGTCACACCACAGTATAACTCTGTGAGTTATGTAAATCCACTCCTATAGTGAGAAAACACTGACAATAACGGTAATGATTATGTAATGGATGATGTGCGGCTGCTTAGGTCTCATGTTTTGTCTTGTTTACTCCACAATAATGACCATCTGACTGTACATGATCCCACGTATTTCATGCCAAATCATAAGAAATGATATACATAAGGATGGGATATTGATTGCAGAAATACTGAACATGATCACAGCTGTGCATTGTTGAGTATAACTCACTAATATTTTGCATTACACACTAAAATAAATCCATAAAAATAGGACACAGTGTGCTGTTTTTATATGTTTAGCATCTTTAAACAAAACACTTATTTCAGTTTTATTTATTTTGTTATTATTAGTCATTTTAGTTTTAGTTAACAATCATGACCTTGCAAATATATGAGAGGAGATGAATAATCAGTTATGCATTATTGGCATGTAAATTGATTATTATGCTTCTTTTTTTATTAGTATATACAAAACAAAGAAACATTATGCATTTCCTGTAAAGATTACAATGCATAATAAACATTTCATTCTTCACTATTTCTGGGCCACTGATCAAATTGTTAGCATTGATCATGTGACTCGATGTTTTCCTGTCAGTGAAGCATGAAAATGAGAGTTGGGTTGTACACAAACATGTGGATCTTTCAACCCTTCACTGCAATCGTGATGATAGTCATTTGTGCTGAATCATTTGTATATGTACATGTAGTAATGACTTTTAGAAAATGTATCTCTCTTCATAACAAAGTACTGCATGTACTAAGCATTGCATCACAGTGTGTGAGACAGACAGGTTTATGATTCTCATAGTAGGTCACTGGAGTACGAAGAGTGCAGCTAAACACTGAGCCTCAGCACTTTTTCAGGCATCATGGCTGCATCATGTAATCCTACATCTGTACAAATCCTGACCTACTGACTGAACATCCACAGCCGAGCTTGCGAATTTAACCACTACCAAATAAACCTGGGTTATTTGGATTACTAAACAAATTTTCACCTTCAAAATATCAGCCTAATCCAGCGCAATTATCTAGTCAGAGTTTAGTAGGGTTATTATAGTTAACTAAAACATTTTATTATGGTTATATTATAGTTAAAAAAAAACATTTAAAAAAATACAATATGATAATTATAACATTTAAACTGAAATACAGTAAAATAAACCTTTAAATTATCTAGTTTTTATCAGTTTCCTAGATGCACTAAAATAACTAAAACTAAAACTGAAATAAAACTAAAACTACAAAACTACTAAAATTCACAAAACATAAACATATGTGTATATATATATATATATATATTTATTTATTTATATACTAATAAAAAATATAACTGTATCTACCTAAATTAGGTTCACCTGAACTAACGAGAGTACTTACACAGTATTCAATAACCTTTGCTAACGTTAATTTCAACATTTAGTACTACAGTTTTAAAATCAGGAGATGCATTATTAATAATTATCAAAGATAAAGGTATCTTGGAGAGGTGAGTTGTCTAAGTTGCAACATATATCTATACCGGGGTGCCTCAGGGCTCAGTTCATGGACCACTTCTCTTCTCTGTCTACATGGCATCACTACGCTCTGTCACTCAGAAATACGACTTTTCCCTTTTCCCTGCTATGCTGATGACACTCGACTCTGCCTCTCACACCATCCTGATGATCCAACAATAGCTGCTCGCGTCTCTCAGAAAGACAGCTCCTTCTGCCAGTTCGATTAAATCTTATAATTCATTCCGAACACGGCAGCAATACACATTTCTAATGAGCCAAATTTCTAATGCACATCACACCTGTTTATCAATTTGCACTGACTACCAATAGTTGCTTGCATAAAATTCAAGGCATTGATGTTTGCCCACAAAACCAGCACTGGCTCTGCAACCCTTTACCTAAATTCATTACTTCAGACTTATGTGCAAAATGCACTGCTTGTTGTCATCAACTGAATGTTTTTTTTGTGCAGTAGCTTAATTAGAATTAGCTTTTAACTCTAATATTCCCCAACTTTACACAGGCGTGGGCTGAAAATCAACTAGCAGAGATCCTGTAGTTCCAGTACAGAGTCTACTCAAATTGGAGTCTGTTTTGAGGGTCAACAACAGAGGCAGCAACAAGGAAATGAAGCAGATTTGATGTGACGGGAGTGGTTTATTGGTGTTTGCAGCCAACAGCAGATAAGGAATATCTTTAAATGTATTTACACACAACAAAGAGCTTCTGGCTGGAGGGAAAATGGGGGGGCATGGGCATGGTTTAGTAAATTACCGATTCGCTGTTGGTCAGCTAGTAATGTCGTTTTTAAGGATCTGACCTGTCAGTTATGAGAGCTCATCAATAGGGTTTTAATCAGCATGCATCTCTATTAGATTAGACCCGCCCACCGCCGTGCATCACTTACATAAACCTGCCGCTCTGCAGCTCCTGCTCAGTGTGAGCTCCGTTCCCTTCATCACAGACAATCCCTGGGGAACAGTAGTGATGGACCTCAAGGAGTTTTGCCTGAGTGAGAACTTCCAGTTTCTAAACCAGCACAAGTAAGCAGGACTATTACTATTACAAACTGAAATGTCTTTTTATATATTACTTTTCATACCTAAACTCTGCAGAAAGTGTTGTCATATGACAGATGCAGCTCAGTCTTCTTTAATTACTAAAGAGTGCTCTTTTGTTTTAGTTTTTTTTAAAGAACTCTTTGTGGACGTTGTAACATTTGCAACTCTATGATTTGACTGAAACGGTGCAGTGTGTAATGTGATGACACAAGTCTGTTTGAAGGATGCATGTCACTGCAAATATGTAAATAATGCATTACTTTTAGTTATGTGTCATAAATGTGCAATGCACTATCCAGTGCTTCGAAAGTTTTTTTATAAATACTGTTCCCAACTCCATCTGATGGTTTTTAAGATGTGTAATTTTCACTTTCAAAGATTATGAACTGATTCATTGGAAGTTATTGCATCCTTGTTTTTTATACTACAAAGGCTGATCATTTAAATAACACAAAAGTCATTAATTAATAACCCAACTCATTCAGAAATATTGTATGCTGCTTAACAGGTCAGTAGTTGAATAGATGGATAGCCTTGAGAGCCTGTCTGTTCATGATGACATGACAATTAATCACTGTTTCCTCTCATAACAGATGAGTGTAAATGCAATTAAAAGACAAACTAACACTTTTGAAACTTGAAACTTCACATCAGTCTTTTAGATGCTTCCACCTCTGACGACCCTCCGTCCCCGACCGATGCGCCGCTCAAAGCCGCCCCGCTGAGCCCCTCGCTCGGCCTGGACAGCAGCGCCACCCCGTTCAGCCCCGGCAGCGCGTCGGACAGCAGCGGCTACAGCGTGTTCTCCGGGAACCCGTCTCTGAACCCCGACTCGCCCGTCAGCTCCAGCTCCATCTCCAGCAGCAGCGCCGCGGCTCTCTTCCAGCCCCTCGGGCACACAGAGACCCTGCTGAGCTGCGACTACATCGCGTCCCTGAACCCGGGGCCCAAGCGACTGTGCCTGGTGTGTGGAGACTTCGCGTCCGGTTACCACTACGGCGTCGCGTCGTGTGAGGCGTGCAAGGCTTTCTTCAAAAGAACCATTCAAGGTAACGAACACAGCCTCAAGACATCACAAACTTAATAACGGAAGTTAGTCTGAACTTGAACAAGTTGCATTAGTATATAGTATAATAACTTTATTATATAGTAAATGTATATATATATATATAGTATATAAGCTTTTTTGCACCCTCCCATATTTTTAAATAGCCGCATCTCAGCCAAATGTATAAAAAGCAGCGGCGCTGTTAATGAATGCAATGATCAATACGACATGAGTTATCTATCTGTCTGTCATTGATTTGTGTGTGAAGACTCAGTATGCTGCTGTTTTAATCAAAGCACCTCGTCAATACAATTGTCTTGGTTTTGATTACTTTAAATGGTCTTTATAAAACGCCCAGTTTTATTATTATTATGTTATGAACTGTAGAGCTGAGATAAAACTTTTGCCAATTAATAACTAGCCACTGAAATATCTATTATGTTTTTCCATGCTTTCTGTAATGTGTGTGTGTGTGTGTGTAGTGTAGTAAAACCATGGGTAATATAAAATCAGAATTGTTGTCTCTTGGCACATATTGTCAATATTTGCATTGCATATAATCTGGCTATGATATATGTTGTGGTCTGCGTAAAAAACATTTACCAAATTATATGTATACATGGGGGAGTTTTGTAAAGGTTTCTGACGGATGCAGACGGAGTGTTTTTATTGGCTTTGGCCTTGGGCAGACAGAGCACAAGTGTGTGTTAACATATCAATATATTGATGAAGTGTTCAATCACATAATGCATGCTCTCATCCCACAGAGTCTTGTCCAGCGTCGTGTTTTAGACAAATCTATTGATCGGCGTTAACGCTGGAAATTCCAGGATTTGCTTCTCTGGGCGTTAACGAGTGTTGAACATTCGTCAATACTCTCGCCTCTGGGAAAACACAGACTTTCTAACTCTTGCCATGATTATTAAATTATGAGGCAGTGCAAATCAATAGTTGAACTCTGTCTGGACTCTATGGATTTCTGTGTGAACGCTCAGCTTGTGAAGCATGGGACAAATGGACTTTATGTTTGATTAAACATATAATAGATATATCGCAATTACAGTCCTCTCTACATTCAGCTGAGCGTCTGTCTTCATGGCTTTTTATGTGTGCTCAAATACCGAGTGTTTCCTGATACTGTCCCTCCCTATTGTTATTTTCTTCTGAGTAAAAGTTTGTCTGTGTCTGTGTTTCAGGAAACATCGAGTACAGCTGTCCGGTGGTCAATGACTGTGAGATCACTAAGAGACGGAGGAAATCGTGCCAGGCATGTCGTTTCCAGAAGTGCCTGCGTGCCGGCATGATGAGAGAGGGTGAGCTCCTAAACCCAAACCATTATTTCATTATTTCATAAAACTTATGTCCATAAAACCCTAATCGCCAAAAAGATGGAGACCACTTATATTTAGTCTTTTTTAGTACTGAATACAATAGATTCATTTTTAGTCTCACTACTTTAAAAATCATAAATGAAAAGTTGACACTATGACTTTAAATGTTGTAATTATGATATGGCAATATTATGACTTTAAACATTAAATTTGTGATGAAAAGTCCAAATTCTTCCATAATAAATTCACAATTATGACATAAAAGGTTAAAATTGAAGTCATAATTATGAGGTAAGTTTGAAATTATGACAATAAATAACTATTATTGCTTATAAATATAGCACAATATAACTTAGCATGTCATCATTTTGACTTTCTTTATCTCTTATTTATGATTTCTTGTCATAATTTCAACTTAATCTCATTAGTTTCAAATTGTAAAAGTGACTTTTGTATGACTAATTAAAATGACTAATATGACTGTTATAATTTTGACTTTATCTCATAATTATGAGTTTCTATGTTATCATTTCAACTTGTAAAGACATAGTTGTGATGTAGTATGCTATAACAGTGACTTCTGAAATCATAATGATTTAGTTTCTTATATTGCAGAAATGGGCTTCGGTACATTTAGAGTCGTTATGAGAAGGGGAACACTTTAGTTTACAACTTTACACTTTAGCAGTACAAACTAGTCATGTTTATTTATGTTATAATGGCACGTTATTTCCTGTGTGTGTGTGTGTGTGTGTGTGTGTAGGTGTGCGTATGGACCGTGTGAGAGGAGGCCGACAGAAGTACAAGCGCAGAGTGGATTCAGCGCTCTCTCTCTTCACCAAAACACCTTACGCTCATCCCAGCAAACCCATCCGTAAGTCTCACCACACACACACACTCATGTGTTCTGGGGTGTCTCTCTCTCTTCATAGGTGTAATGGTGTTTGTACTGTACAGACTGT
>JAUYWG010000055.1:1157620-1173777 GCA_034779775.1 Enteromius afrohamiltoni
TATAGATTAAGCACTGAAATCTGTTTTGTAGCTTTGAAATGCACTGATAAGCAGAAAAAGCAGGTGATGATGAGAAAGTCACATGATGAACATATATTGAAGGAGCTCAGAGTCATTCACACAAACACTAAACACCATCATGAGGAAACATTAAACTGAAATAAACATTCATTTATCAACATTACATGTGACACACAACCCTAATAAACATGAAAAAAACTCAGATTTAAAAGAAAAAAATATCAAATTCAAACTAAATTTGAAATGCAATTCATGGAATTTAACAGGTATTTACCGTAGAATTTTTACCGTTAAAATCACGGTCATTTTTTAAATAGTTAGAGACTGAAAACATTAAAAAACATTTTAAAGAAGAAAAACACAAGCAGTTGCGAATCACTGAGGATTACCTGGAAACTCCTTCAAAGCAGGTTTATAATAATAAGCTCCAAGAGTCAAATACCTTCAAAATTCCTTCTATACGGCACTGAACATCCCAAAGTACAGCATGACTGAATGGCTTTACCATAATGAAGAAATAATGATTTAAAATATGTCACAGAAGCTCAGTATGCTGTTTGAACAGAAGCCAGATAATCTCAAACATATTGCTCTCCTGCGGCAGGTGGTTTGTTAGTGTTTGCATACATCTGAGGGTGTGTAACATACCAGACCACCTGATGATCCGCTTGCTTTCACAGACACCAGGGCCTTTCCACCTGTACAAACCAAGCAAACCAACAACAAAGATCCTCCACACTTCCAACCAACCTGGTACAGAAGCAGCTAATATTAATTCAGTTCTAATTACTGACGGATTTCACCTAGCGTATTGGCTTTTCCTGCCTTTTTTCGCCTCTCCATGTGTTCAATACTTTTTCCTGGTCTCATTCCATTTTATTACACAAAATGTAATTTAAGAACTAATTTGTTTTGGTTTGTTTGTATTTATGAATTACTTGGGTTGTTATCGACAACTTTTCACCAGCACCTTTAGAAATATAGGTCTATTTACTGAGATAAACTTTCACGTTCAATACTTCTACCTGCTGTACACCTTAAAATGCGTGAGAAAAACAAAGATGCGCAGCCGTCTTTAAAATTTTGTCTTTGAACTTCTATATCTATAGGAAGAAGCCTCATTAACAATCGTTCCTATGGGTCGTGACATGCAAGCCGCACAAGTCTATCTCCTATTTTATTTTATTACATCTATTTCTTCACGTAAAATCTGGGCGCGTCAATTTGTAAATTCTATGGGTCTAGCTTCCGGTCTTATCCACGTCCAGCTATTTTTAGCTGTACAAATGAGTTTGTTTTGCTGCTTGATTTGTTTTGATTTTAATTAATTACTGCTTTAATGAAGCTAGCTACAATTGGTTACGGCGGCTTCAGGTTCCGTCGCTACGCACACGTCATCGGAATGCGTGATCTGATTGGTTGAAGATTCGTCCAGCAGTATACAGAGGCATCTGATGGACGAAGGTCAAGTCCGCCTCCCAGAAGGCGGGTAGTAAGGTAGCTTGGCCACACTAAGCTCCTATGAGCTTAATAGTCGCGGAAGCCAGGCTACTCCTCGCCTACTTGAGCCCCGTTCACACTACACGCAGCGACAAAGCCACAAAGCCATTCATTTCAATAGAGAGCTTTCTGGTGACAAGAGCGACAGTGGCCGTGAGCGACGTATGTGGGCGTGTCCAGTGATGCGACAAAATTCAGAGTCGCTCTACTTTATGCAAAAGAGCAGCGACTTTTGGAGGCGACAGCCAATAGGAAAGAAGACGATAGTGCAGTTTTTGCCATGGCAATGGAAAAAAGTACTCCGTTTCCCATTCAATTTTGTTTGTATGTGTGGACTCGGTATGTATTTATATTAAATTCAGTCATTTACCTCTACAATGTTTGTATTTAGCGGCAAGAAACCTATTCGCTGTCAACAATGACGTTACTAAGAAACCAGAAATGAGAACGCCCACTAGCGACAGAAGTCACTGCTAGTGTGAACGAGGCATTATAGCGGCTAACGGACCGGAAGCCTCACTCATAGACTTACAGTTTGAACCAGACTGGTTCAAACTGATAATCTTTTTTAAAAGATTATGCATAATCTAGTTAGTTAGCTGGTAAAGTGGATTTACTTTTTGTAGGGTATATGAAAGTTATACTGCACATTCAAGCTAAAAATGGTTTCATCCACTCTTACCTTAAAACTTTTTTACGTAATTGCTTCATGCTGAATGGTATAACAAAACCAATGTCAAATATAACTCTAAATCCTAAGTGCAATTCGGTAAGGTTTCATAAAAAACACACATGCTTTTTTTTGTCATTACATGCATTTATTTGAGAGGGAAAGCCATACACATCTCTTTGTGTTTACCAGTACAGTTTGATTAATTTAACAGGTAATTTTAAAAATTACTAAAAATAAAGCATTACAAACATCGGGTTGGGGGGCAGCACAGAAGTGTTGATTTCAAGGTCAAAGACAATCTGGATGTAGAGGCAAAGCTTCTCTGAAGCCTGGCAGATAGACATCAGAGTCGACATGTTAAAGAGAGAGAGAGAGAGAGAAACTGAAAAGCACCAACCACAGAGCCTGGAATGGTAAAATGTACTACACTGATCAGCTCAAACCTCGCTTTGTTTGCCCTAGAATCACACGTTCGTCTGACGATGGCGACTTCTCTCGAGGTAAAGTGTAGTCTCTAGTGTCTGCAGCGGCAGTAGCTTCACACAAGCGTAGTGTTTTCTTCATGAAGTCTTGTGCTCAGGCACTCCTACTGCCTCGTTTCACGCCCAAACACAAACCCGATTCACATAATATACTCTCCCAGAGCTCCAGCCCTATTTATAGAAATCAATCCACAGAGCCCCGCCCCTTTCCCAAACCCCCACCAATCAAAATAGGAAAACTTTCAACTTAATATTTGCTCTTTATAGAATCTGAAAATATACACCAAAGGGGGGAAATCCCACAACAGCAGCTTAAAAGAAAAAGATGGGGAACATAAAGAGGGAAAAAAAAAAAGATCACAAAAGGTTGTTTAAAATAAATACAAACTGATTCAGCCAAGCAGCCAGAATAAAGAGCTGAAAAAAGGCAAACGTGTCTTGTCCTGTCTTCGGATGGGTAAGTATGGTGGTGACACACAGGGTTTTACCGATGGAAGACAGCATGAGTGTTTGAGACAGCAAGAGGACGAAGATGTCTGAATCCTTATTCCACACATTCACGCAGGTCTCAGAAGTGCTGCTTGATGAAAGGAACCTGGTGAGATCAGAAGTGGGTGTGTTGACCGATTCCTGAGCAGCAGGAAGTAACGGAAAGCAGTGTTTTTTGTGTTAACCAGACACTAATAATGACAAACACACACAGAGACTTGTCACGAAACGTCATTCTCCTGCTTGGAAGCCAAAACCAGTTAAATGTCTTTGCGTGCTCTGTACTGTATTATAAGCTCCAGTCCACCGGGGGGCGGCGGAGAGCAGCCCTGCGCCACAGTCGACAGCGTGACGGGAGGAACTGAAGGAGGTCGCCGGGATAGCGTGTGTGTGTTTCTCTGCATGTGCGTCTTTGGTAACTGTGTGAACATACAACTTTACGGCAAACGTTTGAATCGCATAATTTCAATCAAAGTTGGACACTGGAGGGAAGGTGAGTCCTCGGTGTTCTGATGCAACGATTGGAAAATTAGTGGAAAAGACATGAGAAAGACTGAAAGAGGCCCGAGGAATATGAGCGGGTGGCGTGTGGCCAGAACAAACCGGCCCTTCTGATTCTCTCTGCATGTGTGGATCCTGAGAAGAGACAAAGACGGGTTAACTTCAGCTACCAGACTTACTTGGAAGCACTTTGTTAAGTTATTATTCCAGGAATTCCTTCATAAACATGGGAATTTCCTTGCATTACCTTGGTTACAGCATTACGGTGCATCTCTGCTGGTGTCCAGACTGGCTTCAAGGAGAAGCTCCTCTAAATCCTGCCCACAGCTCAGCTCTGCTGTCACGCTCACTGAGACAGACACACACTGAATCATTCTCTGCATGCTCAGAAACATGTGTCTTTGAGTATTCAGTTTATTCAAAGAAAGTCCAATGTTAGAGCTTGGAGTCACATGTGATCAGATACTACAAAGTAAACACCTGCTCAAACCAAGGCAGAGAGATTTTAAATGTTTATAAGCCTTAGCGTGGACAGGCATTAAGAGCAAGAAAAATATTCGATTTAATTGTCTTCACGCGCTGTACGACAAAAAACAGCGTCCAACACATGACCAGCCTTATTCACAAGAAAATTATATTTTCTTTATTATTAACGCAATACATAGAAAACGAGTCGTGATTCAGTCAGACTTACAAACTATATACAAACAATATAAAGTATAAATATTCAGAAGTTTTTTCATCAGTTGCTCAGAAAAACTCACAAATGTTCTCGGATTGAGGAATCTGTAACTAAATGAGCATTTCTGAATAAAAATAATGACCTTGTTGTGTGGCTAAATATACAAACCTGCCACACGGTTTTATCATTAATCACATAGAGAAAATCTAGCTACTTCATGAATCACACAGCTATTTCAGCTATTATGTATTTAAATTAGCCTGATGAATCTTCAAACGAACAAACATATTATTATAGCAGACCAATCACAGCGCTTGGGGTCCATGTATTATTGATGCACCGTGTTCTACATACAGCACCAGGAACCTTATGACTGGTATTCTACTATACTCACAACGAATATCAGCATCCCTAATATTAGTATCTGACCCAAAAACCCATATTGGTCAGGGAATCAAGCTCTAATAAGTCAAATATGCCTTATTTGTAATAATATTAATATTTTATTTTACATGCGATAACAAAATCTGTACCTTTAAAAAAATGCTAGACCTACCTAAAAAAAACTGACTCTGGATGCCTCACATCCAAGCCATCCCATTTTTTAATATTTGGCAAATGTCCAGTGCTATAGAGCCATATACCAGTGCATTTCTTGTATGCTCAAGCATTCTTTGCACTAAAGCTCTTTCTGACAGTCGCATCAGAATTGGTGTGGACAGGTTTTAAATATTCTCCGCTATTGTGGCATGATGCCAAAAAATCGGCACTAACTCACCGTGCTCCGTAATGCAGCTGGCTGGTTTGGGTCCCTCGGGTTCAAGCAGGTGAAAGGCAAATTCTGTCTTCAGGCCGTTGGGCAGCGCTGCTCCCGTACTCACAGCCGGATGACCCTCAGCTTCTTCTGTAGAGATCTGCTCAGGAGACCCCGTCCGAGCACTGCAGTCTTCCTTACCGGTAGCACCTGAATGAACCTCGCGCAGCTGTTCTGGACACGGGTCGGCTTTCGGGTTTAGCGTCTCTTCTCGGGACTGTCCTGACACTGATGTCTCTGTTTGGATGTGCTCGGTGAACGCCTGGTCCTTCTCGTTTACATTTTGCGATGTTCCTGTGATTGTATTTTCAGCCAACTGCTGCTCTAAGTGAGTCTGATCGGCCTGATTCTTGCTTTCAAGCGGCGTAGCAGGTTCCTGCGCGGTTTCCGGCGATGACTCCTTCACCTTCTCGTCCGCAAGTGAAGAGGCTGCTGGTGCGGTTTCTGCACATGATGTTGGCGTTAATGCTGTTTGCTTGGAGGGTGAATCTGAAGGTGCTTTTGTATCAGTTTGTGTGGATGTTTGGCTCTCTGCCGCCCTCTCGCCAACACCTTTCGCCAACGCAGTCATCTGCTGCTGCTCCGGGGGGCTTTCCACACGGGTTACCATAAAGATTTTGTGTCCTCTGCCAGGACTGGACACTGAAATGCAGCGGCCAGGAGATGCTGGGGCTCCGCTGGCTTCGGTCACGGTTATTGCCGCTGGAGACTCTGGTAGAGGAGGCGTTGAGGCCACGGCTTTACTGGCGCTTATTGCAGGAATAGGAATGGGAGATGTGGTGTTTGCAGAAGCTTTGGGCTCCTCGGGTGAGTCCTCGTCCTCGGTGTCCGAGTCGGAGTCGTCTTGTAGTGTGGGGTTTTGATCGTTGACCTCTTTGCTGTCGGGTACGCTGCCCTCATCGGTTGCGTCTCCCTGACCTGTGGCGCTTTCTTCTTCGGATTTCTCAGCAGATGCTTCTTCTTCCTCTTGAGTTTGGTCCTCCGTGGCGATTTCGGCCATTGAAACCGAGAGCCTCATCTTTTGCTCCGTCTCCTCCTTCTCTTTGGCCAGGATGAAGTTCCTCTTGCAGCCGTTCTGAATGTCTGCCAGCAGGGCGCGCTGCGTCTCAATGAAACTCTTCACCTGTGAGGAAAGAAAGAAATACAGCAGTTATGCAATAAAAAGGTCACAGATGAATGTAATGAACACTGTGGCATACAATCAAGCGTAGTTACTGAAAAAAACAGTAACAGTGGTTGGTTGGCTATTAAAATGGATGTGAACATAGCAAAATCTAATTTATTTAATCATCACTGCAGTCTTCAGTGTCACACGATTATTATCTCAAGAAACATTTCTGCTGATTATCAGTGTTGAAAACAGCTCCAAATGTTGTTTTTCAGAAGGTTTTGAATAGAAAGTCCAAAAGAACATCATTTATTTGAAATATAAATCTTGAGTAACATAATAAATGACTGTACAGTCGCGTTTAAGATTGTTTTATTTATTTATTCTTACTGACACCAATCACTTGAATGGCAGTGTATAGATAATTTCCACTGCTTTTCACTAGAATTTTATCCATTAATTCATTAAAATACAATAATTAAATATGATATGCTACTAGTATATAACTTAATTTTAATATAACACAATACTGTACCATTTGCCTTCATACTGTGTATCTTAAAAACATTTCAATGTCAAAAAGGCAGCATTTCTGAAACTCTTGAACTTAATATATCTAATACTATCTTATGACTGAAGTTTAAATCAGAGACTCCATTAAAATAGTCTTATCTGTCCTAACACTTTCAAGCACGTTGTATGTTGTGAGATAAAGAAGGATCATTAAACGAATGTATTGGAAATGGAAAGTAACGTCCGAATAAAAGCCATGTTGTGATATGCAAATGAAATGGAAATACATGTTGTCTGATGTTATATATGTTATATTCCCATTTAACAAACACTCACCGTCTCTTTCTTGGGCTCTCGGTCCAGGTCGAGTCGGAGCAACGATGTGTTGACTTTAAAGGCGAGCGTGAGAGCCATGAGGCCTCCGGTTTTAATTTCATTCTCCCGCATGTCCAGCCGGAGGAGCCTCGGACTCTCAGCGATGAATTCTGCGATAGCCACCGCTCCTAACACACGAACAAACACAGCGGTCATCCACACAAGAAACTAATCGATTGTTTGCACGACACTCCCGCTCTAGATCTCACCTTCACAGGAGAGTTTGGTGGAGGCCAGACCCAGTCTAAGGATGGAGCGGTTTGCTATGAGTCCGTCTTTTAGTTTGTGCACCCCTTCGTTCCCCACTGCATTATGACCGAGGTTCAGTGTTTCCAAACTTTGAGTGAAAGGCTACAGGAACGGAGAGCAAAACGAGATGCATCGGTGAAAGCAGAGAGGGCTGGAAGGACTGAAAGTGGATTAACTCTCAAGTGTTAGACTTTCAAAATGCATGCGTTCAATCACGTGACCAGTTCTGAGAGAACGTGTGCGTGTGTCGTCCTTAATGAACAAAAAGACGGCAGGACACACGTAAACACGAGGGCTGCATGGTCAGCAGCTGGCAGACACACACTGCATCCTCGCAATCTACTTAATGAGGCTGAGCTCATCTCCTTCTCGTGTGTTTGGGGTGGATGTGCTCTATTATGGGTCATTATACAATGAGTCATGAGAGGTTAGTTTGAAAGAAGACTCTTAAGCTCAACAAAGTTAAAATAGCTGTTTTCCAGGTGAATAACTGTTAAAATATTATTTATTTCTGTGAACAAATCTGAATTTACAGTATCAGTACCGCAGTCTTCAGTGTCACGTGATCCTTCAGAAATCATTCTGATTATCATCAATGCTGAAAATGCACAATATTGTTGTGGAAACTTATATTCTAATACTGTTATTCAGCAGGCTTTAATTCAGGTAATTCTTTTATCCAGTAAGGATTTTGTAACATTTATAATGTTAATGTTAATGAAGTGCAATAATTTAAAAAGTTACAAAAATTTTAAGGAACATTTTACCAGTCACAACCCACATCAATCTGAATAACTACGATTGATTTTTAATCATACAGAAGTATTTAATCATACAGAAGTGATATGCAATTGTTCAGGAAGGCTGAAAGTTAAAAACTCCTTATATTCAGGTGCACCAAATTATTAGGCAAGATAAAATGACCCTAGAAAGAGATTAAACTCAGAATAAAAGTTAAAAAAAATATTAAACGCCTATTAGAAGGATGCATTAATAGAATTAGCAAAGTTAAGAAATGAGCACTGGGCAGTAAAACGCTCATTGAGTCAGCACAGGTGAAGAAGAAAAGACACGTTAACTGCAAAAGAATTAATGTCAAGGATTGGGTGAGAAACCATCAGGAACCATTAAGTCTCCAGCGCCATTATTTTCCAGAACTGAACCTTCCTGGAGTCTCCACAAGTTCAGTGTGTGTGAGACTTCGCTTGAGTTCAAAATCCTAAAAAAAGAGCCTCACTTATTAAGAATAACATGCTGAAATACTGTGAGATCCATTAAGACTGACTCCTCATAGGCTCTATGAAGTGACTCTTGAAGGAACATCACCACACGCTCTTGAACCACTGTTTCTTCCAGCATCTAGCAGTACGTTTAGGGAGCTCATTTTTAGTCCATCTCCTATCCTGAAATGTCTGTCTTGCAGAAAACCTGCTGCTAGATACAAAATCAATAGTAGTTATTAAGGCCGATGTGTTTTGGACTGGTAAAAACCAGATATTTCTTTCAGGTTTACACACATTTGTGTGGAATAGTGTGTGTGGGTAGTTTTGGGACAAAGTCCGATGGTAATTTGCTTTGCTTTGTTGTGTTGCTCTTGGTTTGAATAAGTCCTAAAGATGTGGATTCGCTCATGGAAACTTTTGTGACACGGTTGTGTGTGTTTACCAAAGCGGCGGCCATGTATCCCATGCCATTGTGCGTGAGCTGGTTGTTCCAGAGCACCAGAGTGACCAAACCCTTCCTCTGCTCCTTCAGACCCTCACATATATACGCCAACCCTGAGGAAACCAGCAAAAGAAAATACAGCGGCTTAAACAACAAGGACAAACATTACTGAAGCAGGAGATCAGAAGAAGAGAGGTCAGACCGGAGTCCAGTATGTGATTGTTTCTCAGGTCCAGAATCTGGATGTTGTAGTTGAACTTCAGCAGGTTGCCCAGCTGAGCCGAGTCCTGCAGACCGTTCAGCTTGTTTTCAGCCAAATACAGCTCTCTGAGGTTCATGTTCATCTTCAGTGCTGTGGCTGAACACACGTATAAAACAAAAACAGACTTTTAACTAACGCTTCTAATTGGATTTTATATATATATATATATATATATACACACACACACACCTGTGCATATATGTTTATGTGTGTATATATATAGAAAACTTTCAATAACTATGGAAATAAAGCATTCTTACATTTAAATTGATCGAAATCAGTAAAGATTTCACAGTAGTAAAGCACAAGCTGAAAATGGACCTTTGTACAGCTATCGTAAAAGCATACACTGTGACACACAGGTTTATCATCACGCTGACCGTTTAAAGCACTCAGAAATGGTCAGATGATAAGATACAGTAGGTTTTATAGGGTTAATGTGCACAGTGTGTTCCCGATCATTACCCAGCAGCATGAGCGGCCGTCCTGAGATGCCGGCGTTCTCCAGGTGCAGGACGGTCAGACTGCCGCTGATCCGCAGAGCTCTGGCCACGAACGGAGCCGAATGGTCCAGCAGCGGGGTGTTTCGGGCGTCCAGGTACTGCAGAGAGCTGGTCTGGAGGCACACAGATACACGAGGAGTGAAGCAGAGCGGATCGACTCATTAATGTGTGAGCTGAGCATGACTCGAGCCTCACCTTCCTCATCATGTGTGCGGCGGCCTGCCAGCCTCGTGTGCCGATGTGCTTGTTGCTGGAGATGTTGAGATGAGTGGCAGACTCGTAGTACTCTATCATATCGAACAAAGCGGACGCTCCCTGAAAGAGAACGAAGCACGCTCTTTATTCTGCGCAGCATTTCAGAGTTAATAGCAGCCTGTTCCGTGTTTATTCTGAAGAAGGAGATTACGAAACAAAACACAAACGCATGCAGACAACCTGCGTTACCATGACGACAACAACCTGCTGCATCTGTTCAGAAACTGGAGGAGAAAGAAAACGTGCATGCATGCACTGATTTATTCATGATTTAACACCATGTCAGTAGGATTGGTGGCAACATGTATTCAAGTTATTGTCTCTCACAAACTTGTTTTCTAATGCTAGTGTGACCTATTCCCATCTCGTTTACACAACATAATTATGACTATTTTCTAAATAATAACGAATGCGTTCACTTCATATAATTTATTCTGTATGTAACCATTTATCATAAACTTAGATAAGAAAATCTACACGAAATGTAGCAATCTCTTAACGAAGCACCTGAACGTTCATTGGTTTTTAGCTTTAAAGTTATGTTTTGAATGAGTAAAGCTCAGCTGTTAAACTTTAGATTTGAACCTGTGGCGGAAGGAAGTAATTCTGCACAAAACACTTTGTTCATTTAATTTATATTTATTCATTTAAATGCGTAAGCTTGGTTTTTTGTATCCTGGACGAAGCCCCAGAATGTTGCATGTGCTGAGATTTGGTCTGCATGTCTATACATGTGCACATGTCTATGTATACACGTGTGTCTCAAGAGAAAACCTGCTTTTGTTTCAAGCATCCTTTACACTAGAGATTCACACTGTCCTCTAAGCAGCATGAGTCACAGTGATCTCAGACAAGATGAGACAAAACATCCTAGAGAGGAGAGAGAGAGAGAGAGAGAGAGAGAGTTTCCATTACAGATGAGCAAATCTTCTGCAATATTTTATCAATAAAAAACCCGGTCTAGGCTGGACTTCCTGCAAGCACAATCAAACCTCTACAGATGATTCAGAAGGCAGCAGAAGCCTCTCTTCATCTTCTTGCACTGGCTCGCATCAAGACACTAATGCTCAGCACCTGCCTACTTCCACAAACCTACATCCCCTCCAGAAGTCTGAGATACTCTAGTGAGCAACGCCTCCTGGTACCGCCACAGAAGGTCGTTCTCCTTCACTGTTCCCGGCTGCTGGAATGATCTTCCCACTCCTATCCCTGCCAATCTTCAAACAACAACTCAAAGAGCATCTCTTTCAACACTACCTGACCTCATCCTAAATCTGTAGATTAAAAAACTCTCACTCTATGTATTCCTCTCCAGCTTGTACTTATTCGAACAGTGCCAGAGGCTGGTGTCACGAGCACTTCCTCTGTCCATTTGCCTCTTTAAGATGAATCACTTAATGTACTCCCCAATTGGATAAAACCACCTGCAAAATGACTAAACGTAAATGTAAAAGCAAAATAATGCCGTTTCCATTAACCCATGTTACGTGGCTAAAGTCACAGCAACAGATGTTGGTTCGTTCACATTTATTGCAGCCAGATGCGTTGGAACTGCAGAAGACACAGGTGTGTATCTTTAGAGAAGGAGAGCGAAAAGACACCTGTGAGGTGTTTCCTGGACAGGTAAAGAATGATCACGTGACTGCATATACATGCAAAAAACAATCTTTTTTTTTCTTTTTCAAATTTCCAGAGACAGAGAGAGAGACACAGAACATCTAGCACAAATTAAAAGACAGGGAAAAAAAAGAGACACACACACACACGTGATCACGCAGCACAATCAAACAGACATAATAAGTGTTTACATTTCCCCCCAAACAATAATCAGTTATAAAGTAACAATTTTAAGTAATATGAACATAAATTTGTGTAATCCTAATAAATAATAAATAAGTAAATATTTGGCCAACATTCTTAAAAGGTTATCTTAAAAAGAATGAACCAGAAGCTGGCCATATTTTAAATATCTTCTGAGTTGAACAGGTTTGGAACATCATTTCCTTTCATTTCAAACATCAGCATTAAAAGAAAACAATACTGTCAGTTTGGTGTTTAATTGATCAGATCTATCGTATGGTGTTGAGCTCCACCCTGAACACACACTTAGAACACACACTCAGAGATCTCTCACAGAGGAGGCGGACAGGCTCAGCGTTCCTGGAGAACGAACAAGAGCGGGTACAAAGCAGTTCATAAAGAGGATTTCAAGGGAAAGGAGATTAGGAGCAGCAGGAGTGCAGCCAACACTTATAACCACAGAAAAACAACAAACGTGCTGCTTATGGTCCTGCGGCAGGGGGACAGCAGTAGAGAAACTGATCTACGACCAGCAGCTATTAAATAAAAATTAATGAATCAAAATATATTAGAATACAATCAATTCAAAATAAAATACATTAACATAAATAAAAAATATAAACTAATGAAAAACATCTAAAAATATAATAAATAAAAATAAATTCAAATAATATAAATAAATGAAATAAAAATTAGACTAGTACATATATACGTAAACAGATTTTATTTAGAATGAATTAAAGTACAATTAAAAATAATAATAATTATTATAATATTATTAATAAAAATAATAATTAAACAAATTATGTAAAAATAAATAAAAACAGTGACTGGTAGAATGTGTAAACGTGGACTTTCGTTTCACAAATGACCCCCCAAAAAATAATAAATCAGTTTTCCATGACACTCCCATAAGATGTGGTATTAAGGAGTGTGTGTGTCTCTATATATACGGAGATCCACCCAACTCATGGCAAAATGACTGCATTAACTCAAACAGATTAGTCAGAGGCCTTGAGTAACCTACTAGAAACAGACTGAATCTCCAGAGCTCCTGATATCTGTGTTTATGTTGAACAAACAAACCGCACGCATGTATTCATCCACAGAGACACAAGCCTCGACCAGAGGACTGATGAGCGCTTTCAATGATAAATGAAATCAGAGCGCTGAACCCATCACAACAGAAGCTCAGACAGTTTTAAAGATGGAAAGAGAAAGAACAAGAGCGACCCTGCGGACATCAGGAAATGAGACCGGTAAGAAACTCAATGAGGTAAAAAAAAAAAGAAAAGAGACACACTCACATCCTCGTCTAAGTTAGTCTGTTCCAGATCCACCACTTTAAACTGCACCCTCTTGAAGATCTCCTCCAGAGATTCACATGATTTATAGTCCAGCTTCTCTCCTACAGGGGGAAACACAAGAAGACAAAAGCACGGAGATTCAACGTTTGCTCTTTAGATTCTTTTATTTAGTAAAAACACAAGTCAAACACGTAGTGATGATATTTCTGCTACTTTCTTATTTACAGTAAAATCATCTGATGCTGAGATCAGCTCGTCTATGGACACACACCCATTAACTACACAAACCCAACAAGGACACAAACCAGTCTTAACAGGTCGAACTCAACGGAGAACCTGCGTGAGGGTGTGTGTGTGTGTGAATGAAACTGTTCGTAATTCACGCTCTGTGTGAAGTTAAACACACATGGGTCAAAAGAAATTCACAAAAGTCATTTTATGTCCACAGAAAAGTTTTACTTTTAAGGTTTCAGAGAATAACATTTTTAGAATTTTTTTTTTTTGCCTCAGAAAAAATAAATTGCAATTACTTTTGACAAAAAACATAGTAATTTTTTTCCTTTTCAAAAACAAGAACAATTTAAAGCGGTATCACACCGGTTTTACGATTTAACCCTTTTTCATATTTGACCAATATACATTTTTTTTTTTTTTTTAATTAAAATGTAATTTATTTCTGTGATGAATCTATATTTTCAGCATCATTACTCCAGTCTTCAGTGTCACGTGATCTTCCAGAAATCATTATAACATGTTGACTTGCTGCTAAAACAACATTTCTGACACTTCAGCTACCTAGAAACCGTTTTTTATTAATATCTTTTCATGAACAAAGTTCATAAGCTGATTAAATATATACATCTTCAGTAATATCACAAATGTCTTTACTGATACATTTAATGCATCCTTGGAGTTTAACAACATTCATTTAATTACATTTCGATGACCATCACTAGACAGAAAAATATACTATTTATAACTCCCTGAACTTTC
Source organism: Enteromius afrohamiltoni (assembly GCA_034779775.1). Classification (NCBI taxonomy): domain Eukaryota; kingdom Metazoa; phylum Chordata; class Actinopteri; order Cypriniformes; family Cyprinidae; genus Enteromius; species Enteromius afrohamiltoni. The sequence goes on from JAUYWG010000055.1 coordinate 1,171,813, forward strand.
ACTGGCCGTTCAGACACTGAAGATTGTGATAAGCTCACCTTTGAGTTCTAGGCACTCGTTTCGCTGTGTCAGGTCTTTTAAGTCCTAAGGAAAAACAAATAAAAGAGAGAGTTTACTATTGAGAGATGAGTCATTAACATAACTCTAATTTAAAAAGTGTGTGTGCACCTACACCTACAGACACAGAAATCAATAATATGCTGACTAGTGTGTGTGTGTGTGTGTTGTAACACGTCTCTGGGTTACAAACAAATGAGAGCTGAAAGCCCAGCAGTATAAATGCTGAACTGAAGGCTGTGTAAAGGCTCTGAAGTCTGTGCTGTGAGACACACCAGGGGGCAGCGGGCCTAATAAACCTGTTCTCTGATCAGTTAAAGACTTGGAAGCATTCAGAGTCAGCACCTGACATTTTGCACTGACCCGGAGCTTTCTAGTGCCACTTCAATGAGCCTTGTGTTTCTGCTCTCGGCGGTCATCATGACTCGCCAAACACAGACAGCACTCTCACAGGGAAAGGGTTTTTATATATATCCACACACACACAACTATATCTCTGTAACAAAAAAAAAAAAAGTTGACTGAACTCAAAAAAAAAGTAAGGTAACTAATTAAGTTTCAGGAAGATGCACACAGCACACGGTTCTTAACCATGTTGAGGAACTACTCATTTAAGTCAGTTACAATATGAACTCCGACAGCTAACAAAATAATGCTTTATTCATTAAACAACCGAAGTGCATGAGCTCAGATCAATCAGGGCCTGGGATCAAACCTTTACCCACTGAAAGAAAGAAAAACAATTAAAACAAGTCCAATACTTTATTACAAATAAAAAGTTGGGGTATTTGTCAATTTCATCTCAGACATGAGAGACAGAGAATCTAGAGCAAAAACAATAAAGATGGAAATGTAAATGTTTTCACATCATTTTGTTTGTTAGTATGAATCATAAATCCAGCCCCTGGTTTACCCAAAAAGTTAAATAAATAAATAAAGCAGTATAACAGGATGCTGTCATTTTAGTAATGCTATAAAAATGATTAATCCTGCAGCGTGCACTAGGATTAAACGCAAACACGTTCCTTACATAACATGAAATAATATATAACGTTATAATATGTATGATCTGTGCAGAGTAAACGGACATAAATAGGTGGCTCTCTTTCTCTCTCTCTACCCTTTTCAGCGCGTTTCTTTTACAGGCCTGTTTGTGAAGTCATTTTTCCAAGGGTGACTAAGCAATTAGGAGAGAGGAACACAAGCGCAGACTGAGGTGGTGGAAAAACACATACGTATACACGCACTCAGTAATGACCGGCTATTTTCAGCCCTGGGGACTCCCAGTGGAAATTTACCATCATGCCCTTGGAAGGGTTTAACAGACTGATGCCTTTCCGGACAACTACAGGTTACACGTACCTCACAAAAACACACTGCAGGGACAAATGAAGGAGAGGAGAAGCAACAGATGGGAAGCACAAGAGCGGGACACAGGAACGGAGGGAACGAGGGGAGGGAGCATGTGATGGTGGGTGTTAGCTGGCATCTCTGCGCAAACATCAGGCCATGATAACATGATTTCTCTCGGTCTGTCTGTTTTCAGTGACTCAGTGAGGAGCAGACGGGAGAAACTGATCCGTCTCGTAACACCTGCCCCGAGTCTCACCTGAAATCTATCATCTAACCCTCACTAGCGGGACATGGATGAAATGCTATAAAATGCTTTTTTTCTTTCTAACAAAACTAAAAAAAACGTGCTTTGTTTTGAAAAGTTACAGATTTTGCATTTTGAGTCAGGTATTGATGCATCGTATGCAGCCCTTTGAACTTGAATACATTTTAATAAACATGACACACTCATAACTTAATGTGAAAGATATGCAAGTAATATTTTTTATCATTTAATAAAAAATGAAATGTAGTAGTTATAAACCAATACAAAGAATAAAAAAAAAAAAAAAAATA
>JAUYWG010000055.1:1183758-1214597 GCA_034779775.1 Enteromius afrohamiltoni
AGCCGGTCCTGTAATCAGCGGTAAATGCCATCAGGTGGCTGATTACAGGACCGGCTTTACTGACAAAACGCGCGAACATATCGGCCGATCCGGATCGGTGCATCCCCAGCTAAGACCGTATCTTCTCCTCAGGCAGTCTAATTAAACTAAAGTCTGCTTTAAAAGATTTCCAATGGCTCATTCTCCACGAGCAGAGACCTGGAACGCCTTCTGGAGATTCAGCAAAACGTCTTTAATCCAGTCTACATCTGCAGTCTCTAATATGTGAGCAACACCAATGAGCACAACACAACATCTAAAGCTGTACAAAGTGCTTTTCAAAACATTCTGGTTAACTGAAAGACATCTGACTTCAGTCGGCACAGAACGCATTTTTCCATTCGAATGAGCTTACTTTCTCATTGTTTCTCTACGTAAATGCGCTACACGAAGATGTGTTTTTAAGAAGACATACTCAAGACAAAAACTGCAGGAAAACGAAGGCCTTTTGAGTGCACCCAGTTCAACAAAATATTGATTTCAAATAGGTCTTCTTATTGATAGTGCAAAGATGATGTCCGACTCAACCTCACACCATTGCTTGAGCCAATTATAGCGGCCTCTGCATGTTTATCTCGGACGGAAGAAAGGATTTGAATAATTAAAAAATGTAAAAAAATAAAAGGTCTGTGGTTGTTTAACTTGGACAAGTTCTCTTCCCTTTCTTCATTTTCCTTACTGTCACCTTTGCTCCAGCAGGGCTTTATGATATACACATTTAAATTTGTTCAAAATTAAATCTTTTGCCTGTATAAATGTTTTAATGGTGGGATTATAAATTAATCATGTATTAATATTTTTAGAATATAAAAATCCTTTAATATTCACAGACATTTGATATTCACGATTTGTTCATGATTAATGGTCACACTTTATATTAAGCGGCCTTAGCCACTAAGTACTTCCCCAAAAATAACAGGTTACGGGGAGGTTTAAGGGATGTAAAAAATGTAATTATAGAAATGAATTACGTGCAGCTATTTTTTAAATAGAAGTACAATGTAAAAACGTGTGTACACAATCTGCATTGTACCAAAGGATTCATTTAAATGCAAGTACACAGGTAGTTAAGGCCTCCTAATACAAAGTAATACATTTGTGACATGTTAGACTAAATCAGGCAATGCGATCAATGAAAAAACAATATATAACCATTCGTTTCTATTCTGCATGAACACGAGGGCCAGAGTCTGAGGGCACTGAACGTGCTCCATGTACTCAGTGTACAGCATGTCCTTGGAAAACACTCACTTTTCAGTCTCAGCATGGGTAAACGTTCCCTGAGAGAGGCTTCCCAAAAAGGGAAAACGATACCAAACACTCCTTAATATTTCCAAATGCACACAGATAAATCTCCATCTCTTTTCACAGGTTGACGACGTGACAGCTGGCTCCTTCAGCGCAGGCACTGAGCATTAGATGAAATCACTAAGTCATGTCATGGAATGCCTTCAAAACAGTGTTTTTAAAAGTGCAGCCATCATATTTTTACCACATTTGCGCAGCTATTTGGACACGCCATCTGGGTAGGTTTCATGAACTGAAAAAACACCCAGAAGCACGTGTACGTGTTCACCACTTCCAGGTTCCAGATCAACAGTGGTGAGATTTCAGCATGGTGCATTTGAACATGTTACCGTGATATAGATCGACCACAACACTAAAGCATCAGTATCTCCTTCCCTAGCGCCACATGCACTCTGTCTATAGATGAGAGCGGGGGGAATCAATGAGAACCTGTCCGTCAGCAAACAGCCTTTGGGGAAACCTGTGGTCTGCATTCCTCTGAATGGTGTCTTTCCGAAAGCAGCGGTGGAGAACACTTACTCAAGTGTGCTGCTGAGCTGGCCAGACGTCTAAACTGAAGACCGCTCCTTCAGATTAAAACTCATTAGACTTCCATCAATGCACAGAGAGAGCCACTGCAGCACACAAAACCTACAAGAACATGCAGAGACATGAAACATATCTCGCAAAACACACACACACACTCCAAACCTGCATGACATTCATTCATGAAATAAGCCTAAACTCTAAAGAAAATATGACAAATAATGTTGCTAATCAAACAGTTTTGTGCTTTATGACGGCTAGGGCTGTAGCTATCGAACATTTTAGTAATCTACAGAAAATGTCATCGGATAAAATATTTTTGCCTAATTAAAGAGCAATATTAAATATGCATTGATTCGCGCCCTCGAATCAAAACACCGCTGTCTCCTTCTGCTTCGTGGGTGAACGCAAGCGTAAGTGCATTGTCACAGTAATGCAAAAATCAACGTGACATTAACTTTAAAATTAATTATAACATTTTTTAAATTATTTGTAAAAATTTTGAAATACAGGAAACACACTCTGCAATTAAACATAGCCAATATTTTAGACAGTTGGCTATATAAAATAACATATCACAGTAATGCACAAGCATGATATTGGTTATCGATGCACGTCTTATGCCTAGTATGTTAATTATTTCACATACTTTTTCCTTAAAAGCCCGAGTTGAAAAATTATTTGAATTTTCTCTGTAAAATAAACAACTCTTATCGGCTGAAGAGAAAAACCTAACCAAAGAAGGCAATCTCAATCCTCAAAAATCTCAACGTCAGAAATCAGCGTGCAAACAGATTATTTGAAATAAATATCTCCCGTAACCTTGCAAGGCATTAGATCAATTTCATCAGTGGCAGATTAAACAAACTTAGACAGCAGCCAGCCAGAAAGCACATCTCTTTATCTAAACCACTGAATACGTGCAAGCACATACTTGAGCAGAGCAGCAAACGTCAGAGGAACAGAGCTCGTAAACTGTAAAAGGCATTAAAGAGCAGGTGTGTTGACGACTTGGAAATACGATACTGGTCAACAAAACCAGCACATTTCCACCAAAACTCAATGGTTCTGAAGCTCATTCACAAGTAAAACACATCTTAATGATAATTCAGAGCATAAAAAGCATGTTCTGGAGCCAGCGCTTAAAGCTAACCACAGAATATCAATTCACTGGCAGTGTAAGTGAACTGTGCCACTTTACTGTGAATCACACACCGCCTGCCCTGAAGCATCTGAATATTAACGGCATAATATATTTGAGTTTGTACAAGATTAATAAGTGAGGTAACAAAGCCAGAGGCTATGTAAATCCAGCTCAAACCACATACAGTGACTAAAAATGCATCAGAATTTTCCACATCGTAATTATTCAAAATTACTCAGAATTTAAAAAGACAATGTCTACTTCACACTATTTTTGTTTTAGTTGAATTATAGTGAAATTGGTTGATTTTTGACTTTTGCGTTTAAAGATTTGTAAGATTATTACACAGGTTTATAAAAGCGCATCCGTAATTAGGTCTCAGTTTTAACAGATCGCTTGAGTGTGATTGCTCAAACTTACAGCAAGGCTTGGTCTTCCTCAGAGCGACGATAATATCAGCTCTTTAGACTGCGCACTGCTGTTTAATAAGGATGATAAGTGAACAAAAGCTAAACGTCGCAATTAACGCGAGGTGCTGTCAGCAGACAGAATCGAGCCCATCAGGGTACAGACGCAAACGCTCGCGCAACTGCCGTCCTCCTCCATCAAACAAGCCCAGACATCACTGTGCTCATTTCCACTAAGCTCAAGACATGAGACAAAAACGCACCACACAAGCCCCTTTTCTGAGTGCTTCTCAGGCCTTTTTTGCACTACTGAAACACTCACTTGTCCACGAACGACCACAATGGGTTTTTTTCTTCACACATCACGGGTCTCATATTTCATCTCAAGCAAGTGCATCACAATGACACAGTCCTTGATTAACAATAACAAATATATGCAATTTATTTAAACCGAGATAAATGTTTTAGTTTGAGATAGATGTTTTAGTTACAACCTCCACCTACGACGACATCATCATCGTCCATCACGATGTTTCACATCAGACATGGTGCGATGCCAAATTGGTCAACATTGCCCAACCCTAGTATATAGGTATATTTATTATGTTTAGCTTTAAACAAACTGTTCTAAATCTAACTTTTTTATCAAATAATTTTATCAATTTAATATTTGTATCATAGCTTCATATTAAATTCCACACACTGTACATTATTGTTTCTCCTCTAAGCCCCGCCTCCTGAAACGGGTCGATTTGTACATAGCTCATCATTCTAGAAAAGCAGACTTACTCTGATTGCCCAACTATCTAGTGCATTGTGATTGGTCGAATACCGCAAGCATGTAAGAAAACGTAACTTACTCAAAGGTTGTGAGTCGTCAGCAGCAGACTGCTCTTGCAGAGGTAGAATTGCTCCACTTTATACGCTCTATACACAGCCAGACTACTCCCCAGGTTTTAGGAGTCTGTCCTAATACTTGTGTTCAACAGTTCTGGAAACACAACTTAACGCTGATTTCTAGTTTGACTTTCACAACGACACACAGCATCTCCAGAACATGGCGCCCGCAGCAACACTACAGACAGAATAATAGCTCCGCCCTCTTTCTTTACTGAACATTTGGCCGGTGTTATGAAAACACGCCCCACGTTGTACTAACGAACTACTGATGAAGACATTGAAAAAAGTTATGAGGTGACCGTAATACAACAAACCACATATCTTGACATAATAGTGACTGAAGTTGGACAAATACCCAAGTATTTCCTGAAAAGTGCTGGAACTGTAATAAAGCTCCAATGTTTCGGACTCAGCAAAAATTGCTCCCAAAGCCGAAGTACCACAGACCAAATGAGATTGTGTCATGAATTACAATCTCCTCTGTAAGCCTCCCAATAACTCACAGACCAACAAAGCATAAGAAAGGCAATCTTCTATTTCTCTTCCCTCTCTGAAATCACTTCTATTGCAGCAAGGTTGCAGTGACAGCAAAAGTCAGGCTTCACAATGAGAAAGGCCATTCGTCCGGGCTGGTAAAAGGATCATTATTCATGATTGGGAAATGCTTTAATTCAGTGACCTGATCAGCCACTTTTTTGTGTTTGTTTGAAAAGAGCGAACCAACCGGTCTGATTAGCCTGTTAGATGGCCTGAAATTATAAAGCAGAACAGAAATAACACAATAACACAACTAAAAGCACACACACACATACACAACTTACAAATGAAGTCCAAAAAGAGTGTTTCTGCAGTCAAGCCATCAAATAACCATTTTGGTTTCCCCAAAGAAGTTTTTAAATTGCTTAGATTGAAGAGCATTATAATTGTAATTGTAACGTATTTGACGTAATCTGCCTTGTTCACATCCGGGGAAAGCATGCCCGAGACGAGCAGTAGGTTTCAGTATTTACAAAGGACGATCACAAGGAAAAGATGACGCTCAAAAGTGTATGTTCTGCTGACAAGAAATGGGCATGCATGACATGCATCAGTGCTCAAAATATTTGATAAGCACTTTTGTAACTATATCTTACTAATTTATCATCACTATCATCACCTGCCATCAGGCTATCCGAGACGTCTTTAGTTCATTTGTCATTGGCTGCATTTTGCTTAAGATTTGACTGACAGAGCTTATACTTATACTATCTAACCATATCTACCTTTATGTATGAGCTTAGGAAAAGGACGTTTGCTTTAGTACCTACATCCTACCAATATCTTTATATACTATGCGCAACTATATTCACATCTCAAGCACACACACATGCATTTATACTCTTCTGCTCTTTTGCTACTCTTTCACTCTAAATCTGTACACTGGACTGATTTTGTGCATCAGACACTAGGACATCGGATCATCAGATCAATATTCAGTGAATAGAATAGGATCAGGAGCACCTGATCAGAAACCCCCGATCGGGACATCCCTTTTATTTGTCGTCGTGAATCCATGTGAATAGGGATTGTTTGACAATGTTGTCGTCTGCGCACTAAACCTTTCAAAATGACAAAAGGAAAGACATTTCCCCAAGCCTTCCAACGTTTCACCATGAGTTGAGCAAAGTATTCCTGCAATAAATATCATTAAAAATGTACATATCCCTAGCCTCCAGTCATATCAGGAGGGGCCGCTGGCAAACACGAGTGGGGCTCTCAGGAACGCCGCGGGGCAGTAACATCTGAGCGATACGTTCTGAAATAGATCTTCACACCACCTCATGCCAGTGGACCTCAAAGCCATTCACACAGCAGTGCCACGGTCACAGGGGCCAGTGGGTGTGTTAAAGAGAGAACAACACACCCACGCCAGCCTTGCCCTTTCACTAGCTAAGAAACATCAAAAACACCTGAATGAAACCACCAGCAGAGTTAAAAAGCCTCTTCAATATCAGGTTGCAGAGCGATAAGACTGATGCTGCACATTACAGTCATTTCACGTTAAATAAAAACTAAATCAAGTCTATAAATAACTATAAAGAACGTCAAAACTACAGGTTGGCTGATCTCAGGAATGACTGAAAACATCCAGGGATGTAAATTGGTGAACGGAGTTACAGCCATTTAAAATTGTTGTCAAGGAAATCCTGTGACAACGGCAAAAGCAAATTTGCAAAAAAAAACTAGAAAAGAAAAGCTGTAACTTCATCAATTCATAAACACTTGTCTATACTCTAAAAAATGCTGGGTTAAATGCAACCCGGTGCTGGGTAACATATGGACAAACCCAGAAATTGGGTTGATTTGACTCAGAAGGTGAGAACAGAAGAGCGATGGGTAAACATTTAACCCAACAGCTGGTTGTATTTAACCCAGCATGTATTAGTGTAAGAGTGGCATACAGCGCAAAACAATAATAAAATGCGAAACTACAAAACAACAAGAAACGGGATCACGTGAAAATTCAGCTTTGCAACAAAGAAATTTTACAATGCATTCAAACTGAAGATGTAATGACAGTTTTACCGTATTAGTAAAAAGCCTTATTTTATCTGTTAAATGAACGATTATGGATTATAAACATCCTTTATATCTGAAATGTAATCACTGCAAACACAACTGAGTAACAGAGCAAAAGCAGCTTGGTTTCCAGTTTACAGAAGACACACAAACACTGTAGTGTTTCCCTGAGACCAAGACTCTGCGCCCGAGGAAATGGTGTAGGAAACCAAGCTACAAAAGTGGGAAGTTCAGCCTCAGAATATAGGGAAATTATAGAGCGTACAGTGTACAGGCAGGTGACTTCAACTACTTCCTCATACTTAAACAACAACAGAACAATGCGTGACTGTGAAACACCTGCGAAAACGCTTCCCGCCTGATCATAATTGACAAAAAGCTACTAGAAATCAAGCTCTGAGTGTGTCAACTATGTGACAATTATGAGACTGCAGAGTATAAATGTTGAAGGTGCAGCTACTGTATTGCAATTCACAGTATTTACAAGGACAGTCCTGCTGAGGCAACCTAGCATACCGTGCCCTGCTCAAAGGCACAATGGTGGCGGAGCAGGACAGGGATCGCTGGAACTCCAGGGACAACATTACTTGGAAATGAACCAGCAACCTTTGTGCTTACTAATCAGATACTTAAACATTAGGCCATTACCACAAATAGCCTGGGATAGCTGGACCTGGATCCTTTAAAATGTGCATAAACTGCAATTCAAAGCTCTCTTTTCCACGAAGAGCATTAAGTAATAAATACTAAGTAAACTGATAATCATTACTAATGATCTTTTGAACGCTGCATAATACGGGTGTAACTTTACAATCTGTTAAACTTAGCCAACGCATTCTTTATTTACAGATTGTACATAATTATTCATTGTTTATGTTCGTTCATAATTTATCACGGTGTATTTAAGCAGCTTTAAATGTTACAAACGTGGCAGCAAGTTACTAAACAAATACGTGTTGACTGCCCACAACATTTAATGATATATTGTATATTATTGTTATTGTAAAGCGTTACCCAACGTATTGTTACAATTTACACTTAATGTAAAATATATTGGTTGATCAGCTCGTTTAAAAGGCTCATGCTTTGTTCACCAAAAAATGCATTATTTTCAAATATTTTAACTTTACTCTGTTTCTGATCTCGCCAAAACGCCGCCTGGAGTTCCTGGTTCTATGAAGCCCCTCCCTCAGAAATACGTTGCAGGCTCAGATTGGTCAGTGTGCTGTGATTTAGTAACCGTCTAAGGGCACTCGCATGTTCCCCGGGCCAAGATTTCTTAGTATTTATGTATTAGCTCTTCACAAAAAGAAGCTCAATTAGCCTTGTTTGTAATCCAATTACTTTAAAAGAAAATATTTCACTTCGCATTAAACTTGACAGCAAAATTGAACGCGAAATCATTTAAAATATCATAATTACAACCAGAGCAGCACTTAGAATCGGCTAAAAACACATCTTTATCTGACCTGCACTCCAAATCTAGTTCTATTCGATTCCTCTTTTGAACTTTTTTTATTTATTCCATAATAAAACAAAAACATTCGCATACGTTAACAGCGCCTTAGGCAAACTGTGACTTGCCATAGCACCTGCATATCATCGCTCTTTTGTTGATTGTGATTGCTTCCATTTAATTTCATTTGTAAGTCGCGTCGGATAAAAGTGTCTGCTAATGACTGAATGTCTCACTCGAAAAAAACTGTGTTAGTCGAGGACTACATTTAAAAAATGATAAGCAATAAGCGTTTTATTTATGTCAAAACTAGGCTGAACTGTGTACAAAGACAAATATTTTCAAACGTCGAATGAAGAGCTTTTATAACGTGGCACTGCTGAGTAAACAAACGGCAGCTGTCAGACAAACACAGTCTCAAAAGCAGCATTGTTTCACTTCCACAGACACAAGCGGCAGACAACACCTTGACCGGTGCTGTATACGCAAAGGAGATTCCCTGCAGGGTGAAAAGAGACACACCTCGAAAACCTTTGGCCTAGAAAGCACAGCACACGCCGTTATGTTTCTGCAAGCTCAGAAATCACCTGACACGTCGCGGCCACATCCAGAACCAGATCGCTCCGATTTTCCCAGAGATGCACCGGCACGCGACCTGCAGGATGCTGATATCTCAGAGCACCCGTCGTCTGGAGAGGTTTCTCCATATCTGTGAGACAGCTGCCCGAGGCTCAGACGGATCGCAGCACATCTCAGCAGTTGTTATGGAGCCGCTGAAAGACCCTGGAGGACTTACGGATCAAATGTCACTCGGATCACGGGAGGCTTTCAGGAAAAGGCCTGAATGGCTCGGAGCGTAACAGGTAACAGAAGCCCCGTTCAAAGCCTTGGCTTCAACTCAGCAGGGAGCGAATAGTTGGAGCACAATTACGCAAAGCTTTTAGAGCGGAGCAACAATGCAAGCCGCGAGAGATGAGCTCTGAACTTGATATTTGAGGGTTCTGAAGTGATGTAAATGTCTTACCGTGTCTCCAAGGGTCCTTCGGCTCAACCGCACCCGAGACGATGTCTTCGTCTGACGGAAAGGTCACCCTTTTGGACCCGTGCTTATTCCCGGCTCTGTTGCCCGGTGCTGTAGCCGCCGACGGGGTTTCTGAGGGCACATCCTCCGGAGGTTGCTGTGAATGCAGTTCTATCACAGGTTCTGATGAGTTCTCACACCTAGAGGCACTTTCCCCACTTTGGGCCGTTGGCTCGAATTCCAAAATGCCATTTTCATCCAGGCTTAAATCCACACCGATATCCATCTCACCATCATCGTTCTCTTCACCACCCCCATCTCCAACCGAGCACTTGCTCAGCGGAGGTTCCTCCAACTTGCTCACATTCTGCAGATTGCCTGAAGAACCATTGACGGAGTCGGCTGACACAGCAATGGAGCCGTTGTTTTGACTATGCGGCGCTTTGAGCTCAGTGGAACCATCGCCCTTCGAATGGACGTCTTTTAACCTGGTCAGGACGGCATCGTCCAGTTCCTCATCTCCATCCGTCGGCAGGAGGCCGTCACGGGGAGGGATTTCGTCCGTGGGGTGTGATATAGCGTTGTCAGACACATTGCACAAATCTACAGCTTGCTCCTCGCAATTCATTTTCTCATTTCCAGGGAGCTGGAGCACACGCCACTGCCTGTCACGCACTAAAAACCAACAGATCTTCCCTCAATCACCTACGATTCAGTTCGATCCCAGCTCAAGACCTCCTTAATAAGTGCATCGCATACTAAAAGTTCACATCATAGCTTTAAATGGTGGCCCTCACCTTATTAGGATTGCATAAGGCAATTCACTCTAGCCTACGTCTCAAGTCTTCTCTTTAGCAATCCCGTGTTCCTAACAAAGCCGTAAACACCTACAACATCTTTCAAAGTCGAACTATATCAGTTTTATCCACATTAAAAGAGAATATCTCACATTCACATCAGATCCAGAGCATTGTTTACGTATTGTCCACCTTTGATACTGTTACTTTCCTCTCATCGCGTTCAAGAATAAGTTAAGCACTGACAAAAGTATTTAAATCTGAAACTATAAAAGCCAAGCGTGGTGTAATGAAGATTATGATGATGATGATGATGATGATGAGGCTTTCTCCACTGGCCTGCTCTCCTACAGCAAGACGACTAAAGTACTAAAACTGACTCTTTAAGCCCACAATCTAAAGTGCAATAACATATTTATCGCTCCAGTCGTGTCTTATAGCTGTCAAGACGATGAATCTTGCACTGTCACTTTCCGTGTCGCAGTGAACACAAATAAAAACAGGCGTCACACTCCGGAGCGCGCTCGCATGCACAAAAACCGCCACAAACGGCCTCGTTCGCTCCGTGTAAACACTCCACTCCCGTCGCTTGGTGTGAACGATGTTAAACAGGTCGCCGAAACGCACAGACAGCAGGAAAAGGGAAAGATATTGGCCCCGGCGTAGCTCCAGTCCGGACCGACCGTGTGTGTGTGTGTCTGTTGACTGTTCGCAGATACGTCATCACCGCGGGATAGGAACGCGGCGAGGTTTCGGCTGCCGCACTTTCACGACTTCAGCGCGAGCGTTTGTTTATGAGGAAAGAAATTCACAGAGTTGCGTGTGTGTTGTGTTTCTCGGGCTGGTTTTCCCGTGAAGCAATTGCGTTTGCGAATTATCTGTATTAGCGCTGATCGTAAATCGCTATAAAACAACTTGACGAATCGGTTGACATTTGAACTTTGCGGAGCAGCTGTCACGTTGGATGGTTTATGACGCGCGTGTTATTGAGAACAAAATATACACATATGCGCATGTAAATAAATATAATGCACACTAATTTAGTCTGTTGGTTAAATAACATACACTTACCAAAAAAAGACACAATAAAAAAGCTAATATCTTGTATTTTTATAAATGACATCGAATTATTTTGATTAATTAGACTTTCAGAAAGAAAGAAAAAGCCCAGGGAGCGATTTGTCTAAAAAGATTTTCTGATGTTATTAATGCCAATAATGAGACTATGTTCTTATTTATTATTATTATTATTATTATTATTTGTTTACATGGTATTAGGGTATTTGCAGTAATTACTAAAACTACAATAAAAAATACTATAGTTTATACAGTGTGTTACGTTTAACGCTGTCATTATTCAACTTTGCCTATATAGTCATTTAGCCTAATTATTGGAAAACAGACTACTAATGACTAGATTTTTGTCCAATCACATGATCTCTAGAATACGTTTGCCCCTCCCCTAATACCACCTGCAAGCAATGCTAGAAAATAATGTCTGCATCTGAAAGGTAAAAAAAACAGTTTGCTTCACAAACATGTGGAAGTAAGAGGCTTGGATAAACTCTGGCAACATGCTGTGAGAAGACCACCTGCCAAACCTTTACAAGCACACTCCATTCACATGCACTTCTCTGCTGAATGTTGATGTTGTGATGATGGAGAAAGTGTATGAGTTAGCCTGAATGTTTGTTCACATGGTGCAGGGATGGTACCACGGCACTCTGAAATACAAAATAAATTAATTTTCAAATAAGGTAACAATGGTGTTATCATCCAAACTTCCAGGTCAACTATTGTGTGCTCCTTTTTAGTATTTTGGTTGTTTTTAAATCCTTATGAAATGTTTTGTAAATCTATACTCTCTTTAGAGTATAGAGATGCTTTAAAGTAGAGTTCGTGTTCACTGTAAGATCTACACACTCAGTTTATCCCTCTCACCACTAGAGGTCAGCGACACCTTAGCTCTAATCTGATTTCTAATGCCCATAAAATAACAACACTGTACTGTTTAGTACTTTAAATCTGTATAATCTCTCTCTCTCTCTCTCTCTCTCTCTCTCCATATATGTGTGTGTGTGTGTGTGTGAGAGAGAGAGAGTGTATAGATAGATATATAAAGGAAGAAAAGTTGTCACTGGCCGTACCTTTTCACAAGAGACATGTTTGTACCCAAAAGGCCCATTTTGGTACCTTAAAGGTACATATTAGTACTCATAGGTCCGGTTTTACAAACAAGGCTTAGCTTAAACCAGGACTAGGTTTAAGCAACTTTTACAAAAATGCCTTAAAAGAAAATATTACAGGTGTGCATCTTAACACATGTTTTAAGATATGTCAGAGCAAGATATTTTCATCTGAGACAGCTCAAACATGCAGTTTAGTCTGGGACTAGCTTAAGCCTCGTCTGAAACCGGGAGAAAAAGATACTGCCCCAGTGACAGCTCTTCTACAATCATGGATAGATACACTTATACTCTCACACACGCACACACACAGAGTAATTGTATAGTAATAATTTAATTAGATTTAATCCAGCTGCACAATTCAGGTAATCACAAATGGCTGTTTCTATAATACTTGAGTCCCTAATGCCAGACTAATATTTCATACCACAGTGGCTCTTTGTGGGCCCTTGGTGGCCTGTTCCCCGTTCCCAGTCGAAATATCAATGAGCCTCGACTTCGAAACTCTTGGCACTATTGTATTCCTCTCGTAAGATTCTGAAACCTGACCAAAGCATTATTAAGTTCAGGCTCTAATTATTCAGGCCTGTGTAATGTGCGACTGTGCAGAAGACAGAAACAGTTACTAGAGCACTTCAGCATCCCGGGACCACAGCTGTAACGCGCTTTAATTTAGCGAAGACGAGAAACAGAGACCTCCCACAGGTGGCTGAAAGTAAATATTTTAACATCAAATTGGAGGCACTCGCTCAGCTTGTTTTTCAGTGTGATTTTTCTGGGCTTCCGCTGCAGTTATTAATGGCTGCTCGTGCCACTGCCAGCGGTCCAGTTTGAGGAAAACCAACTGCATCCTTTTCTTTACACAGAGAGCAAATGTGGGAAAATGTGAAGATGTGGCATAACCGCGCTTCGGTGGGTTTCTGACAGAGCCTCTTCCTCTGTCAGGTGTGGACATGCCTTATTTGTCACCACAGGAAACCACAGATCTGTTTGAACTTCCTGTAAGGTTGCCATGGCTGCGCTTTTTAAGTATCCCTCAGCATTTGATTTAACTGCCCACATTGCGCAAATTGAAAACGGATCCAACAATGATCCTCGTCATAAGGGAGGCTGCTGTCTTTGTCAGGACATTACTCAGGCGCTCTTCTCCAGAGATCCATTCGACCGCCATCAATTTACCAAAAGAAAGCCATAGGTCCTGTGGAGGTTTTAGACTCAAAGGGTCAAAGTTCGCAAAATGCGCTGCAGTATCAAAGGCGCTGGGAGTATCGGGAGAAATCTGAAGTGTGTTTATCCCATCCATCTCTTTGTGAACCGAAAACAGGACATCACAGGAGACGACTCAATCTTAATGTTTGTGTTGGCTTTCCTCGAAGAGCGCGTTGGGTGTGTCTTGAAGTGGTTCTCTCCACCTGCTTCTGCGCACCATCTATCAGGTGTGTCCGTGTGGGAGGCAGGTGCACGGGAGCGCTGTCAGGGAGGCCCGGATCTCCCCCAGCCGGCTGTAAATCCACAAATGTGGCGAGTTGGAGGATTTTACTGTTGCTCTACCTCAGGTCGGTTTTTCCCCCGTGCTTCGCTTTATGGAGATGTCAGGCAGAAGCTGGGGGAGAAGGAGCTGGGTCCCAGGGAAAGAATTCATCTTCTAAATAAACCAAATCCAAGAGTTAATCGCTAATGCTTTTCACACACTTAGGGAGTGAGAATGAGGCTTCGGTCAATGAAGTGTTAAGACACAGCTTCTTTCTTAAAGGACAGCTGGGTTAAGACTTATCAGTGCTTTATTAAAAGGATTCATGTGTGTGTGCTTCAGATTTAATGTACACTGCTTTCTAAGACTAGAATCTTGTTTCCAGCCAAAATATCTAAAGATCCTTAAATCAAGAAGGATTTTCTAGACAAGCAAAACTTTTTCTTGTTTTCAGAAATTAAGTGACTTTTTGCTTAGAGCAGGCAAAATCATTTTCAAACATTTCAAATCATTTTTTGCTTACCCCATTGGCATTTGCTTGTTTCAAGTAAGAACTCACTTCACAATCAGTTCAGCTTATCAGCCTGAATATACAATATACATGATAACAGATTTGGAGAAATGTAGTGAATGGGTGCCGCCAGAATGAAAGTCCAAACAGCGGATAATACTCCTTTCACCAATAAAAAAGATGCCTTGTCTGAACCAGTAGATATGCACAGATCAAGATACGGGTAAGTTTAGGGACAGGTTTGGTGGTATGGGTAGGTTAAGGGGGGTGAACTTGTAGGGGATTGGTCAACAATCATAAGTGTAATTACAGAAATTGATTACAGGTGTAATTACATATGTATTTTTAAAAATTTGAGTACAATGTAAAAACCCGTATTTGTAAATGTCTTGATGGATTTGTTACAGCTTTTGTCTTGTCCAGATGTTCACTGGACTGGACTGATGTGGATCATTGTGATGTTTTTATCAGATTCTGACTCTGACGGCACCCATTCACTGCAGAGGATCGACTGGTGAGAGCAAGTGATGCTAAATCTCCAAATCTGATCTCATTTGCATCTCGGCTGGTCAGAGGGTGAGGATATTTTCAGAAGATTTTCATTTTTGGTTGAACTTCTCCTTAAATACTTACATTATGCAATATTTTAAAATGCATTTTTTTGACATTTTAGATAAATCACGTTTTAAACTTAATGCAGCATCTTTGTTAAAGAACAGCTGCGTTCGTCCAGCCAAGACTAAACGTGTTTGTTTGCTTCTGCTTGAATGTATGCGGTTGCTAAGGTGTTCTGAATTGTTGTCGGTGCGTTTCTATGCAATTGCAAGATGGTTTCTTACTGGAGCGTGTCAAAACAACCTATTCCCAAGTCAAACAGATCCCCTCTTAAATGTGAATCTCTGGGATTTTTTCCCCTTGTTTTCAGTCCACTTAGAAATCAACAAGTTGCATGATTTAAGGTATCGTCCATCCATTTTCCTTGACTACATTATTGATAGTTTCAAATCAGATCTCAGTTCAGACTGTAAATTTGGGAGATAACTTGAAAACCACATACAGGAGTTTAAAGCCAAAGTCTTAGGTTTCACAACTGTTTGTCAGCAGTAACATTGAATATAATTCATTGCAGCATAACCTGACCGAATGCTCATCCTTATTGGAAATTGTCATCAAATCACCCCTCTCATAGCATATAAATGAGGTCCGATGAGTCTGAATGGCTTTTCATTCTGCTTTTTTAAGAAGATGAATATCCACGTTTATTTCTATTACTATGAAACTAAGTACAGTGTATGGGACCGCACACTTGGCCCGAGAAAGAGAGCGAGAGAGATATAAAGGTTAAGTTTCATGTTTTCCAGTCCCTGAGGACGCTCTTTATAAACAGGCAAACATTTTAGGCTTGTGTGTAATGAATGCATATACACGTGTATTTACACAGATGGTACATATTTAGAGAACCTCACATGAACACGCACATGGCCTAAATGCAAAGTGTCAGTCTATAAATAAATTCTAGGCTGAATTCCTGTGATTTGTTTTAGCATATGGAAAAATATTCATAAACACCTTCATTAGGGGTCAGTTGTGGGACAATATGACAATATTGTTTTGTTTTGGTAGCATTTTATGATGCGGTTACATTTGATAACTGTTTTAATGCATTAACTGACATTAACTAATGATGAGCAGGACATGTGTTACAGTATTTTTGTTTTAAATTTTGTTGACATTTAATAAAAAAATAGAATGTTTCATTGTTTATGTTTGCTTAGGTAATGATGCATTAGTAAAGGTACTGAGATGATAACAATATGCTTTATTATTTGTCATTCTTAGTTCATGTTAACTAATGTAGCTAATAATGCTAATAAACGGAAACTTTTTTGTGTTCCTGTTTTTTTTTTTTTAATAAATTAATACTTTTATTTAGCAAAAATGTATTAAATTAAATTTTTTGAAAAAGGGGTAAACAAAAGCTGTTCTTTTCAACTTTATATTATAATAATTCTGAAAAAGTGTACCCTACCTGCATCACAAACATTCAACATCACAAGATAATAATCAGATATGTTTTTTGAGCAGCAAATCAGCATGAAAATGATTTCTGAAGGAGTAATGATGCTAAAAAGAATTAATTACATTTTAAAAAGTAATTCAATAGAAAACCATTTATTAACTAAATTATAATATTTTGCAAAATAACTACTTTTACTGCAGTATTATATAAATAAATTTAGCCTTAGTGAGCTAAGTGTGTTTTTTTTTTTTAACTTAAAAACATTACAAAATCTAAACAGAAAAACAGTATATATTGTTATTAAATCTTATTATATATATATATATATTTTTTTTTTTTTACATAATTAAAGGCGTATTCATGGTGTAAAGAAAATATTTTATGACTTTTTTTACTTGGTTACACCACTTGACATTTTCAGAAGCACTGAAACAAAATGTGGGAGAAAATGCTGCACATTTTTCAATACCGTGTGAAACCCGAAGATTACATTTCAAGACCCTGGCGCTTGCGTTTTAAGCAGATTTTTTAAAAAAGTTATCCTCTTCATCAACTCAAGACATCCTTATTTGTCATTGACCCATATATAAACACTCGAGGCTATTTGTAAAGCGATACCCATGCTGCAGTTTAGAGATGTGTTTATACGTCAGTGTAAATTCAGAGTTCAGTCAACACACGCATTAATCAAATCAATCTTTCCACACACACGCACAGAAATACAAACACAGGCCCTACATGCTTCCTGTCACTTATCCCATCAGTTGTGCGTTCTGGCCCGTGTCCCGCTGCCGTTTATTAATGAGCTAAAGGACTCGGGTGGCAGACAGGCGTTAAACCGCAATTTGCTCTCACCTTTCTCTGTGTGTTTACCTCTCTGTCTCTCTTTCTCTTCCTCCCAGTGTCCCTCAAGCATTTCTTGGGCCGCGGGACAAAACGGGGGTGAAGAAGGAAGGGATAGGCCAGTCTGTCGGCTGATAACTTCCACATGTCTGTAAGGTTTTCCAATCACAAAAGCACCTCTTCTCCTTAAACCCAGACGAAAGCAACAGAGGAGATATAAAAGACATAGACCTATTTGATCTGCGAGCATGCACCTGCGAGGGGGGACCGTTGACCAGTCAGCGCAATTTCTCTTCCTTTTCCATGTCATTAGAGAATAGGCGGCCTGATTTCCCTCCTCGTCCTTTCATACACGGCCATCTGCACGTCCAATCATTGAACTCTACCTGTGCAGCGTGACCTTGTTTCCTCTCCAACATGTGATTAAATGCTCTTTTATCTCTTCCTACGCCCCAAATCTCTGACCTGAAAGACACTCGAGTAGGAATTACGTGAATGCAGAGACTTTTCAATATGCAAGCTTGATTTTCTGTCACATTTACCTCATTTAGCCTTTATAGGATCGGAAAAAATCTGACCAGCGGGACAAAATCATGCTCGTAAACACCTGATGTGAAACTTTCTGATTTGTTTCATTTGCATTTATTTATATAGCAGACACTTTTATCCAATTCGACTTACAAATGAGGACGTTACAAATCGTTATTGTAAATTTGGGTTTCCTGTAAAAATAGGACACAAGCACGTCCTCGATATTTATAAGCTAATAATTTTGCTTCTCAAGTTTGCAAGTTACCCAAAAGAGACTACTGTAATATGTCTGATTTATTTTCCTCACAACATCTACACAACTTTATCTTGCTGTTACAGTGTATATTTATGTAAACAACTATGTGATGCATATTGAATGTATTTTACCCAGATTGTATTTGACTGAATTTTTTTTTTTTTCGCGAGCTGACTTTTTAGATCAGGGCTTCCCAAATCTTACCCTGGAGGTACAGTGCACTGCAGAGTTTAGCTCCGACCCTGATTAAACTCACCTTCCTGTGATTTTCGAATGATCCTGAAGACGCTCAGGTGTGTTTTATTAGGGTTAGTGCATTGGACCTTTTTGAAGTTTGAGAAACCCTGATTTAGATGATCAACACAAGCAACATTTAGAACAAAAATGCTGATAAAAAAAGTAATTTTTGTCACTACATCTGGATCGGTTTTAAATTAATGATCAATTGAGTATTTATTTCATCTATTTCATCAAAGCTTCACAGACTCAAACCACTTCTTGGGTCAACATTTCGTTTGGTAACATTAAGCAGTTTAGATTTGTATGCTGTTTGATGATTGTGCTACCTTGTCTCATGATGAAAACGCACCTCTGTGAACATTTTTGCAAGACTCGAAATACGTACACCACAGTAAGCGGTCGGTAACTCAAGCAGCACAGAATCGTACTTGGGTACGGATCTCGTGAAAAACGACTTTTGCATAATTTATTTTGTATTTTGCCTCTTGTTCCCAGAGCTGCTTTCCGTCATGAGACCTGGGGTCCGTTCTTCGTACCTCGCTAACTGACGTGAAACCACTCAAGCGGCACAAAATTGTAATTGTTGACGATTTTGCGTGATCGTTCGGTTCTTCGACGCTCATCTGGGACTTGCTGTCATAGCAACAGATCCGTAAGCGTAAACCTGCTCGGGAGGTTTAAAATTCTGCTTAACCCTCTAATAAAAGCTCTTACTCCACATTTCGTCCACCAATCGAAAGAGCTGTGATCAGTGTTTCTATTATCGATACATGTCACCTTTTAAACCAATGCATGAATGCGCAGTAATCCTAGACAACTCAATCCAGCTATGCTAATCATCAACAACAGGTGCGTTACCAATAGCGAGCTCATAGTTAGAGCGATGATTTGATCTTGGATGTAGTTAGGGACATACAAAGAACGGACCCCAGGTTGTTATTGAGCTATTTTTACATGTGCATACAATTGCTTGTTTCTGAAGATGTGTAACAGCGCTGCCTACAGCATTACAGTGAAAACACAGAAAGCTGAAAAATTCCATCAATGGCAGGGAAAGAGATTTCCCAATGAAATAAACCTGGTGTCCTGACAACAAAACACCTGAGCTTGCAATCATGACTTCTGAAGTGCATGAGTCAAGTATTAGCTTGCACGTGATTAGTGTTCTCCTTTAACTGCTTTTTGACTCCATCACGTCCCTTCTGTCCTCTCCCCGCGTTTTATAAATTATAAATATTCATTTCCGTCCTGGATGTGTTTGAGAGAGCTTCCTGCACCGGTCTCACTGGTTTCCCTGGGAAAGACCTGTAGGAAGCGGAGTGGATGGAGTTGCTGTGTGTCCTGGCGCCGGAGTGCATCCAGAGAGTCGTTTAGAACCCAACGGAGGGGTGGGTGTCTGCATCTCTCCGTTAGTTTGCCCCTCTCCATCAGATCGCTCTCATTACCGCCATTACTCCTGCTCCTGACTCAAGTAGTTGTGCTTGTTCAGGACCTCGTCCATGGGATCTGTTGTTTGCTTTGACATCTGGGGGAGAAAGTGGGGTCCTGGAGGGAGGCTCAGTTTTGCTGTTTAAACCTCTTTCTCTCCCTGGTAATATGTCAAATTTGTCATCTAATAGCACCTGTAATAAGTCTGAATTACTACTTGCATATGCCGCTAGTAAAGGACTTATAGGCCTTAGACTTGTGAAACATTAAGGCCTATAATTTTGTCTGTCTGCACACACTGCCTTTTTCACTATATACCCATGCCTGGGATGAAAACTTGTCCAGGTCACTGTAGCATATTAGCTCATTAAGGGAAATGTATATAAATAATTACTATTAATTATGAATAATTGCAATTATTTATATCAGCTGCCAGTGGTAACTGTAGCAGAATTACTATCAACTAATCTGTTCATTCAGCGAACATATAGTGTTCATATAGACTCTAAGTAGGGATATTTTCGTGGCCACAGAAACACACCTTCTATAGTATCACTGCATTACAGCATGAAGCAAGGGCCGAAAACGTAAAGGGACATTAATTTAAGGCAGAAGGCAGAATCAGAAACGCATGTCGTATTAACTCTACGTTAACTCACATAACTAAACACACATGTATAAATACCAACATCAAACATAGGGGGTCATTAAAGACTCTTACATTATGACGTGCAAATACGTACAAACACGACAGATCTTTAATTTGATCGGAATTGCAGGTGCTTATCTTTATATACAAGAAGGTTTTGAGAAAATATTAAAGAAGTTGTAAATAAATGTAAAATTAGATTATAAAGTGTCACGAAAAGTCATCCGATGTATTTAATTAAACCCCCCATTTCCACCACTGCATATGAGAGAGTTGCCGTTTCTGACGAATCGGTTCACTAATGAACCAAACGGTCCAGAGACTAATTAGGAGAGCGTGGTTTATTTTTATTCTCTAAACTCACTCGACGGTAAGATTGCCTGCTCATTATGTGTCATTAAAATGCGTTTTATTGTGCTACACCGCTACTGTTTTGGAAAAAGAAGTTTGTTACTGGAAAAGATACGCGAACTTGTAAACAGTTCAACTTCTGTTAAACGTCTTGTCAGTAGCGTCACATTTTCACTCAAGCCTAATTATACTGTGTTTCTGTAGCCATAGCAGCAACAAGTACAGTGATTCAAGACGATGACAGATTTTTGATGTTGTCTGAGGCTTGAACCCAGAGCAGCCTTTTCTTATTTTGTTCCAGGTTTACACGTGTGCTGCTTAACAAATTCAGACTTGGACAACTTGACTGCAATTATAATGCTACAGTTTGTGAATCTGAGGGCAGTCCAGTCCAAATAAAGCACACAATGGACTTCGACTCTGCCGGTGGGAATATAACTCAGACCGTGACAGGGGACAAAAGCAGTGTTTTCTGTTTATTTGCATTTTGGACACAATACGCATGGCAGCGTAATTGCTGAGAATCCTCTCAGAGGTGGTCCGGCACGATTTGAGATGAAGGTAGGGCTGATTTCAGTGGTTTGGCGATATTTGCAAAACCTCTGCTGTTTACCGTAGTAATTAAGCCGTTTCTGAGCAGTGGGTCTCAAAGTACAGGCCTTGCATCCCTGCGTGTCAGTTTCACAATATAACATTCAGCCTGACCCGAGTCTGCTGATAGCGTGAGAACTCCAGATATACGAAAGTGTGCGTGTGTGTGAGCGATACGGAGGATGTGTGTTGTTGTGAGTGTGTTTGTGTGTGGGATGGTGAACTGGGTTGGGCCAGTAAGGAAGTATTACGACTTAGCACGTTTGGTTTTCTCATTCTGGCAATGAACGGCATGTCATTTATCTTATTGTACCAAAACCATGGCCAAAAACGGAGGGGAACTTGCTGATTTCTGACTCTTGACCTTGTAAGACTTCAGGCCTTCCACTGAAAATCTGCCAGGCTGTCTGAATCAAAAGATTATCAATCTGTGGCGGTTTGCTGACTTGAGATATCCCGGTTATGGACTGAAGTAAAACCTTGTGCTCTGATAAGCCTACACTGAGGAAAAAAATAGCTTTTGCAAGTTGTTGCACTAAGTACATTCACACATGGCATTTAGTAAAATCCACTGTCTACGTGCAATTACTAAGTACGTATGTTAGATTTTTTTTTACTAAGTACGTATGTAAGGTTTTTACACTACAGTAAGCGTTGCATAGCTATATTCATTGGATGAAGCAAAAGCTGTTAGCCATTCCACAAACTCTACTCTTCAGCACAATGCATCCATGCAACCACAAAAACATCAACAACAGAAATGTCCAACACCAAACACTAACAGGCCTTTGTCCTTACTCAAAAATGCATGAAATAGCACATTTACTTTCCCAGTTTAGTCGTACATTAAGTATTGAGTTCAGTGTTTCAGGTAATGCCTCAAGATTGCTAAAATTTTACAATAAGGTCCATTAGACTAAACACGAACTAAGAATGAACAATACTGTACCTCTACAGCATTTATTAATACTAGTTACTGCAAACTACAAGTTGTGTTTCTTAACATTAGTTAATGCACTGTGAACTAACACGATGAATGATTGTAATTTTATTAACTAACGTTAACAAAGATTAAAAAAGGAAATGAAAAAACAGTACTTTCCACTGAAGAAACTGCTCTTTTCTCTATATTTAAATGGATGTGGGCTTTACAGTGATGACAGATTGTCACATTTAATCAGAAAGACACCATTTGATGTGTTGCAAGGTCATTTGATGTATTTGGCGTTAAATCTGAGGTGACACATTTAAAGGTGGATGGTACGTGAAGATATGTATGTTTCTCACTCAAAGCAACTGTAGGCCTATGTCTTGAAAACAGCTGGAATGTATTGTGCGGGGAATTGTGGATTACTATTATGGTACTTTATTATGATTTTTGATCGTTTTGGAGCCTCAGCCTCAATTCACTGTCATTTAGAAAAGTACAAAGGGTCTTCAAAATTGTTCTTTTATGTTCTATAGAAGAACAGCATATGGGTTCAGAACAACATGTATATGAGTAAATTACATTTCTGGTAAGCCATCCTTTTAATATGGCAGCATTTGCATTGATTTTGACATTAATATTTACATCCCACTTGCCATTAAATTGCTACGAAGAAATTCAAAGTGATGTAATTTCCTTTCTGATAGCGCTACGTAGGTCTATTTTATTCTTTGAGGTATTTTGTTTTTATGCAGCTGTTAAACTTGATACATTGGCACCAGATCCCTCTCCTGTGACACAAAACACATCCACCTAGTAAAATTAAAACTCCATAATAACCTTTTTATGGCCGAGACCGCTGACCTGCTCCAATGTCAGCACAGTTAAACCATGTGATACTTATTGCTTTTTATTTTGAACCAGTGCCACATCACAACCTGGGGAGGCTCTTTATGAAGTTCATTTGATGCATGGCTGGCCCATTATAGTACTAGAGTTCCACCGGGTGCCTTTTTTACAGCTGTGAATTGAGAATTATTCAGAGAACGCTCCCTAATATCCATTTAGATCCAGACTCAAGTCCATTCATGCAGTTCAAGTGACCTACTGTGGCGGTACACCTTGATCAATCAGAGTAGTTTATATAATGTAGGTACTTAACTGCATAAGGTATTTTTTCTTATTATTTTCTTACGGTTAAGATGCATTGGTAAGAAAGTGTAAAAGTCTGTATTTATTTCTGTGACAGTGACCAGCGTTATTATTCTATTCCGATTTCAGTGCAGGAAGGATTGTTTTAATGAGCTTGACTCTCATTAATATCATTAAACAGTGATGTTTGATAAAGGTTGAAACCACACTGGGAGGTCTGTTTCTTTCTTCTCACAAGCTGAGTTGTTTTGAGTGGTTTGCATGAAGGTTCTGTGTCGAGCAGACTCAATCTACTATATATTTGCAAAAATAAAATAAAGAAGAGATGCATCCCACATATGTTTTCAACTGACAATGTTATTTTTGATGACTTTGCTTATGTTCATTGTCATGGTTTGCTACCCAAACATTTTACACTATTTCACTGTAGGACCCTCTTGGAATTGCTCCATTTTTTATTATTATTATTTATTTTTTTCCAAAGTGAGTCGCAGTTTTGAGGGCTTAAACATGCTCGAAAAGTCACAAAATTTTCCACACGCATCAGAACTGGCGAAAATTTGATATGGGTTTTAGAAGTGGGTGTGGCAAAATGGCTCGACAGTGCCACCTATACACTTTCAAAAGTGTGCGTTTCACGTACATGTATACACACGTTTAAGGGTGTACTCACACTAGGCATGGTTGCCGTGAACCGGCCCGAGTATGATTGTCTCCCCTCCCTACTCCCCCGCTCGCCTGCACTCACATATGATTTTTGCAAGCGTGCCAGAGCACGCTTACGTCATTATGGAGATGCCCTTTCAGGATAAACAGGAAGAGCGGCGCTGTAGTCCATCGCTCTGTTTACTTTGTGGATATTAATTTTGAGTCGTTTGGTCCGCGGTGGTCCACAGCACTCTTACAGCTTATTGTTAAACAAACATTGCACCTCTGCCGTAGACCGAAGCGACCCTTTCCCTGCTATGTCTGTTTTGGAGCGTCGCAAAAACGTGACATTGCGCGCCCTGCTCCTTGCTCCAGCGCGCTTGCGTTCACACTACATGCGAACCCCGTCCAACTAAACCGTGCTCTGGCACACCTCTTCCAAGCGGGCCAGGGCCAGCTATACGTACTGCGCCCGGGCACGCTTAAAAAAAAAGAAATGTGTAATTTTTGACAAATTTTTGATACTTTGACAAACTCCTGCCAGAGATTTATTCCGATCAACACCAAATTCGGTGAGTGTAGACTTAAGGCCTTTGCGATGTTAAATTGTGAAGATCTAGAGTTTTCGATGTTTCCGGCCCAAACTTCACATGTTTGATAAAACTCCTGTATTCTGTTATAGTCATAGCGCCACGTGCTGACAACAGGAAGTGACATGTTTTATTCTGTGACGAACTACTCTTAGAGATTTGATGACATGAACATTTTATTCAGTCAGACTAATGTAAAGGCCTTTGGGGTGGTATATTGCAAAGATCTTGAGTTTTTGTTTAAGGGCGTGTCTGTGGCGGCGTCACAAATTACGATGTCTTGCCATGGACATAGAAGTTGTTGTATCTCAGCCATAAAAGGTTCGATCTACCCAAACTTCACACTGTTGACAACAAGCAAACCATGTTCAATTTGCACCAAACTTGATATGTTTCATAAAAGTATATAACTATATAACAATATAGATGCAGCTGGCAGCAGGAAGCGTAGCATATATAAATTACTTTTAAATATTATTTCTAGATTGCTTACTGTTGCTGACTGTCTTCCTGAAGCCACGGGAGGTGGTGAGCCTGGGTGCAAGGGCCCTTTCATCACTGCTTGCAGCTTTAATTCTTTGAATGCAGCCACATCTTGGGAAATAATTCACCTGAGCTGCTCTCATCTTGAAATACTGCGGTGCAAACTAGAATAGGGTGAGAAAATAATAAGTTTGGAAAAATATTGATGTTGGATGTCCGTACTGGAAAAAGGAAGTGAAGGATATTACTGTACTTCCAGAAGAAATCTGAATATTTGTTTCGTTATGTTCTAATACAGTATGTTTTAATAAGAAGAACAATGTTAAATCAAAACATTTCCTCTGATGCCACCTTTTTTTTTTTTTTAAGAGAAATTTACTAAAACCTATTTGGTCATGTTTTAAGTTACTTACCTTGTTCATTTTGTGTTTAAATTATTTCTGTGCGTTAACATTTGGTTCAGTGACATCTAAGTAGGTTTATAACACCTGGAAAAATCTGTTAACGCTGCGGTTCATCTCAATGACAGCTAAAACTCTCAATCTAATGAGTTTTGGAGTGAATCTAAGTCCGGTTGATACTTTTAGGAGGCTTCTGAAATTAAGTAAACCTCATATACAGTAAGTATTTGCAATGCAAACAAACAGCATTGTTCCATTAGGATGGTCTTCAGTGGAAAAAGCCATTTTACACAGATAGTGTAGTTATGGTATCCACCAGCAGGGCATAAATCACATGCAATACACCCACGGAGCAATTCACAGGTCTTAATGTTCCTAATCACTGAATTTTAAATAGTTGGTCTCTGAAGGCACAACAAGCAAGATATATTTGGTGGTGAAAGAGGCACTGAAATGAGATGTTAAGAGGAATTTGCTAGTGTCAGATTCTATAAACAGAGGAGCTGATTTGGTTTTGCGTGGGCTTCACAGATCAGCACCTCTCTTTGGAAAGAATAATGAAGCCTACTGGGTGTTGTGAGGATGTATATCATCCCTGTGGTGCTTTTTTTAGTTTATTTGTTTTTTTGCTTGCTTCTTAGTCGATGGCCTATTTCACGCAGGAAAGGTAGGCTTAATGGTGACTATGAGAATGGAATCATAAACCCCTGTCCCAGCTGACGTCTCCCTCTAGACTGGGTGTGTGTATGTTGTAGTGTATATGTGTGTGGGATAATGTTGTCTTTCACACTGCAGGAAGAGTTTCGAGCCGTGGGAGGAAAAGGCATTTAAAGACTAACACACATTTCCATGTCCCTTTGCTGATTTTCCTGGATGAGCATCATAGGACTGCACATTATCACTTCTTTAAAACCCCTTTTGGATTTGGCAGCCACTCTTGGGATGAGGACGGGAATTTTCGACAATAACAGCTCGCTGGACTTGTCGTTTTACAGCCTCTGAGGTTAAATGTACTGCTTCAAAGGCTTAAATGTGTTTGTCCTTTTGACTTAATGTGTCATGACACATATTACACCTTTCGGGCCTTTCAACATCCAAAACTCAAGGTTCAAAAGCCACTGTGGTCCTTTTGCTGGTAAATCAGTCTAGACGTGAGTTGAGCAGTGCGAATACAAAGGTTTCATGTGTAAGTAAAGTTTATTCTTTGTCACATTTCGTAGATGTTGCCAAACCATCTTCTTCCTTTGAAAACGACACGACCGCAGACGTTAGAAGCTTCTTAATGTGTTTTATGATTCAGAGTGGCCAACGACGGATGGAGAGACTGGGGAAATAAACAGACGCAATGAGAGGAAAACAGATCAGAGCCGGGAAAGGGGCTGAAGAATTGCGAGATGGAGGGGTAATCTGTCGGGAAGCGGGAGTTTGGGCTGGACAAATCCACAGATGTTTTAAAGTGCTAATCTAATCTCTCTGCCAGGCCTCTTCTTCTTAACTCCTTCCTCCTCCTCCTGTCTTTCTCGTGGCTTTTCTGGAAAGGATGGAATACACTTTAATGCTTCTCAGGAGCATCATGTACTGTGCAAGGTAATCGGTGGCAGTCATTCATCTGCCTGTTAGCGGCCATGTTTTCGAGGAGGGGGACATGTGCAAATGTAATGAAGGCCTTTTCTCTTGGAAAGGATGGAAAATAGGAAAAAAACTTGTCGAAAACCCGGAGCTGACTAAAAACAAGTGGAGAATAGAGAGGAGGTGAGGGCGGAAAAGGGAAGGATGAGGTTTTTTAGGTAATGTCACCCTTGGTGACCATCTATCATATTCGATGAACTCTCATTTTTTTTCTCAGGTAGTCATTTTATTCATTGAACAGCTCTCACTCACTCACTCAAGTGTTTTGATTCTTTCACGACCATAATTCCGTAGTTATGGACGTGATGAAATACCAAAGAGGATCACGTACAAGAGTAAAAAAAGTAAAAAGTAAAAATCCCACATATATCCGAAATTAGACTCTACTTTAGTGGAAAAACGGAGTCTGGCCTACTTCTCTTCCTCTTCCTCTTTCCGTTTTCATCCTCTCTTTTTTTCACAGCCGGGAAGCGAGGAGTCTTTGTAATACAGTAGCCACATTGAAATATTGTGACAGCTCCCCCAAGATACATAGGAAGCGCATGTTCAGGGAACAATTCTTATTGCACTGAACGTTTTAGTGAAATCAAATACTGCTTGTTGTTTAACCTTAACCCGAGACCACCCAGCCAGAACAGGCTAGGATGTTCCTCACAACAATTGTTCATTTAGTTATTAGAGAAATGATTGTGCATTTATTGTTCCAGTTAATTATATTAATTACGTCTGAAATGCTTAACATGGCTATAAATTATGATCTAAAAAATGTATGTGCATGTTGATTTTCTGACTGCCAGTTTTAATCCACACCTGTCCACTCCCACAGAGCAGTACACACTGTCCTTGTTTTTTCCACCCTGTCACTGCAATCCTGATTTGATTTTTTTTGGTTATTGACAATAAATCAATCCTGCATTGAGCATAAGCCAAACAAATTGTCAAGTGAACACAGAGCTGCGTATCTGTTTTAATGTAATGTCAAAAAGATGTAGTAATGCTTATTGTAGGTTGCTTTGTTTTCTTTAAGAACCATAAATTAAATCCCAAATTATATGGGTGGCTGCAGTGCGTGTTTAAATTGAATGCTCAAAGTTGTCATTATCATCAAAGAGCAGGGAGAGGTGGTGCTTTGAATATTGTCTTGAAAAACTGAAGTTAAAAAGGTTGAGAACCACTGGTCTGTTTAATAATTTGTCTTCCACGATGATGTAATGTGTTTGAATTATCTTCATTTAGGTTTTGACTTTTAAAAAAATAATAACAGGTGATTAATTGCACGTAATTCAATTAATTAATCAAATCATCATGTCATTAATTTGATTGACAGTCACAGTTATTTTTGAAGATTAACAGCTTATCTGCAGACGTTTCACATTTTGTTAACGTTTTCAAAACAGCATAAACTCATTAGTCACTTTTTATTTGGCATGTAGTGAAAACTGTCTCAAAATAGGTATACTCTCATGCTGCTGACAGATAGTGCTATAATGAGAAGACCTGCTGTGCTGCTCGGAGGACTCTCTGTTTCTGTTTACCGGTCTGATGTACTGGGCACTGTTGCTATTGACCCTCGCTCCTGTCTAGTCCTTGTAGCACTTTGTATGTGAAAGTCATAAAACACGTTCTATGATGATTCCATCCTGGCAACCAGCCTCCCACCTTTCCTGCCTGCCGCTCCTCTGTGGGCTTCATCTGAGGAGTAAACAGCCGAACAGCTGTCTTAACTTCTCTTCCTTCCGTTTTTTCAGTTCCAACTCTCTCTCTTTCCCCCTCTTCTCTTTCTTCATTCCTTGCTTTTGTGGTCCTCTCAAGTTGGCCTACAGTCTCTCAGTCATGCTGTGTTTCAGTATTCCTGCATGCTATATTAAAGGGGCCATGTTATTCATGGCTATAGTATTTTTTATTTTTTCCCTGAAGACCTCTTGTAATGATAGTCAAGGTTTTACCTTGGTTTGTTTTGACAGAAAACCTGAACCAAATTTTGGTTCTGCACCGTCTGTCTGGCCCTGAACTGACCATCAGTGCCATGGCTTATACAGTACATTCTACATTTGGGATATGCTGCCCAGGCTGTGATGTATGATTAAGATTTATAAATGTTAGTTTTTATGCAGTTGGTGTTTGGGATTGACAACCATGTTTACTAATGCTCTAGGTGGGACTTTTGAAGACTGATTGACTTCAGACGAGTCCCAAACAGGAAAGACGGTATGTCGTTCCGTCTTAGTCAAAAAGGTATAAAAGATGCCAATGAGGTAGTACCTTTCAGAAGGTACACCTTTGTACCTTTAATTGGCTAAGCTGCAGAGATGTTAACGCTATAGGGCGCACCATACTCCTGAATGCTAAATAGCTGATACTGTATGTTAATTTGACATACGGTGTGTTCCAAACAGGACATATCGCCCCCCGAATGGCACTTTGGATTGAAACAATCATGGCTGCCATATTGAAGGGTTGTTCCAAACCGCAGGGCTCAAAACTAGCCACTTCAGACGGCCCTTTGGAATGAAGGATTTCGAAGGGTGCAACTCATCATCCTTTGCACAGATTCTTTGCATGATGGCAGTGCCCCCGTATGGGCCTTGGATTATGACACAGAAGGGCACTTCAAGAAACAGTTGTTTGGTCCCCTACACCCTCTTGAAAACTTGATTGGTGAGTGAGTGTTTGCAGCACGTTTCTTTGTTTTGTGAGAATTTGCAGTGTGCTTTGTATTTGCAGTACATGTGCTTTCAGTCTAAAGATGATGTTTTCTTTATTTGCTGGTGATTTTTCTATTTGCATGGGTTTTCTGAAGTTGTTGAGCTCTCTCGGCCACCGTAGTTGTGGCACCATACACATCAAATTCTAACTAAGCAATGAAGTTTCCATAAACAGTCAGGGTGAAATATAGAGGAAGCCTTTCAATATGTTCCAGTATGTCGGCATGAACCTAAATTTCCAAAAGACTACATAAAATCCTGTTTTCAACTCTTTGACCTCACAAAAGCAGGTGAGTAGGCATGTTGTAAACCTCAACCCAGAAGGGAGCACATTGGGTTATTGTAATTAATCTTATTTTTTTTTATTGCTTCTCCACATTTAGTTCCTGAGAGGCTACAGGAGCATTGAGGGCATGTACACGAGACATAGACAGGCAGACACAACAACTGAGTCAACACAGGCTGAGCCCAGGGTACCTTTAAAAGTTGAGCTCACATCTACCTGAGCCAACCTCCCGCTCGAATATTTTGGTGATATATCTCCCATAGCATCCACTCAAAGCAGGGCAACAGCCGAGTAACACATAGTCTGGAGGATGGACCTTGGAGAGAGGGAGAGAGAAGGCAAAAGGGAGGAGGAGCAATGAATGTGAATTCCAGCCGAGCGGCACATTCATCCGCATCGCTAGACACCTGTAAAAACATCATTTTTCATCTCGGCTGTGGGGGAAGGAGCAGACTGAAAATGGAAGAGAAAAAGAGAGGAAGGATTTTTGGGTTGGTCCATGTGTGCATGTGTGTGATTACCTTCACTACCATTAAGTTCTTCTCCAAGTTCTTGCTTTAGGTTTCCATTGCCCCCATGAAGCAGAGACCTAAGCAGCTTGTTTGGTTCTAGGGTTAACCAACTCCCCAAGTTGGTTGAAGCTTATTCAGCCACCTGGTGGAGGTGCCAGTGCCCCACAATAGGGATCAGTGGGGCAGTCGTGGTGTGGGGCAGTCGTGGCCTAATGGATAGAGAGTCGGACCTGTAACCCAAAGGTCGTGGGTTCGAGTCCCAGGTCCGGCAG
>JAUYWG010000055.1:1218364-1239191 GCA_034779775.1 Enteromius afrohamiltoni
TTATACACTGGTATTACAGAGGTGCACCAACTCCACCCACTTTACATACCCCTAAACCCACCCAACTACACCCCCTGTTCCAGTTACTCTTACACACACCGCTGTTACTAAATGTAGCTCTGTGATACTTAGAGAAGTGAAAAAAGTGTTGTTACCTATGTCCTGTTACACATTAGTACTTACACACACCATTCTGAGGGGTGTTACAGAAATATTACAGCTGTAGATACTATGTAGCGGTGTGTACTTACACTGTGGTTACACACTACACACACATCTAGTTACGATGGAAGTACAAAAGTACACTTAATATAAAGTGGGGCCATTCTTTTTGCTGAAAGATACCTATTTAATCTGGGCCTCAGTCACTCTCTCTCTCTCACACACACACACACACACACATACAGTAGAAGACAGATGAAACACTAACACTAAATGTATTCTAATTTTCAATCTCTTCATTCTCCAAAGGCTTAAGGAACTGAGAATACTGAAGCTCCTCTAATTTACTACAAGATGAATGAATGTCAAGACCACTGCAGACTGGGTCCAAAATTCTCAGCAGGATGAAAAACAGATGTTGAGAAAGAATCTATAATGAGAGCTGATAAACTTATGCAGACATTTTAGAGTGCGTGAGAAGTCTCTTCCTATCAATTCAGATCCCTTCCACCAGATAACTTTCTCTCTACATTTACTTCCATCCTGAAATGGCAGTACTTTGCTAAACTTAACTGGCTTAAGTCTGGTCTAGCCCGTGTCCCAGCGCATGAATCCCTCTAAAACAAGGCTGATTAAAGCATGTATTTATGTCATGTTAACTGCTGTATTCTTACAAATTAAAATTTTAGGAAAGCAATTGAGAAAAAAAAGAATTCAAAGATTGAGATAATTAGAACTGCCTGATTAGTTTGCTGTTTATTATTACACATTTCACAACGGCTCCAGACAATGTCAGACATTCTCAAAGCTTTTGTTTAAACTGCACGTAAAGCGTCACACTAAAATATAATCAGCTATTCATGGCAGAACATTGGAGTAAGATTGGACACTTTTTTTTTAACCTGTCATCTATTAATACAAACAGTTTGATCAACACTTGTGTGATAACTACATGATGACAATAGACACAAAGTCATGTGTAATACTGTACCACTTAGCAAGCTTGCACACAAATGGCACATTAACATAACATTTGGCACCATACCGTGGAATGTTTAAGCGATTTCCTTTGTTTCACAAAGCTTTAGTTGTAATGAAAGAGCCCTCATAGTTCAGTCAATGTCAATATAAAGCTGCCATGATTCAGTGCTGTGGTTTTACAAATAATAGATGTGTAACACCAGTTTTAACTGGCTTTAAATGGATCTATAAGGCGTTCTGGTACTTATATATCTGCAGTATTTGTCAAGATTAAATATTCCATATTTTCTGCTATTTAAATATATATATATATATATATATATATTGATGCATTCTTAAATTACTTTACTACCACAGAAGTATTTGTATAGCAAACTTTTCTTTGGACTGCACCGTACATAAAAAAAAATAACAGGTCACCATAAATAATAGCACTAACACATTCAGACAATAACATCATAATTTCATGGTGTCGTGATTTTTAAATAGCTCATGAGTAGAAGTGCCCTGTAATCAGTTGTAGTCTCTGTCACAGTGCATACTTTGAAGTTTCTTTTGCAACCAAAGATGAGGATTTCAGTTCCCCTCAGGTTTAAGTCTAAATGCTCAATAAGAGTCCACGGTCACTTCTTGGTCCCTTTGAGTTGTCAATGATGTAATGATTACGAGGAAAAGGCGCACAAAACAGGAGCAGGAAGGACACAACAACAGGAACATACTGTAGCTACTGGACACCTACAATACAGAAAGCTGGAGTGTACTACATAAGACAGACACGTCACGTTGGGACAGAGTGCTTCTAAGGGTCGTTGTTCACACATAAAATGCTTCATTGGACACAAGAGGTCAAAGCTGGCTTCCAGAAGACTACGGGAAGGTGCTCGTGTTTTTAGTATGACAGTTTTACCTTGCTTATTGCTTTCAGTCCTGTTTTTCTTATGTGTTCATTGAGAACTTTGCTATCGACAACCGCAGCCCTCCACCACCATGTCTTGATAGTTTTTCAACACCACACGTTCCTCCTGGTCCAGGTAGAGGAGGGCGATGGGGCTAAGGGCTGTCGGCACACAGCAGGCCCGCGGCACGGCCCCGTTTACAGAGTTGACCAGCGTCTGCACCATAGCATGGCTAGATGAATTCATATGGTCAGCCAGTGGGAAGCGGCACTCTCCGAGGCAAAAGAAAGCATCGTAACCGGACGGGGCCACGATCCATTTATTCCAGCCTACATCTTTGAAGTCCACGTACAGCGGGTGTCGACGACAGCGAGCCCGGGAGAGCCGTTTGAGCTTGGCAGCCCTCCCACCATGTCGTTTCACTCGCCTTTCATTCCATCCCACCCGCCAATCTGCGTCAGAGCCCTGACCCCTATCACCCTTAAACCTGCCCCCCGTCCATCTGCCCCTGCCTCGTCTGCCAGCAGGGGTCTTCTTTTTGAGGGGCACAAAGGGCTCGCTGCGGCCATCGTGACTGTAAGTCACCAGCAATGGCCTCTGTCTCACCCAGCTGTGCTCATCCTGCCCGGTGGACCTGCGCACCCGCAGATGTCTCTCCTGGGAAAGGCTGCTGTTATTATCAGCAGTAATGTCCAGAATGAAAGACAAGCTCCCTGACCTCTCAGATAGGTTCTGAAACACTTCTCCATCCAGGGGAAAGGTTTCCCAGAGTTCTGTTGTTTTTCGATCTCTAGTCAGGCGACGTGAATGAATCAGTGTGGGCTTTGATGCAGGGTCACTATTGAAAAGATAAAGGCTGACCACGTGAGAGTCTTCACCTGATCCTTCGTGCAGGAAACGGAGCTCTGCTGACACCACGCTCTCTTCTGATGGAATAGAGGACAGATTGAAGCCAATGTGAATGCTGTCCCCTATCGTTTTGTGCTCTTCTGGAACACTCAGGACTGTAGAATCTAGATGAGAAAAAAGAGAGACAAAGTTCTTAAGCTGTGAAATACTTTCCTTCCATCGTGTTCAAACACTTGCTCTTTGGATAATGGCATAATGGTCCAACTAAATAATAATTGCACATCATTTGCTAGGAGCACTTATGAAAATAAGCTTCGTCCTTCTTAACTTGTTCCAAGTGTCTACGCTGATGCCAAGACTCGAGTGAAAAATATTAGAACATTGAATCCGTGGGTAGCTTTTTCAGTGGGCATGCTGGCACCTAAGGCAGGTTTATTGACTTCCACACGTCTCTGTGCTGCGTCTATGGTAAATTTAGCCTTTTAAATGCCAAGGAAATCTGTGTTCCTATGACCTAGTGCAATAGCTGCTCATACCTGTGTGGTGAAAGCATCGGACTGTGTTGGCTCCTTGCACATGCTGGGAGGGGTAGCTAAACTCTGGGTCTTTAACGAGATGGTACTGTTGAGTGTGGAATCGATACAGGTCTAGAAGATACTGGGGCACCCGTGCCTCTGTGCTGGGGTTGGGGTGTGACTGTAGGCCCAGGCGGGTCAGCAGGAGGTTTTGAATGGTATGGGCCAAACTAGGTTCCAGGGGACTATCAAGGTTTCCATGAGTCTGACCGGGACCCTCCTGTTGACCTGATGAGACATGAGGTAGCAGCAGGATCATCAGAACCAATAGGCTAGCAGGGAACATGTTGGACCTGAGGAAAGATAAAAAGAGGAGCCATTGTAAGACTTCTTTCAAAGATATTTGAACAAGTTTGTTTTTCATTGCTATTTTGAACCCTGTTGACTTTCACGGTATGGATAAAAGAAAACATTTAGCTTCTAAATGGCACAAAGAAAGAAATTTTATTTTTGGGTGAACTATTCGATTCATTGATGGCTCGTTCCAGTTAATGAATGAGTATCTGACTCAGAAGAAATAATGGTCAAAGTGTTGCAATTGACCATATTTTTAGCTGTAGCCCTTGAGCCATGTGTCTTCATATATGTTGGCTGATTTAGCGCTAATAGTCTGGTTTGGTGCATAAAGTGGTAAGAAACTATCACTCTGTGTTTTTGTTGTTGATTTACTGGTATTTGTTGTTTTGGAGACCGTAATCGCAGAAACAGTGTCATTAGGGAACTGAAGTAGTTTTACAGAGATCATGGTGTGTGCTGTTTGATTTAGAGGTCTACAATGGGCCTGTTAGGACAATTCATTAAGCCTGTGTCTCTTGAGTTGATTTAACTGACAAATGAGAATAACCCAACATATAAAACATTTGTGCACTGTGTTCTTGAAAAGCATGCAAACTTACTTACTTGCAAATTTATATAGCCTTATGCTAGGCTACGTTACGCTACATTATGTACATTATGTGGCGTGACTTATTCTAGGACGCTCATGAGGCACATGATAATTCGTGGATGATTATAACATTCAGTGTGTGATGAAAGTAGATTTGAAATTTACAGTTTGTTGACTTTGTGCTGCTACCAGTGACCCAGAGAAAAGGACTCATTGTCATTTGTGTCTAAAACCGCTGCTTGAGCATAATCATTAGGTTAAAGATTTAAAGTTTGTTTCAACACACTGATGTTTATGGTAGCTCCCGATCTAAAGTAAATCACCTTTCAAAAGTAATTTGAGAGTGAGAGGTTTAACATTGCCATTTCATACATTTATCCTATACAATACAATACATATTTAGGAATAATTCTGGGAGCATTAAACTGACTTTTATCTGTTCACTGATATCTTGTACAGAATAAAGATATCAAAGAGGATCCAGCCAGGAATGCTTTGACCTGGATCTGAAACGTTTAATGTGTATAGCTTAAATATGGGCCCTGTTTACGTCGCTGCTGTGCCAAGAGAAATTCTACCTGAAATAAAATACCTAAAAGGACAAATTGGCACTCAACACTTAGACCCTCCAGCACTTAGATCTCCTTCCTTTCAGAAAACAGCTAATTGTTGCAAGCTGTCGTCCATTAGTGACAAAATCTTCTCAAAGCTTACAGTATTGAACTATCCTTTCCATCTCTAAGCCAACATAATCCTTCAATGGGTTCTTTACAAATACTTTGGTGGAGTTATTGAGCTGTCGAAGGGGTAATTTGAGAGTTTTGATGGAAACATTGTTAAAGGAAAATTTTGGGTTAACTGCAACTCTATCAACAGTTTCAACTGAAACGGAATTACAGCGGAGGTCAATGAGGCATCTAGTGTATGCTTGGCCGCATTGTCTTCTTTAAAAACATTCAACATACAGTCTGTTCTTACATACTGAGGGATTAGTCCTAATGATTTCTCTGATTTCAACAGCTTCCATAGCCTATATAGAGCTTATTTAGCCTAAAATATGCCTCCACAAGGTGCTGGGTGGTCTCACACAGGCCAGGAACACTTACATCTAAGACAAACTAAACGGTCTTTTGATGTAGAATGTGTTCAAGTCAGGACTTGCTGAGCAGTGACTCCTTTGGGAGTCTTGGATAACCCTCAACTGCAGGTGTTAAACGCACTGGAAAAGAGGATGTATAACGTCCTCCCGCTGTCCTCTACGTCCCCTCCATCTCACTCACACTCATTCACCAAACTCCAGCCGAATCCTCAGAGGACACTCGGAATAAGACAGTCCCCCACGCCCACAGCATCCGGCAGTAAAGTAGATTAAGTGGCTTTTACCCATCCACTCGATTGTTCCGCCCAGTGGGAGCTCACAGAGGTGTAGCTTCCAGATGGGGCTGTTCTCTTGAATGCCGCCTCTCTGCTAAACCTTTATTATACTCCTTCGCATACGTGCAGAACCCCCCCCCATCATCGGCTTGTGTTTGGGCCACATACGCGTTACGGTTTTTGTTGTGATTGGATTCGACATGTAATCACTTCCTCTACAGGGAGAGCAGTAATCAGACAGAGGGGGCGGAAAGAGGCGTTTATTAGACCCCAGAACAGACGGTGAGAGGTGACCCCAGCAGAGGAAAGGTCGGCCAGACTCGTGCCATTACCAGAGCGACATGGCCTGGCGGCCTAAGAGTCGAGGGCAGCGTTTCTTTGCATCCACTTATCTCTTTCAGCTTTCTTTCCACATTTCCCCCCACTATTTTTATTCTTCTTATCAGTTCTCTTCCTGTAAAGCATGACTTCCAGAACTGATATATTGTTACACAGTTCTAGGAAAAGCAAGCTCTCTCTCTCTCATGTTTTCCCCTTTCAGATTTACCAAGAAGTCAGCAGTGTAGGGCCGTAGGGGTCATGGTGCCTCTGCTTGTTGCTGATTTATCCTCCACTGCTGTCTTCATGTTTCACATTTCACTCCGTACCCCAATCCCTCCGCTCTCCTTTCCTGTTGTTCTTCCTTTCGTTCATTCCCTAGACTGTTTCTTCCCAGCTCATTCCCCCTCCCCATTTTGTCATTTTGTTCTTGAAGAACCACTCTTAATTTTGAATTACTCTACATTTTCAGATGCAGAAGTTACCCACACTATATCTTGAGAGCCCAAGGCACCTGAGAAGTCACAAATGTGTCCTGTTCTGCTGCATTAAAGACATGAAATCATTAGAATAATATTACAGGTAGCCTGCAGGGGTGGTTTTATTAGAGTATATTAGCACAAAACTGTAATTTATCCCAGCTGGACTAATTAAGAGATAATGACAGGAGCCCAGACCTCAGTTTGTGCCCCATAACATTAAGTGGAACAATCATCTGTGACCGTAAACACACACTCACGCACCCCACTGTTACAGACTGAAAAACACACTCCAGAACTGATACAGTTATAGGAACATACACACACTTTCTATGCAGCTTGCCAAAGGTTCAGCTAAGAACAAACTAAAGTGGTCTCCAAGGATGAGTAGAGTAGAGTAGACCCGACAAGACATTTCCTCCCAGAATCCTCCCCTAACCCCCACATAACATTCTGTTATCAATTTGACCGATTCGATGGTCCCGAAAGACAGCAGCATTGTATTATCATCTGGCAAATGCAGAAGTATCTAGATGTATGATTTATTTTAGTTAACGCAGCATTGTAACATCCCATTTTGAAAGCTCTGAAAAGACAACTTCCTTTTTCTGCCAAATTTTGTCTTTATGATTCATCCAGTTAGCCAAGGGCTTGCCTGTTTGTTTGCTGTACATTTTCAACTGTACACACAATTCAAAAGCATATATTCAGCTTTTTGCCAGCCCTGGACAGCAAAGGTCTACTCTCTTCATGTGTTTCTTCTGCATGCTACAGCAATCTTAGCAGTCTTTTACAGGACATTGCCTGCTTTTTGCCTTTGGTGGAAACATTGACCTGCGTGTTTCACATGTTCTGAGGATGCATCTCCACTATGAATCTGTCATTGGGTCTGATGAGTAACACGTGTGAATTTTTAGCATGGTGCAGACAATTTGGTAAAGAGTGGATGGATGTTTGACGTTTCAGATCTGAGTCACTCTCTGCAGAATGTACCGCTATTGTACATATTGTCTTGTTTTTCATTGTCTAGATAGCCTTAAAATAAGATCAATTGACTTGAGAAGCAAAACTCTGCGAGAAAACATGTTTACTGTAAATATGTTGAAAACCTTCGTAAAGTTTATATGATTTGTGCCTTTGTGTTATGCATTAAACTTAATTCAGAATGTTTTTTCCAATTTACACAGCTGTGCTTCTCATATACAGATATTAGATGTGATACACTTGTCTACACTTATTTTGCCAGTTGGACATTATACTACTGATGTTGCATGCGTCAAGGTGTTCTGCTGCGGAGGTTGGTACTTACGTCCAGGTGAAGTGGGAGGTGTGCAGAGTCCATGGTTTGTCCTTGAGCTCCAGCGTTACAGACCCTCTCCTCTCATTCGCTCCTGAGGACGGAGTGGACGCCGTCTGCCTCTTCTGAGTAAGTGAATGTACCTCTGAAATAACGTCAGCCTCTCCAGCTTGTCCTCAAGCACTCATCCTCTTCTGAGTGTCAGAGAAGTGCACTTTTAAAAACCATCCGCTGGCTTTCCTGTTAGCCCAGGACCAGGACGCAAAATAGCAGCTGAGAAGGAGACCAGGATAATGAAACGGATGACAGAGGAAGAATTGGAAGTTTGTGCCGGCTAAATTCCCTCTTGTCCCTCTGGCTTTGTAGCTGACTTTCTCCCTTCCTCTCTCAATCTGTCTGTACTTCTCTTTTGTGCTCTCCTCCCCTTTTTCCTCCCTCGCTCTCTCTCTCTCTCTCTCTCTCTCTCTCTCTTTCTCTCTCTCTTACCAGCTGGTAAACTCAGTTAAACTCTAATTGACTTTCCTGTCCATTCGGATCCTCCCTGATAGTGATGTCACCAATGCCCCATCCCTCCACCCACCTTCTCCAAACACACACACACACACACACAAAAACAAAGATAAGGTCAGGGCTGCTTTAAATACACAGTACAGGTCAGATTGCCATTTGCAACTTTACATTTGGGTCTAAATGTTTCTTTTGCAGGAAACAGGAAAAAAACGTGCAAGATAAAGTTGAGCACACAATGGGCGGCATGGCCGGTTGATCTGACACTATCTGAGTGAGTGTTTATTCTGGAGGGAGTCATGAAGGTGAAAGAGAACTAATGATGATATAAGATTAATTCACTGTCATTGTTGCAAATGAACAGCCAGAGGGTGCCAGGGAAACACATCTATTACCAGAAAGAGAGAGAGAGAGAATGGGGCACGAATATAATGAGTGCAAAAGGAACGCAAAAAGAAAGAGAGACGAGAGAGGGAGCAAGGTGTGCTCGTCCTTCCGGTGGAGTGGACTGCATTGGTATGCATCTGGCAGGGCAATGAGAAAATGTCTGTAACCTCACAAGCATCGTCTGTTGAATCAGTTGAAACACCCCTTTCTCAACACACATACACACTCAAATACAGAGGAACCGGTTCGCCCATGCAAGGACACTACTTTCAAGAATGTTCTTCGACTGTATGAAAAAGACTTTACATTTGATGTCAAGTGGCAAAAAAAACTGAAATAACACTGAAAATTAATGTGAATTTGTGATGTGACTTTTAAACATTGTTACATTTTTCTGTTCAGTAGGTTTGAATTTTTTTTTCTAGGTAATGTCAACTCCAAAAAAAACAAAAAACTTCTTGTTTGTTGCTAAATTAAATGTTAATGTATTTTTGTCTAACATTATAATAAACATATAATAAACTCTTATTATTTTTTTGTTTTTAATTATTATTTTTTTATTGCTCTCTATATAAATTGAATAAATTGTCACAATACACATACACATACAAAAAAAATAATTATTTTTATTTATTCATTTTTTTTCCACGAGTTCATGCTTAAAGGCATAAAATAAGCAAAGCTGGTTTGGCGTACTGCTAAGACAGGAGACTAGGGCCCTAGGGTCTCAGAAGAGGGAGGAGGCGGACAGCCGGTTCCTAATCCTGAGTGCCCCCCCAAAGGAGGAGAAGGCGGAGAAGGGGGCAGGAGGTGGGGTACTGCGATCAAGGTGCAGAGAAGAAGGAACTATGGGTATTTATAGAGCGATTTAGAGCTTCTGATAGGATAACCAGATAATAGGAAGATTGAGGAGGCGGAGATCTAAACTGCCTTCGACCCCTCCTCCCGAAATGCGTTTGATAAACATTATTTTACGAGTTCAGGCTTCAAGGCATAAAATAAGCAAAGCTGG
The DNA here is from genome assembly GCA_034779775.1 of Enteromius afrohamiltoni. NCBI lineage: Eukaryota > Metazoa > Chordata > Actinopteri > Cypriniformes > Cyprinidae > Enteromius > Enteromius afrohamiltoni. Next base: position 1,228,088 of record JAUYWG010000055.1, read on the forward strand.
TTTGGCGTGCTGCTAATAGAGGAGACTCAGGATTAGGAGGGCTGCCGAGCCCTAGAGTGGACAGCCCTAAGGGCTCGGAAGAGGGAGGACAGCTGCTTCCTAATCCTGAGTGCCCCCCAAAAGCAGCGTGTTGAGCAGCCGACAAACAGGTGAGCGCCCAAAAAATGCTTTCGGGGAATAAGCGAGCGATCTCAGGGAGTGAAGGGAGCATGCGGCGAGCGAGCAAAGGGGGCATGCGGCGAGCGAGCAAAGGGAGCATGCAGCGAGCTTTCCTAGGGGAGTGAAGGGAGCGCATGGCGAGTGGGCACAGGGAGCACACGGCAAGCGTTCTTAGGGGAGCGAAGGGAGCGATATATAAAGGCAGCGATCTGGGGGCTAAAGGCGGCGATCTGGGGTTAGAATCTGGGGAGGAAGCTGGTTGGAGGAGGGAAAGGAGTGGGTGGGCTCACGAAGGGGGAACTATAGAAGGGGGTCGGATGGAAGAGCGGGGGGGCCAAGGAACTTGGGCTTCGGGAGGGGGAAAAGCGAGGGGGTTGGTGGTTAAAGGGAGAGAGAAGGAAGAGGATGCTGGCGGTGAGGGGATATTTGGGGCTGGGAAAAAGGGTGCTGAGCTGGTTGAGGGAAGTGGTTGGGGTGGGGGTGCATCACATGATGAGTCGCGGGGGACTGGGGAAGCTAGGACTTGGAGGGCGCTCCTAATGGTGTTATTATCTGATTAAAAGTAACTTTTGAATACATTGGATAATCAACGGCCGAGGGTTTGAATTTGGGGCTGAGATAGGCCCTTCTCAGCTGCAGGAGTAGCGGCTCCTATCCTAGAGGAGTGGGGTGAGAAGTTATCGCTGGAGATGATTTTTAAATGCTTTTGGAGCCAGAAACGCGTAACTGGTTACATACGTCTATAAATAGAGGGTCGGACAGGGAAGTGCTGCTGGAACTTCTATAATGGAGAAATGCGAGCAGGGTCAGAAAGATTTAATTTCGCATTGGAGCTTAGAGATGTATATGTAATGGCCTTTCTTGAATTGGTCGGTTTGTTCTTTTTGAGGAGGAAAGCGATAGATTTGTTATCTATAATGCGAAGGTCGGAAATGATGGGGTGGATGCTTGGGTTACTGAAATTTCTGAGCGTCTTAGGAACCCCAAAAGCAAGGGTAAAGATGGTACCTTGGGTTTAATCAATCTGAGGGTAAAGATAGCCTAGGCGGAGAATGGAAACCCTAAAGAATTATTGCAGCCGAAGTAAGGCAGACTGTAAAGTAGAAGAGAAAACGTTTCTTTATCGAAAACCGAGGAGGTGTCAAGATCGGGGTGAATGGGTGTTACTATGAAGTAATAAAATAATAAAAGGGCTGGACTCAAAGGTATCGTAGGGGGGGAATTACCGAGTAAACAGCGCTGATATACTAAATTCAGTCACGCCATCAATTAAAGGTTTGGTGTCTAAACGGACTAATGCTTTATCTGAAAGGACGGAGGAGGAGGGATCTGTGTTGGCTGACTGGAGGTTTGGGCAGGTGTGTGACTGAGAAGAGGGGCGGCGGGCTCCTGTATGAAACTCGATCTTCTGATCTGAAAAATATAATCAGTAAGGTTAGGGTAGGGATGCAGTGAAAATTAATTCGCCAGCTGCGGAGCAAATGGCTTTTTCTGCGGAGCAAATGTATTTGGCGAGTGTGCTACCATAGTAACAGCAAATATGCACGACACTGAAGATCGATCTGAAGACTGGCTTAAAGCAAATTGACTTCTCAAAGATAATCCTTTTTATTTTATTTTGGTTTATTCTATTTTTGAAAATAATTAAACTTTAAGGAAAGATTGGAGGAAACCAAATGTAGCAAAAAGCGGATGTAATGTTATAAAAATGTAAATAAATTATAAAAATTTAATCAAATGTAACAAAATATTTAATAAAAATACAAAAATGAAAGTACTTTTATTTTGAAATCACAAAGTATGCGAATCGCCGGGGGAGATGGGATCCTATTTTTGGTTCAGAACGGGATGGAGGGGTTAGCATGGGAGCCAGAGATCGATCTAATGACATATTAGACAAACTTTAAGGAAAGAATGGAGGAAACCAAATGTAGCAAAAAGCGGATGTAATGGCATAACATGTAAAATAAAATATACACATTTTATAAAATCTAACAACAAGATATAATAAAAATTATAAAAGGGAAAGTACTTTTATTTTGAAATCGCGAAGTATGTGAATCGCAAGGGGAGATGGGATCATGTTTCTTCCTTGTTGGATGGTTTTAATTTGTTTACGTGGCGGGATCAGTGTTGCCAACTTAGCGATTTTGACGCTATATTTAGCGACTTTTCAGAAACCCTTGGCGACATTTTCCTTGGACAAACCTTGGTGAGACTCTGGTACTGCCGCGGGGGCACAAGCTTGTTTTCCCAGCGCGCACGCCTCTCTCTGCATCTGTTCTAATCAGGGAGCGCCTGAGAAGAGACGTGCTTTTAACTCTATTTTATATGCAAAAGCAAACCTCACAGCATAGCCATTGACCACATGGTATGTGTACTTGACTTCATCAGACGGCGACTCAATAAGGATTTTAATCCAGCTGAACATTTGTAAAGTAGAGCCGTTTTTTAGATTGGGATCTAGAACGCCGGGGTGAACGCGCCGGTAGGTTTTTGGGCCTCTAGCAGACGCTGCAGGTAGCCGTACTGCAATCAAGGTGCAGAGAGGAAGGAACTATGGGTATTTATAGAGCGATTTAGAGCTTCTGATAGGATAACGAGTTAATAAGAAGATTGAGGAGGCGGAGATCTAAACTGCCTTCGACCCCTCCTCCCGAAATGCATATTGTGATAAAGTTCATTATTTTCTGTAATGTACTGATAAACATTAGACTTTCATATATTTTAGATTCATTACACACAACTGAAGTAGTTCAAGCCTTTTTGTTGTTTTAATATTGATGATTTTGGCATACAGCTCGTGAAAACCCAAAATTCCTGTCTAAATTGGAAATCATTTCATGCTCTCTGATCCCAGTGATTCACTGCCCAAAACATTGTGGGCACCACAAATTGTATTCACTGCAAGTGAAAACAAATTTATCATAGTCAGAGTTTATATTCTCTTTATTTTGTGTGGTTTCCCTCATGGTTTTCTGGATAACGGCATGTCCCACAACCTGTCTAACCTGTCCTAACCTAATCTGACTAGTTCCAACTGCCTGAATTTGTTGCATCCCATAAAATTTGGTGTCATGCACAGTCTAGAAATGGGAAGATTTGTTTCCAAATTGCAACCCATGGTCAATAAGTCTGTTGCTGAAAAGAACTGTTTGCTGAGAGAGGGTGTTTATCTAGAAATAAAAAGGAAGGAAAAAGAGCAAGACTACTGTTGGAAGATAAAAATTAGGATCTTCCTGTAGACTTGCTCTCAGTTGATGTTCACAGTCACTGTTTGAAACGGTTCAGAGAGAAATGTCATCGCCCTCACATTTCCTCCTCAGAGCTGGGAGAGTCTTCTGCATTCCGACATGGGTGGGGCATCCTGAATTAATTAATTTATTTATTGGCCGCGATGTCCTTGTGCAGATCTGTGAGAATTTATTCACAAAATATTCCTCTCTGTTGTGGCGTGCTGCTTCTGGCTTGTGGCCGGCAGGAAAATTACATAGAACCGAACGCAACCCTCAAATGTCACTGGAAATATTTCTTCTTAATCCCTCGAGATGCTCTGTTGTTTGACTGTCACCATCTGCTCGCTCTATAAACTTTATACTTTTTTTTTAGTCCTAGCATATAGTTTCCATTCCATTAATTACTCATCATAGGGAAACCAGATGAGATTTACTGTTAAAATAATCGAAAACCTGACACCCACCCCAGTGATGACCATGATATCATTTCATATTTCCTCCTCTTCTCCTCTTACCTTCCTCTTTTTCCCCCTCTATGGCGTTTTGTTTTGCAGTTCAGCTCTGTCCGTACTCACCCACCAGAGGCAGGAGGAGTTCCCGTCCACTTTAACCTCTGATGTCTGAGGAGAGGAAACGTGGCCCCACTGGTAATGACATAAGAGGCGTAATAACTTTACATTCATGTAAACTGGCATCACTTTAAATTCTTCACTTTAGATTTTTTTTCAGGGACTCAACATGATATTCAAAGTTCATTTACTTGTCACATTCCTATTACTTTACGTACATGTGATATAGCGCAGTTAAATGCCTCTCCATGGTGTCTCGTTTTACAGTAATACTGTATTATTACTGTATTCGATTTTTCCAGCACTCATTAATGTTACAAATGTGTAAAATGACCAATTAAATAAAGTAGGTGGGGTTTACTGGTGACAGAAGCTGAACATGAATTCCAGCATGACATTTAGTTTAATTGTTGAATGAATGCAAGGTAAGAATTAGCAAAACATTTAATATTTTATTAGATATCAGATATGTCGGAATAGAAACGACTGATAGCGATATACAGTGATGCAAACTATTTTATTTATTTATTTACTGGAACTGAAAATCTATCTAATCTATAGATCTATCTAATTTTTGATTAATAAAACTGACATTAAATAATTCACATGGATTACTATTTACATTGTTTTTTAGAACATGTTGAAGCTAGAGACTTTTAGGTGAAAAGAGTTTCAATCAAGGGGCAGAAGCTTCTCAGGATTTATATGAATATGTATTGTGATCCGAAGATGAACGAAAGTCTTATGGGTTAGAAACAATCTAAGGGTGAATTAATGTTTACAGAATTTGCCTTTTGCAAACCTTTTAGTAGTGAATGTGTGCATGCAGTTTGAAAATAGCTCAAATACATTACTTTACAATAAATTCCATTTATTTTACTTTTACTGTTTTCTTTACTTTTATTTTCTCAATTCCGTTAAATTCCTTTTAATCCCTTCTTTATCTAAAAAGAACGCCTTAAAGTTCAAGACATGGTTATGATGACCTAAGATGTCAGATTCATTTGGTATATGTTTTACTTGCATTTGAAGAGCTTAGTATAAATAACAGACCATTTCAGAAAAGAAGGCAATGAAATGAGCTGGTGCATGCAGGAACTTTCACTTTGACAGTATTTCATCTGAGTTTATTTAACACAGGTGAATAACTCGCTTCAATTATTCTCTCTCTTCTCTGTGTTTTTCTTTCACATAAATGGACAAACACGGGTTGCTTTGCATTCGATAGAAATTCCAAAGTGCGTTCTGAGATAAGATTCCTTTCGCTTTAGGTCATTGTTTGTTGAAAGACAGAGAGAGAGGGAGAGAGTGATGAGATTAGGATGGGGGCGTCCCATAGCTGCTCTTTGAATGAGACGGTGAGAGACCAGCAGTTTCCTGAGCGTTAATCGCTGGGCTGCCAGCATATGCTTGGCAAACCTCGCTTCTCTGCATTACATGATAAAACATGGCTGGCCATCACAGATATATAAAGACACACACACACACACACTCATTGTATTGTCCCGTTACTCTACCTCTCCCTCCTCCACAACACATTCCAATGATATCATCGGTGTAAATGTTTAAGACATTTAAGACACAGAGGTCACATGGGTAAGTGTGCACCAGGGTGTAAACATGTCAGGATTTTTGTTCTGTTTTGTTATCAATGCAGTGATTTTGTTAGTCATCTAATGCACACGAATTTGTTGGAGTCTGTGTTGGTGGCCCATGAACCTTCACCTTGGCCCCTTATGGGCCCTGACAGCTTCTTTCAGAGACCCAAGCATCAAATCCTTAATAAACGTTATAAACTAGCCATGCAATTGGTTACATGCCCAGTAACTGTTTAGTGTTATATTGCAACAAATTAATCTAAAACCATATCAGCAATTAAATCAAAGAAAATATCTAAAGTTTTACCTTGGTAAAAAATTTACAGGTTAGTTGTTCTTTGGATACCTACAGTTCCAGATGTGCATATTTTGGGAATATTTCCAAAACAGAAATTACAAAATCATAACAGCTCTTTTTCTCCATTTAGTTTTTGAGACTTCTGCAAGTATATATTTCATATAATATATTACTGTAACACTTCATGGAACACTTATTAGTCAATTAATTACTACGTCTTTTCCCTCAGTAAACTCCTAATTTGCGGCATCCTAATAGTTATTAAGGTAGTGGTTAAATTTAGGTATTGGGTAGGATTAGGATGTAGAATAAGGTCATTTAAACTAAGGGATTAAGATATAGATGTATATATATATATATATATATATATATAAATGTGTTTGTCTGTGTGTGTGTATATATATATATATATATATATATATATAGTACTTTTTTTCTCTCTCTCTCTCATTTTTTATGTATTAACAAGCTCATTTTGGACATTCATAAAAATAACTGGAACATTTGCGCCGCTGCTTTTGAGCACTATGTGAAAGTCTGCAGCTCTTGAACTCGAAGGTTTGTATTAAAAAATCTGGTATTGTTTGAAACTAGACACTTGAACCTTGTTTACTCTAGAGTCATAATGATTGAAAATTTGTCAAACAAGGTTAAATATACATGAAAGTGACTCGCATTATCTTCAAATTAAATTTACTAATAGAAAAATTGATAATTGACTATAAATAGAAAGCTGACAATGTTTTGATTCAAATTTCAAATGATGATACTCCCAAAAATGTTGTTTCTGTAAGCTTTAATTAAAAAAAGAAAAAAGTCTAGGCGACCATACAAAAAAGCCATTTGGAGACCAATTCAGAACTGCTCTGTCCACCAAAACAACACACAAGAAAATAACTATTTCTGAACAGAATTTGTATTTTTATTTATAGTAGTCTACAGCATATGCCTCACTATTTCTCTACTCCTCACATGATGTTACAAAGGAAAAACACTGTAATCCCATAGTCTTATCTCAACAGCCTCTACTAATGTGATCAGCATTCTCGCCATTCAGGTAATGTTTACTGCAAATAAACTCGTTCATTTCATCATGCATCACTGCTAAGAAAAGCTTCAACTACTGTTAAACTGTCCCGACTGCTTATCATCCTGATAAGAACTCCCATCGAGAGTCTTTTCTTGTAAGTACCTGCTGTTAAAGTGATACGAGCTGTCACTCAAGCACTTATGATGATATAATCTGAGCCTGCTGATACGCAGGCGTTAAGTCTAATCTTGTTGATTGTACAACCCCTTCTTCACATTGTTCAGTGTTTGTACGCGTGGCATACGGCTGCAGGAGTCTCAGATGTCAGTTAGTGCTCCTAAACGATAGCAAGCCACACTCTCGTCCTGCAATTAGCTTTAATCTAGCCCTCTGTTTATCATCGGTGGAGGCAGGAGGAGCTAGAGCTTCAGCCAGCCCTAGGGGTGAGGGGGGTCAGAAAAGGAGACGGAGGGGCTTTCAGAAGAAGAGGAAGATTAGAACTAACAGGAAGTGCGCTCTCCTCTGCTCATGTAAACGTGTATGGGTGACTGGACGTCTGAAATAAATAAATCGGTCTTGTGGGAGACGTCCGTAGCAGCGGTGGAATTTTTTGAGAAAGCAGTGCGACACACACACACACACACACACACACAAACCCCGGAGAATCCAAACAGGAACACCTGCGATTCCCTCCACCACATACATGATCTGTCTCCATGCCGACCATCCATACTGTGTGTAAACAGTTTACAGTAGACAACATGAGTGAAGGAGCACAGAACAAAAAAAAAATGCAGAGAAGTGCACCAGAGCGAAAAACAGTAATGTACTGTAAAACGCAGGTTTGAGTGTGTGTAAGAGTGTGTTATAGAGCATGGCTCATCCAATCAGAATTTCACGTTGCACTAATCATGATGTAAATAACAACAGTGCAACAGTATCTCACATCATCTCTTGCAGTGAGTGAGCAGTAAGCTGTGCGGTATGTTACGGATAGCTCTACAGAGACTTTAGACTCCTGCTGAAAAGTCCAAATCATCAGTCTCTCTTTTGTCCTCATGGGTGGCCTCTGGATTTAACGCACATGTCTGCCATTTGATATCACAGAGATATACATTGCTCTCCAAACACATGGAAATTCAGCACAGTTTGGGCTTCAGACAGACTTTCCAAAAGAAATCTGTGTGTGACCTGCAGTAAAAAATATTAAATACTAAAAATCAAAAGCGGCAGAACTTTTCTTGGAAACTGCATCCATGCAGGCGTGCCAGAACGCTCTCACATCTCTGATCAGACATCCCATTGAAAGGATGACGGCCTCATCCAATATCACTGGGTTCAGGCGGCTCGTGAAAACGTCCTTCAAAACATCTCAAGTCAGGAATATAATGTTTCACCCACAGATGGGGGGGTTAAAACACGTACAAGCGAGATAAAAATGACAAAAGGCAGATTGAGAGAAATGACAGAGAGAGAAAAACAGCAGGTTGTAATTCAGAGCGGGTAAGACAGCGCAGGACGGACGGGCCCGTGTTATTTATGTCTGGTGCGGAGTCAAGGCCGTGATCCCAGCCAGATGTGAGCAGCTTCCAGAGGAACGAGCCTGCAGGTGCTCAGATGCACACACCTGTGCTCCGCTCCTGTCTCCGACTCCCTCCGTTCCTCCGCAGGTCACTCACAGGGCCTCCGAAGGACAAGTTGAGCCCCGTACCATGCAGTACATAGAGACATCCGGCCAAAAACAAGCGCTTGCATGTGCGGATGATAAAGTTTCAGTCGTTCTTTAAAGGATGAATTCAGAACAGCAGTAGTTTTCTTTCAGCAGAGTTTAGTGTTGCATCACATCTGTGGTAAACAACAGGACAAACTCATTATGTGTCAAACAAAGAGTTGCATAACCTTCTTCCATTCATCTGGAAAGGGCTCTTGCATAAAAATAAAAATGACTAAATAAATAATTACTAAAAGTGACATAAATAAAATCACTTCAGTTGAAATGTGATCAAAATGCATAAAATAAAAACTTAAATAATTTATATATATATATATATATATATATATATATATATAACGGACTGGAGATTCCGGAGCATAACATATCTATTTATTACATTTTTGCCAACTTGGTAGAGACTACAGATTGATATGAGAAACAGTATGTTGAACAATGTTTCAAAGAAAAATAACCTACTGTTTATTAAATAGAAATATATGATGGCTCAATATAGCGCTTGACCAATTAGAATCACGTTTTCCAGAGAGCACTGAATTTAAATAGATGTCTGCTTCTAAGTCTCTTAGATCATTTGTAAAACTAGGTGCTAAAATAAACCCGGACAGCATGTGTAAAAACATGTGAAAGTCTAGTTTTTGGGATGGCCTCTTTTGATTGGAAGGAGCCTGAGTGTTGTTACGTGTGAATGTGTATCTGTATATGTCCTCTGTTCCTTATCTCAAGCCGGTGTTTATTCAGATCCAGACTCGCTGATAGGATCAGTAAATACGCTGTGCCCTGGGACCCTGCCAGTCCATCCCTCCATCTATTCCCTTTCCTCTCTGCCCCTTTATTTTGTCTTCTTCCCATCTCATCATCCATCCCGGCTGGATCCCCTCCAGCCTCTAATCATGAATCCTGCTGCTCTTCCTCTTCTCTTCTGACAGTACAGAACAGACAATGTCAGGTCGGCCCTACTTAATTTGGGCAAGAGACGGAAGCGGCAGCGGCATCCCGCGGTGACTCTGGCCCGATGATGACTAACCCGCTTTGGCTGATGAAGGTTGGTGACCCCAATTTGTGAGAGGGAGGAGAGATGGGCGGTCACGTCTACATCAGCGGCTCGACCAACGGCTGGATGTCCTTGTCCTGACTGACGTAAATCAAGCACTGCAGGAAAAGATGTCAGGGGAAGAGGAGAGGAGAGAGAAAGGAACAGAGTGCTGGGAATGAATGTGCATGTTTGAAGCAAATGATTACAAACGAAGAGATACGAGAGCTGTAAGCTATCCCATCAAAAGACCAGTCTATCTATAAGACAAAAATGCTCATATGATGGTCAAAAGTCTCTTTGAAAACCTTCTTAACCTTTGTGTGGTCTGAAAATGATCTTGTTCCCAATCAAAAAGTGGTGTAAAAAAAGCAGGTTAAAAATTGCTTGTAAATTTTTTCCAATATTTCATCTCCAAATATTTGGAGCTGATTGTCCTTAGACTGCACTGATCGGAGCACCTTAGATTCGGAAAAGTCGAAATAGTGTTTGTTATATATGTTCTTTTTGTATGTATATATATATATATATATATATATTACAGTTCTTAATTGTTGAGTAACACTATAAAACCACACATTCATATAGAGAGTTATAATCATCCAGACAAGATGTTTTTAAGTCTTTAGTTAAAAGAAAAGTTTAAGTGATGAGTTTGAGCTGGAAGAAACCAAACGACACTATGAACCAGATGTTTTTAATTTTTATTGTGCAAATAGGTGGATTAGGAAACTAGGCCTAAAGAGAAAGTTCACCCAAAAATGAACATTTTCATAATTTTTCACTACTTCTCAAGTAATTTTGAACAGACTTCAGCAGAGCACACAACGCATTAAAGATACATTGAAAAACTTTAGCAAACCAAAAAGTTTTCCTATAAAAAAACAAATGCCATATAATAAGTAGTACATAAATTAAAAAAACTCATTTGTTTAATGGTATGTTATTTGAAAAACTTGCATCATTCAGAATATTTCATCAGATTGCCCTATTACAGTAAACTTGCAAAATTAAAATAATAATATTTCTTACTCGTTTTTGACATGAATTGCATATACTGCGTATAATAGCCATATATTACAGCTCATGTTGTTAAATGAATGTTTAGAGTATTATATTAGTAGTATTGTGTGTCATGATTGTGTGTTGGATTGATGTTACAGTTTTTCTCAGTCGCTTTGGTGCATTTCTCACAACAGTTAATGAATTTCTCAAGACTATTAGTACAAACTGCAAAACCGAGTTGATAAGCTGCAAAAGCATGTCACTTGCTCAAAATGGATAGTTCATCGCTCAAAAGCATGTATTTATGTCAATGAAAGTGTCAGTGTCATCAAGATGAAAAGTCCTGACACCATTGTTTATGAACAAGTCAATACTTGGTCGGGAATCCTTTTGCAGAAATGACTGCTTCAATGCGGCGTGGCATGGAGGCAATCAGCCTGTGGC
>JAUYWG010000055.1:1239291-1253219 GCA_034779775.1 Enteromius afrohamiltoni
TAGAGTTAATTAGTTGATTCAGATGATTAGGTTAATAGCTTGTTTAGAGAACCTTTTCATGATATGCTAATTTTTTTGAAAAGGACCTGTATATACTATTGGCACAGCCATTTGAAAACTACAGTAAAGTTTGACATTACTGTATGTAGTGAGGTACAAGACACTGAATATGTATGTTTCACATTTTACTGGATATTTACTGCATTCAACATTTTTGTATGTAATGACTCAAGCAATGAAATGAGGACTATTAGTTTTATATGGAATGACTTTTCAGCATTCACAAGTTTAATTAGTTTTGACTGACATGACATAAGCAAATGATAATCTTATAAAACAGCAGAGTTGTATGAAAGCAATTGATGTCCAAAAGCATTTGGAAGGAATGAGAAACTGCTGCTATGATGTGCACAAATTACAAATTGTTTTGAGAAATGCATTAACTGTAGGACAGCATGAGACATTTATTTCTGTTACCCAAAAGAAAGAAATGTGTCTTCTGTTTAACTTAAAACACAAACCCATCCACAGATATTTTCACTGAAGTAAAAGAAGTGATAAAAAGCCTCTCTTAAAGTCCAATTGCCTGCCACTCAACACAGATGAGAGAGAGAGAGAGAGAGCGAGGGGAGGACGAGAGCAAAGTAACAGCTCAGAGGACATAGGGATGGGATTATGGGAATCAGTCTGACGTACCTTTTTTATGTCTTATGAATGAGATAATAACTGTTTAATAAAATATGTGTCCGAAAGAGAATATTTTTATTTCATATTTGGCACAGGAACACTTACCAAACATTATAATACTGGTGTTAGAGAATCCACAACAAAACACATATCTTGTCCAAACAAAATGAGAGTTAGTGAATTATTTTTTTTTTTCATTTAAAATCTACATTTTCTTCTGAAATTTATGTTTGACCTTAGACTAGACTGGTTTTCATAAAGAAAATGCACACACACACACACTTACAGTGTTCTTTGTGTATCCTGTCCACAACATTCCTGAAGTGATTCAGTGTAACTACTTGAATAAATTGGGGGCGATTCATAATGTGTTTTGACAGAAAGCCCTTAAACTGCCTCTCACCAGAGAAGAATGCCGTTCAGCGTCAAAATGAAAATAACTCTGGCATGGCAGGCTCTCAGTTTTAGGACTTGGACCGACAACAAATGTACTGGCTTCCAACAGGAAACCACTCAATAGATATTGCTTGTCTACTTCCTGTTTTTGTATAATTAGAGAATTATTATAGCAAATTCTTAACAGCTTTCATTGTCTGCCTGTCAGGCCTAATGCTCCAACATCAGACTCCCTAAAACCTGTTCAGTGAGCTCATACAGACAAATACTGATGCCTGGGATCCAACCTGCAGTTTATGGAATGTATTCTTTAAGCAAAGGATCAGGATTGATGAATTAAATATTACATTGAAAATCAGATACCAAAAAAATTATATTGAAAATGAAATAATGGCTAGGAACTATACTCTCATTCTGGCGTAATAATCAAGGAACTTTGCTGCCGTAACATGGCAGGTGCAGTGATATCACACGGTGCCTGAAAATATAGGAAAATAGGCCAACTCCATGACATGTGGAGTCCCACAAGGCTCAGTTCTTGCACCACTTTTGTTTAGCCTGTATATGCTTCCACTAAGTCAAATAATGAACCAAATTGCCTATCGCAGCTATGCATATGATACCCAGATTTACCTAGCCTTATATCCAAATGACTATATCCGTATTGACTCTCTCTGCCAGCGCACTGATGAAATTAACAGACAAGAAAAGAGAAAACTGCAGTGATTGCATTTGGAAACGAAGTTGAAGTTCTGAAGGTGAATGCATACCTTGTCTCTACAGGGTCACACAACTAACAATCGATAGAATCTTAGGGTGTTTTGGCAGACAGACCTTAGTTTCAGGAGTCATGTCACAGCACTACATCAGCATACTATCATATCAAAAACGTAGGAAGAATTAGATGTTTTGTTTCCAATCAAGACTTGGAGAAACGTGTTCATGACTTTATCAGCAGCAGGGTGGATTATTGTAATGGTCTCCTCACCAGCCTTCCCAAGAAGACCATTACACAGCTGCAACTCGTCCAGAACGCTACTGCCAGGATTCTGACTAGAACCAGAACATCTGCACATCACACCAGTGCTTATGTCCTTACACTGGCTTTCTGTGACAAATGCTATATAAATAGACTTGCCTCACCATAACTTCCGTCAACATGACCAACCGCTTGCACAGAGAGCTATTTTCCGGCACTGCGTGATATCATTATTATTACTCTGTAATGAGAGTATAGTTCCTAGCCACATCGGCCTAGAAATTTTATTTTCCATTGGTCTTAGTACACAATGTAACTACAGAAGAGTCAAGTTTTACATAGGAAAAATATTGAAACTCTTTGATCATTGAAATGTTTCTGGTCTAATCAAATTCAACGATCTATGCTAAGCTATGCTAAAAATACAGAGAACAACTCAACTTATTTACTCTGGGGGAGTTGGAGAATGAGCCTATTTCCAAAAAAAGTGGAGTGTTCCTTTAAGAGCAGACACACAGTTTAACTTTAGAATTAGTGTAAGGTTTACATAAGATCCAGACTCATCCTCCTCCAGCCGCACCGCTTCCCAGAAGCCAAAACATTTCGGTGTTTGCAGACTAAAGAGATACTGGTCTTCAGAACGCGTCTCCATAGCCAGTTATCATGTTTCCATTGGATAATGCGTGGGAGAATGGTCAAGTGAACTTCCCCATAAGAGAGTTTAATGTCATCTAAAGCAGCGCGGTCTCTCATTAGCACAATCTTCCTGTGTTTAATCCCGGAGGGGTGTGGGGAGAGACCCTCCACTTTGATTCAGATAAAAGCAGCTATCTCTCATCTCTTTATAATTAGGATCTCCCCTTGTGTCCAGTCCTTCCTGGCGAGACAGAGGCCGTGTGTCCCACCCAATCTCCACCTGTTTGCCCAGCAAGAAAACTCCTCAAGGCTTTGCTAAGTCAAGACCTCTATAACGTATTCAACTAAAGTATGCAACTTGTCGCACATTAGTTGTTACAGTGTCTGATGCTTTCAGCTAATGTTCACATGCTATTTACGTTAATATTATATGGATTTTTAATATATAGTATGAAACGTCATTCTGAAAATAGTTTAATAATTTTTTTAAATATTGGAAGCGTGATATATATTTATTTATTTATTAATGTGAGAAATATTTTATTCCCAACAAGTCAATATTGTGTCATAATTTCCAGTATAAATGACAATTGCGCTTGATAAGCAAGAACATGCTTGATAAGAACTATGAGGCATGATGAAGAAAAACCATTGAAAGTTTAATTATATATAATCTTATTGTGTGCAAACAATGCAAGGTTTACAGAAGAAAATGTGCCAAATGTTCAGCAAAACTTCCCTATTATATGATCAACTGGAATGAACACTAATGGCAGTAAAACACCAACAAATGTTATTACTTTTCACACAAACTATGATTACAGGGGCAGATTAGCAATTAATACAGGCATATTTTGCTGTGGTTCACTGCACGTTACTATGAGCTCAAAACACTTTTACTATAATGCATAATTAATATCTAATACATTTTGGCACTTGCATAACATAACCAGCTCTCTCTCACGCTCTCTCTCTCTATATATATGGCTTTTCTGTGATAGAAAACTTGCTCTTTAGTGCACCCGGTAAAGTATTACACTTACTTTATGATACCCGACTGAAACACGAGGCACCATAAAAGAACATGCTTGCTCCAGAAATTTGATTTATCTCAGGTTTGCATTTTATTGAACCGGTTTATGTACATGTAAGTACGTAATTCCCAGAAAAATATTAACTATCATTAACCAACACTGGTAATTTTAATAATAACTCAGCATGTTAGAATGATTTCTGAAAGATCATGTGACACTTTAGACTGGATTAACGGCTGACTGAAATTCAGCTTGCATCATAGAAATAAATTATATTTTAACGTATATTAAAATAGAAACCCATTATTTTAAATGATACAAATATTTCATAATATTGCTTTTTTCCACTGTATTTTTGATCAAATAGGCTAAATACAGCCTTGATGAACAAAAAAAAACATCCTTAAAAAAATATTACAAACCTTAGTAAGGTAGTGTTTTTATACATAATATACACACAATAACGTTTGTTTTGTATGCGATTAATCGTGATAGATGATTTGGCAGCAGGAGTTTTAAAGTGTTTTGCGAGGTGGTGGGTTTCTGCTAGTGTCAGCCGGCATGTCCTTGACCTTCCTCCTGGTCGTTCTTCAGGAGTGTGATCAGTTCACGGACCGCATTAACTCCTGCACAGTCACAATCACTGGAGCAGTTCCAAAATTCCTTGAAAGCAAGTTAAACAAAGCTCAGGCCGGCCGGGTCGAGGGTGACTCAGAGCGCCTCTGGCCTTCACAATGGGCACAGAGCAGTAAACATCCCAAAGAGATGGAGCCAGCATCTCTGCCCCAAACCAAACATTACGGACAGTTCGCTGACCAAGTACTGTACGAGGCCTTTGTATAGACCTGTCCCTTTTATATTTATTCATCTTTCATAAGAACCCAGGACATCTGTGAATCACAGTAATGTTCAGGTGAAGTAATCGTATGGAGGAAACAGCCGATTCAGTTTGAACATAAGAATAGATTTATAACAATGCGGGTGATAACAGCAGGTCACAGGATGATGGACGAACGCAACCGCTGCAGATTTCACATCAGTCATGTGACTCCACCGCTCATTGCTCTAGAAAAGGTATACGAGCAGAGAGATTCAGCCAGTCATTCAGCTGGTTTTATAGAGATGGTTCAGAGAGAGGCCGCAGGGTCTGTGATGTATTTTTGTAAGTTATCACAGACATGTTCCTGCGCCTGGCAGGAAGAGAGAGAGGGCCGCAAACAGGACGGACTGGAATGTGCTTCCTGCAGGCCAATGAAGCTGGACAGGGCAGATTTCTTGTACCATCGCCGCCCCCCCCCCCACACACACACACAGAGAGGGAATTTTTTTTTCACTGTCAGGATGCTGCAGGCACAAAACATGCTTCCCATCACCTAAGATTTTTGGATCTGAAAGCTTGAATGTTAGGAATTAAATGTTTTAGACAAAAAAAAAATCCAAAAAAATATTAAAACAAAGAAAAACAAAGCATATAAAAGTGCAATAGTTAATAATAATAATTAACTTAAACCAATTCCATTAAAAAAACAAACAAACACTTGCAAAATATGTTATATTCGTTTCATTTCAGCTTGTTCCCAAAGTTAAGTTTATCTACAACCTAATAATAATAAATGCAATAAAGAAAATAAATACTCAAATTACAGAATGTAGTAAATAGATGATTTATGGTGATTAATGATTTTAGGATAAACTAGAAATATCTCCATTATTTTAAATAAAATAAAACTGTAAAAAAGTCAGTATTTATTTTGACAAAACATTTACAATTTTAGTTAGTGTACTAAAATAAATGAAAAGTTAAATGAAATAAAATGAATAAATACTATATAAACACCTGGAAATGATGTAAATGGCCAATCTAAAAGTAAAACTGCAGGTTCACATACAAAACATTTTTAAAAATGTGTTTATTGAGTCAGCTATTTTTTCACTTTTAGTTTAACCAGGTGTACTGAAAGAAACATAGCCATTAAAATTAAATGACAAACACTACAAAATTACTTTAAATAAATAAATAAATTTGTATTATCTTTGGTTAAAAGACATTAAAAGACAAATCAAAACAAACAAAAACCTTTCATTAATTCAGTTAATAGCTAAAGAAATGCCATGCACTTGATTTGACTGCAGTAGTCCTTCACTCGCTCCTTGATGGATTCAATGAAACATTTAAAGTAAATGAAGGGGAGGAAGATGATTAAATGTGAGCGATGCACGTCTTACGTAAGCGGTCGCAGACCTGCATCTCAAAACATGATTACTGCTGGCTATAGGTGAGCAAAATGACTCGCGCAGGTACGGTTCATGACTTGAAATATGAAATTAACATTGCATGTCCTTGTAAGCTTCCTGATTAAATTATGAGGAGCTCTGAGCACACAACGGGACGGCTCTATCTGTCTGTCTGTGTGCTGTAGGGATGAGTCATCAGACCCAGCTCTGCCAGGACAGCTTCACAAACAAAGGCACAGTCATTGAACAATGTCTAATGATATTCTAATAAAACCGGCTTCGGTAAACAACCTCGTACCTTTTAAGAAGATTGAATGTCATTGATTCTCCTCGCTCCATTAGAAGAATAACAAACTCCTGTGCCCTTAAAAAAACTTTTTGGACACAAACAGAAGACTAACATGTTGCTTTTTTGTGCAGCATTCAATGAAATACTGTAACGCAGAATCCTATGTTTTGAAAGACTTCTAACGGTTATTTCAGTAAGCACTGTGCGAATATCCACACAAAGTATTGAGATGTGGAGTTATTTGGCTTCTCCTATCAGACTAGAGGAACAAAAGCATGCAAAATACACATCTGAAGCAAAAGAAATTCTTACATACGAAGCAATCCTTTCCTTTCTCTTCTTTTTTGGGATGAAAAATACCTCTACATGTTCTACATTTTATCTATATTTCAGTTAAAATACAGAATCTTCACTCTTACATACTGTACATCAAACTTTACAGATTTATTCTATACTCTGAATATATTTGATGAGGTTTTTGATAATATGCAATCCTTATTTCTTTAGAAAAAACATGTTTATTTTTGCTTTTTGGACAATCTTTCTGTAAAAAGATAAATAAAATAAAACTAATTTTGCATTGGTTCGAACAAGAAAAACAGTGCATGCAAATTCATTCATAGCATTTAAGCGAACCTGTAACACAAAACAATGTCGTGATGTACAGTGTCTAAATGAGGAAAGCATGGTGATGTGTCCGGCTAATCTTTCTTTAAAAAATCAGATAAATGACTTCTCTCCATCTGCTGGCTTTGACCTCAGAGCTCATGCATTCTTGAGGACTCCTTAGTAAACCAGCATTGTCATGATGTCATTCTCCTGCGGCTTCAGAATAATTAATTGCAAGGCATTTGTTGTGCAAATTTTTGTTATGTAGTTCATGTGCAGATTGGATTAGACTGATTATTAGTATTAGCCAGGCTACTCTGGAATCGCTTTACTAAGAAGAAACATCCATGGACACTTACCACCGCACAAGAGTTCTTACAGTAAAATAAAACTGTAAGGCTATAATAAAATGTACTGCATATTAAAAAAAACAAAAAACTTCAGAACTTTTATTTTTAAGAGCTATTTTTAAAACTTTGATAATTTCAGAACAATTATATTTTCAATATTGCAAAGGTTTATTACAAACGACAGCGTGAACAACAATGAACGCGGCGAGAAAGTTCTTGACTCTAATCGCAGCTCTCGTGGCGCGCTCTCGCGGTGGAGATCAGCGGCTCTCACGCTTCGAAACAGCATGCGACCACATCTTGGCTCCTCAGCAGCGCCTCTCTCTGGACCCCCAGAGGAGTCTCCAGATCAGACACCTGGAAGCGGAGCACGTCGATGTCCGAGGCGCCGAACCTGGCGCGCACGCGCACTCTCTCGTGCATGTCGAACTGTACCGGTTTGTCCCTCATCAGTGAGAGGGTCCACAGAAACCTCTGGCGGAGCTCGGAGCGCAGCCGCTGCTCCTCTTCATCACAGGAGGAGGTGGAGGAGGAGGAGCTCAGAGCGATGAAGCGGGGAGAGCTGGGGTCGAATCCTCGGCTGTTGGGCTCCGGGCCCCTAGGCAGCCGCAGGACGCTCATTGGAGTCTTCATTACCGTTAAACGCCTGCTTAAATCATACACACATCACGAGCTGTCCTGTGGTAAAACCGACCGCACATAACGAATATAAAGCGACATCTGCGGCAGGGTCTGCGGTTGTTTACGTACCTCATTCAACACGAGCTCATCTGAACTTCCGACCGGAAGAGCGCATATTTTCAAAATAAAAGTCATCAAGCAAGATAAAAAGAAGTCATTCGGTAGAGATGCCTTGTATTGATTAAAAATGACTTTTTAACGTAAAAAGTATTAGTATTTTAGATATTAGTATTTATTTCGAACTTTCTATACATCAAAAAATAAAAATGCAAAAAAAACGGGCGTAATTTCCACTGGGGACACACTTTTAAAAATCCCATTGACTCTGGATGCTAGTTTACACTCAATACGGATTCATATTAGAGGATAGATGAGATGGAGCTGCTTCAGAGCAGAGAGTGAGACAGGCTCTACTGAGCATTCATTAGTTCATTCAGTAATGGTGGTTGTTTATGCATTTCCAGGTACTGTAGTTAGTTTGAAATATATATTTGTTTAACAATGGAAACTGGATAGTAAAGTTTGTAGGCAAACTTTAAGTTGGCTTGAAAAAGCCTAGCTAAAACGTTTAAAATAGCTTATAGAAATCATGCAAGTAACATGAGTTTAAAAAGTTTGAAAAGTTTAAGTTTGAATTAGAAAGTTAGAAATAGTAAGATTACTAAATCAGATTATAGATCTTATAGACAGATGTTGCTAGCATGATTACCAAGTAACTAGCATGTTTCTAGCATGATTAGCGTGTTACTAGCATGTTGCTAGTATGAGTGCAGTGTGTTTAGATTAGAATTTTGACGGTTGGCAGAGTCTTGGCTCATCTGAGCACTCAGTGAATGGGAGTCTATGGGACTTTTTCCAATTTTAATCGCAATTTTTACAAAAATTGTACGCCGGATCAGTCTGAAAAGATATAGCAACCCGAGTCAGACCAGTCTGAAGGTCTGGACCGAGTGTGGTGGTTCAAGCTTAAAAGCTCTAAGAGGAGTGTTTAAATTTTGGATAGGAATAATAATAATAATAATAATAATAAGTTTAAATAATATATCAGTAAGTTGGCTTTTTCAAGTCTCATATTACTTTCCTTTTTTTAATTATTTCCTGGGTTTGTTATCATCATAGTCCCTAAACATAAAAAACAGTTCGGATTAAAATCTAAACATTTCCGCCAATTCCTTAAACCGAAGTTATAGCCTTACCGGTTTTTAATAATAACAAAGTGTATGAAAACGCCCCCTATCGTTTTTCCTTAAATAACTACAAGATAAATGGATTATGTTGACAAGAGTGATGTGGGACCAGATTCAGCTCGGAGCTTGCACTGATGATATACCGGAGAGAAAATGGATTTCACAGTAAATTATCTAATTTTCAGTAGTAAATAATAATAACAATTATATTTATAGAATGACATGGGGGGTGTGGAAAAATGCCCCGGGGGGGCAATGTATAGGAAAATTACTGTACTTATTGTAGCCTATTCTGAGCATTTACATCCTTTGTTATCCCATATGTGTAAATATCATTTACATAATTAATACAAATCATCAATTTTTTTCTTGTCTTCATTAAGATCTCTGTTTTGTTTCTGTTTCCAGATTTCAGTTCATATATTTGTTTCTTGTTTCATTAACAGTTAACAATTACTAATAGTTAATTACTAACCTTAAACATTAATAAGTAACCACAAAATAATACAGTACACATTTGATTTTTTTGTAGTTTTTTTCTTAAATGAAAAAAGTGCATATCTCATCCATTTTAAGCATAACATCCTAACATCTTAAATTGATAGCAAAAACATGAAATACAGAATGCAAGAATTTGAGAGCTTGTTCATTTAGTAAAGTGCAAAATCCTCCCATGGTTTCTCAAATTCACGTGTGTTTGAAATATCGGCTGCGCTCATTTCTCGTAAGTGAGGGGAATCCCAGACACACAAAACCCTCTACAGTTTCATTATTCCTAATGCATCATATCTAATGCCATGCACTGACCAGACTGTCAAAAGTAAATCCAAAGCTACACCCATCGCTTTCTTTACTTCTTCTTTTTCTATTGCCTTCCTATTCTTTTATTATCAATATTTAGTAAAGGACCATAAGTTATGTCGACATAATGACACATCACTTCCGATCGCATGAACTTCCCCAAACCTCTCATGCTGATCTTTTGCACTGAAGCAGTGTCCTCACACAGCCTGAGCTCTCTTTTCAGCTAAACTCAACTGTAAGTACTGATCGTCTCACTCTATGTTTATGGAATAATAAAATTAACTTGCAGTCTACTTGTCCACAAATGTAATGATATCCAGCATAAAAACTGAAAGTGACCCATGGAAAAGTGGAACTGATATTAACGTTGTTTTTCTGTATGAACGCTGCTTGTGTGTATACAGTATGAGGCAGTATTTATTTTTAAATATTGCATGTTGCAGTTTATATTCTTGAAAGGATGGAGAAGAATGGAGGAAAACCGTGTCAGCAGCATTATGGGTAAGTCTCTGGTGCAGTTTCATGATACACTATCGTCACTGACAAAAACAGTAGTGAACACAAAATAAAAGTTTTAGTGTGCTTGCAGAACTTCAAGAAGAATCTAACATTATGAGAGCTAAAAGTAGAAGATTTCCATCTTTGTCTCCAGCGGCTCTAAGCAAATGAACGTGTCTTGTTATTCAGCTGTGACAGTCGTATTTCTCTGACATTTACAGCACACACAGGATATTGCACAACACTAGTATATATAAATATCTGCTGAGATATTTGACAAGACGAACATATAACTGAAGTGGTTATGTAATAATTAGAATAATTCAAGTCTTAATAATGGCAGGGAATTAAAAGATTGTAATGTTCAAAAAGTCTAGCTAAATGTGTAGTCAAAATGTAATGTATTTTAATTTAATACGTAGAGACACCAGGTTGTTTCATATACTTGATATATATATATATATATTAGTGCTGTCAAATGATTAATCACATGCAAAATACGTTTTTATTTACATATGGAACAAAAACATGCCTAAAGTATTTAAATAAAAAGCTTGTTGAATTCCACAAATAGAGGAAAAAAAAAAAGCATGGTTGTAGATTTACGTACTGAATATTTCAAACGGAAACATTTCACAAACATTCTCTTTGTTAAAATTCAGTAATCAATATTCACCTTACTAAGAACATTTGCAAAATATTTGATATTCTTTAATAATTCCAGAAATAAAATTCGTCAGGCAAATTTTTATTTCACTTTACACTTTACGAAACTTCAGTGGTTCAAACACATCCGGGAGCTGCAGGAAAAGCAGTAGATTACTGATCCAAGAAGCCCTCTGCTGTTAGACGTCTTCACCAGCGGGTGGTGCTAGCGGCTTACAGTGTGAACGTCTTCGTCAAAGTGTTTGCTGTAAGATATGCACTGTTAATAGAAATACTTTCTGCCCCCTTTCTGTGTTTCACTCCTCCGTAAAAGCATGTAACAGTCAAATGCACGCATAATTACTGATTATTCACACAAATCCTCATTAGTTATGTAATAAATTAACAATAATAAAAGACTCAAAATACATGTGTAACAGTAAATTGGATCCATGCGGCCCATAACGTTTTTTTACTGTAATTTTACTGTAAGAGTGGCGTTGTGGCTCGAGCCCCTGTCGCAGCGTTAAAGTGCCCTTTTGGTCCGGTCTAGGTGCCCCTGCCGAGGGGGTCCCACCCCCGGACCGGATGGTGCCCTAGCAACATCACTTTGCCCCTGCCCTTCCTGAGGTGTGTACAATCCACTGCTCCAGAGCAGGAAGCTTATCACTAATTATGGGTGCATTTGACCGTTTATGCGCACAGGTTACACGATTTTACTTGTTTACACCTGACTTTTACGGAGGAGTGAATCACAGATGCTGGTATGTATAACTAATGTTAAGGCTTGGATGTCCCTAAACGTGAATGAAGACGAAACTGAGATTATAGTTTTTGAATCATCAGATATCGCTAGTCTCCCTGGTTTAAATCTTGGCCATTTGTGTGAAGCTAGAAGGGAAGAATTTATTGATAGCGCTCTTAGTCAAAACTAGTTTCAGAGACTCTTAGCTAAAGTGAAACCATTTCTTTGAAACGGTCATTCATGCTTTTTGTTCAATGAGGCTTGATTACTGTAACGCCCTCTATATGAGTTTTAATCAAGTGGCTGCTCCTTACTGGTGCGTGCAAAAGAGAGCACATTACCTCAGTATTAATATCTTTGCATTGGTTCCCAATTCGCTGGTTTGTAAAACTCTAAATGGGTTGGCTCCTTTTTATCGGTTCGCAATCCTGGAAGGTGTCTTAGGCCTTCCAACCAAAGGCTATTACATGTTCTTCGGGCTAAATGGAAATCAGGAGGTGAACAAAAACTCTTAGATCTGCCTCTACACTGAATGAGTTTACAGGAAAACTCAAAACGCATCTCTTTCCGCTTGCTTTTAATCGCAGCTAACCGGGCTGTGTAATTCAAGTGTACATGTCGTTGATATTTGATTGTACAGCACCTTCGCCAACAATCGTTGTTTTTACTGGTGCTATATAAATAAAGTTGAATTGAGTTACTTGCATTAGCTCTAAAACTGTGTAATATTGCATTTCTTTGACTCATCAGGCTGGTTTCGTCAGCGTTTTGGAAAACAAAGGAATGATTCGGACCAAGTCAAACCATGTAAATGTTCTCAAGCCGACACCAGAAATTCAGTGTGCTCCCCTTCCTCTTCCTCCCTGAAGTCCTCCATCTCAGCCAAGCCGCTGACCTCGGATCAGCCTCTGCCCTCTGCGCTCTCCTCTTCCTTCCGCTCCTCTCTCACATATGATGTCTTTGTGTGTCACAACGAAGAGGACAGTGATCTAGCACAGAGTCTGGCCTCTTTCCTGGAAGCCCCGTCTAAAGGCCTGCGTTGTTACCTGCAGGAGCGGGACTGTCCAGCAGGAGGAGCCGTGTCCACCGAGCTGCTGCAGGCCGTGCAGGACAGTCACTGCTGGCTGCTGCTCGTCACTCCAAACTTTGTGAAGGACGAGTGGTGCTCCTACCAGATGCACCAGGTCCTGTCTGAAGGGCCCATGTCACAGAGGATCATCCCAGCTGTAGTAAACATGCCCAGATCACAGCTTCCGCTCGAGCTGCGCTTCCTCTTCACCGTGGATCTGAACACAAACAGAGACTCCGCATACGCTCTAGTCTACAAGGCTGTGCTCCAGTGTGAGTATTTTCTATCTACACAAGGATTGGGTGTAAATGACTCACTCTATAATTGCAGGTACATTTGGTCAAACTCTGTTACCAAGATAGACTAACAGAGCTGACATTTAAATTTTTTCCAAAAACTCCACTTGCTGGCATTAATGCTAAGAAAACACAACACTAGATTAGAACATGATTAAAAAAGCTTTTAATAACCCAATGTGAGATCAGTAATAAATTCTGTTTTCCTTTTGATATCGTGGTAACAGAGTTGACCTTCTAAAAACAACTTTTTAGATTAAACTATTTTCTCAGAGAGAGCACAGATACTTTTTTTAGTGCTATCAGTGAGTGAAAGTGACATCATTTCCTGTCACTTACATAATTCGGAGATAATTCCACCAATTTAAAGGCTAAACATGGATTGGTAACAAAGTTGATGCAAGATTTGGAAACACAAATTTTTCAAAGAAAAAATACAAAAATAATAATTTAAAATAATTTAATGTTTTAGAATTAAGTAAGTAAATATTTAGGGCTTTTATAAATAAAATTAAAAACTGTTTCCAAAAGAAAAGTACTATAAACTATTTGGATTGCACATTGATGCATGATGGAAAAAATACAATGAGTAATTTGGACAAAAATAAATCATGATTTTCAGCTATTTAAGACACTAATAAATTATTATTAGTTAAAAATAAAATATTATATTGCTATGGACTGTAATCTTGTAATTCATAACACTTAGTAAATAATAATAATAAATTAATTAAAATAGAAAAAAAAGTAACCATTTGACAAATAATAACTTTCTTTTTGTGGAGACA
>JAUYWG010000055.1:1253319-1266228 GCA_034779775.1 Enteromius afrohamiltoni
CATTAAATCTGAAATTTTCAAGTATACAGCATTTTCTTTGAAAATAGTAAAAATACTATTTAATAGAATATATTTTAAATACACAATAAAGGGGTTTATATATTTGTCATCAGTGAATCCACTTAGCTTCTATCTTATACACTGCATACTTACATGTTTAAGGGTAACACTTTTAAATTAATAATGAACAGATTCATGCTGCTTCAAAGCTATTTGAATAAATACATTCAATATTTGATTATTTCATTACAATCAAATACATGCAACAAGTTAATAATAAACTATGCCATGCAATGTTGAAAAAAAAATGTTTTAAGTGCAGAAATCTGACCCATTTTATTTCTGTATGTACAAATATGCCTCACATATCAGGTTTATTAGTTTTCTTTCTTGTAAATCATGTGGAATTATTAAATGCAGTTTAGATACATGAAACAATTTAGGCCTCAATGTTTTTTAAGTGTGGGTGATCAATCAATATTGTTTGCAGAAGAAGTACATACGTTCCTCATTCACTCGATCCCATGCTGTTCCAAACATCTATGACATTTTGTTTCCATAGAAAACTCTTAATAAATCATTTGTCCTGGCCATTCTTTGCATAAAGTGAAAATGAACTGTGACTCTCAGGTGAGTTCGGGTTGTAGTAGATCAAGTAAAACAAAACAAGCTGTAGACAACATGAGAAAAAATAAATAACAAAGAGTAGCACCCTCACCTAAAATACAATAAAATAAAATTAATAAATAAAAAGGAGATATTTTGCAAGATCCACTCTGCTCTTTTTTTTTGTTTGATGAAATTACAGGGTGATGCTGTCAAGTTCCAAACAGGATAAAAAAGTACCATTAAATAATTCATAATCCAACTTCTGTGCAAACTTCAACTTTCCTGAAGTCATATATAGCTTTGCGTGTTTTTACAATTTGTAACTAAATAAAAGATTCACTTTCCTTTTGAGGTCTCAAATATCATGCTTTCACTCATTCAACAAGATTCCTATTTCCCCCCAGTGTCTGTTTCATACAGTATAGTGGAAATTGTGCTTTAGTCTGGGTCTGTGCAGATAAAAACTCTTCCATGAAATAGAGATAAAGCCTTGTTTCTGTAAACCAGACGGGACTGTTTATATTTCAGACTTTCCCACTCTGATTTTGCTTGACACTTGTAGATGTTTTGTCAAATTTGGAAAGAAAATATAGATTCTCAACCATTTTTTATTCATTTTTTTCCCTTACAGATTTGAAGGACATGTCTGAGAAGGAAAAACCCAGGAGTGCATCTCATTCTGAAGGCTGAGAACAGACTCAAACCTTCAAACCACTGCAACATGCACTGACCGCAACGACAAGATTCTTCACTTCCAAGAAGTGACGTCCGAGCAGACAAGCTGTGTAGATAACTCCGTATCTCCAAGTTCTCAAAATTAAATGAAAGATGAGCAATGCCAAAATTGATTCATCTAACCGTCAAGACATATATAACACACACTACCATTCAAATCATTTCTTCTCACCAAGTCTCGCCAAAAAATACAGTAAAAATTGTAATATGAAAATACAATTTAACTTAACGGTTTTCTGTTGTATTATATTTTAAAATGTAATTTATTCATGTGAGAATTTCCAGCATCATTCCCCCGGTTATCAGTGTCACATTTCTGTTGAAACTTGTAATATTTGCATGGATTTATTATTTAGTAGAAAGTCATTCATATGCGTCCTTGCTGAATAAAAAAATCTTCAATAAATAAATAAGAATGCATATTTGTTATGTTTTATGAGTTTATTTGTGCAAATTGCGCTTTTTTGTGTGTTTTGTGTTTTTTTTTGGTTACATTGCGTTAAATAAATCTTGTGAAACGAGCCCTAGATGGCAAGAGAAAGCCATGATACACGAGCTCAGACACGCTGGGGGCATATGTTTCCCTCTCTGATTTTAGGTCAAAGTCAGATTACAGGAAGGGCTTATGCAATATACCCTACAAAATAGAATTTTTTATTATTCTCACTTGCATACACCCACACATACATGCATGCGCACGGAAGGACGTTAAAGCAGCTGCGATATACATTTCAGTAATTGAATTTAATGTAATGCAAATAATGAAGATTCACATCAGTATTAATAGCATATCTCATATGCAGATATTATTAACCACAGAGAGCTCAGGGCTGGTTTTCTGCTTGCCATGTATGGTTGAATTTTAAGATGTTTCACTGGCATTTCAATGCTTTCAGAAAGGCTTTAAGCCACAGTTGGGACATGCCATGTAAACCAGGAGGACACCTCAAAGAACGGCAAAGGTATGATTAAACGTTCTTGGCATATAACATGTCACATGTCGTAATCCCCGCTGGCAAATGTGGCTTCAAGCGTTCAACGCATTAAATCAGTTGAAAAATCCTCTGACACTCTGTTTTCTCTTATTTGGACTTTTCCTTGTTATTTACAAGCTGAAATCCGTGGAAGAATGATGTGCATCTGAGAGAAACGCCGCTGGTTTGTTGGGGGATTAAATAAGATTATGTTGCATTTAAGATAAAGCTCAAATAAATAAAGCCCTGAAAGAGAACGATACAGTGCTTATATATTTGTATTTTCTTTTACTTTATATACTGTATATGTTTTGTTCCAACTGTTCCTTTAAAAGACAAAGTTCACCCAAATATCAAGATTTTCTAATTGCGCAAGATATAGATCATTTATAGATTTGGCTTGGTTTAGGAGTGGAAAGTTTATTTAGAAAAAAATACAAATAAATAACAAACAGAAACAGAAAATGTGTACTGATTGGTTAACACCCATTTTGGTTCTGCACGTGCACTTCTCAGCAGTCAGAAAACAGGTGCACCACTACAGAAGTCTGACATGCATGAATTCTCAGGGTTAAAACGATGATACACATATATATATATATATATATATATATATATATATATATATATACACAGTCAAGCACAAAATTATTCATACCCCTGGTAAATTCTGACTGTTTTTATTGATTAGAAATCACAGGTGTTTCCCAGAAGATAATAAGAAGATGTACAGAGGCATCATTGTGGAAAAAAATATTGCTCATCTTTCATTTACATTTGTAGCAAAAAGTGGCATATGCAACATTTTTCATACCCTTTGCAAAATGTCACAGTCTATGGGAACTCTATACCATAAAGTTCTAATCCATTCCAAAGCTCATCCTAATTACCCTAATTCATTGGGAGCTGTTTTAATCAACTCAACAGGTGAAAAACAGAAGCTCTCTGCTGTTAGTTTGCTGGACAGTCATGGATAAGACAAAGGAGCTCACAAGGACCTGCGGCTGCTCACAAGTCAGGAAAGGGCTATAAGACCATATCTAACGTTCTACAGTGCAAAGCATTATTTAAAAAAAAATACTAAACATTCCACACTGTGTAAAATGAGTACCAGTGGAAACATGCAAAAAGCTGAATAAAAGATAGAAAGCTTTTAGCTGAAATAACCAATAAATGCTTTTCTATTGATTATCAGAGAAAGGTATGGATCATTTTGGACATGCTACTTTTTGTTCAAATGTAAATGAAACATAAGTAATATTTTTTTTCCACAAAGATGCCTCTTGTGCCTCTTCTTATTAACTTCTGGGAGATGCCTGTGTCATCTCTAATCAAGAAAACTTGCTATATATATATATATATTTATAATTTCTTATTATTTCTACGTTCTCTTGTCCTGCATGCTTGTTATTTCCATTTAATTTACTGAATCTAATAATATACCATAAATTAGACATATTAAAGTATTTCAATAAATCATCCATTTGACTATATACTTAAAAGCTACATGTATATTGTTTATAAGGGTAAAAATTACTTTAGAAAGATCATAATGTTCACACAGTAATAGATAGGTCTATTAAATATATGGTCAAATCTGTTGACTTTAGCAATCTTGTACAAATGGTGACCACTCAAAAAACGAGCACTTTTATTTTTTTTTCATCCAAATGCCTAAATGCCTATAACTCATATTTATATGCCCCTATTGGGTCAAACTTTTGGCATCTGCATTATGTGGTTCCGTTTCAGAGATCCTGGGATCTCAGTATTTCTTCAGATTAAAGTATACATATTTTCAGTGGTCAACAACCAAATGTGGGTCACTTTTCAGAAATATTTTCATTTTTTTTAATAGAAATGTCTTAAGAGCAACTGATGTTGACTAGGAGCATAATCGTGTACGGTTCATGGTCATTATTTAGTTGTTTGGAAGGCATTTATCAAAGGTATCAATGTCATTTCCTCATCATCTTCAGCTGGGATGTTCCTGTGACAATGAACTGCGTGCATCAGCAGATCCATCAATTTCATATTAAAAATAAATTACATTTAAACAACGTTTTATACATATTACTTCATAAATATATATCAGCATATTTTCAAAACATTGTTTTAAGTTTAAAAGGTATGTTTATTTGCAACAGTTATGCTTTAAAATGTATGACATTAAAACAGCGTCCTCTGCTGCCTTCGTTGCCATGGGAACATCCCAGCTCAAGATGATGAGCAACCTTTGAAAAGTGAGTAAATAATGACATACACGTGCTTCGCTCATTCCAAAGTCCACGCTAACAAGAGAATAAGGATGATTGCTTTGATTTGGAAAATGCCTGTGGATCATAAGGTTCAAGAGACGCAAATCATTACACCACTACTAGAGCAAACTAGCAATTTGGCTCTAAATCTCAGATAAAAAATTGCAAACATTAGCAAAATCAACATTTTAAGCCAGGGACCATGCTAGAAGTGACTTCTTGATTCTTTTGGTCATTATTATTAGTTATCACGCGGCTCTCTGGAATGCTTGATTCTGATTGGTCAGTTGAGACATTTGCAGGTTTGTTCTTTTCAAATAATAACGCTCCATAGTAATAACGCATAGCCGGTACTACTTGTTTCAAATCCCTCCGCGCCAACAAAGATTACCGTTTGGCGCCATCTTGTGACAAACACTGGACAACCATAATTAACAATGGAAATATTTAAAATACACCCCTTGTTATATATTCATATGTAGACGTTATAAATTGTCTTACTAACGTTTGAATGTCAGTCACGTGGTACTATATCGTTTCGCGGAAGGATTAAAATGTTAATTTAAAACAAATATGCCAATAAAATGTTTCAAATTCATATTCAGTTATTTTCCTTATGAGGCAAGTAGCCATATAATAAGCGGGATAATGTTCAGGCAGCCTGTAGTTATCGCGAAATAAGCCCCTTCAGCGTGATACAAGACCTGATCACACTGTCGGGGCTTATTTCTGCGATGTACCAGCTGCCTCGTCATTATCCCTTACTTAAACTGTCAAATACAATTATCTGACTCAGCTATTTGAAATTTTGTTCCCCAAACTTTTAAATGGTCACATATATTCAAATTGTTTCAACATTAACTTGGTACATCAGATATCTTCAAACTTCAAATTGTGGGAGCAAACGTAATATTAAACCAACTTCACTTAATAATGTTGATTCTTTGACATAATTGATTTTCAGCTGATTGATAATTGATTAATTGTGGATGCAAAAATGATGTTGAACCAGTGCCATTTCATGATCTTGATTCCATGACATAATCATTGACTTTCTGTTGAGATCTCACTCTTGCTTTCTCGGATTTGTTTCTTCATCAGAATGGATTTTTAAGAAATGTATAGCAGTGTATGACTGACTCATTGCTGCTTCTGCCCAATGGGTCAGAATGAGAAATGCATCAAAAGTTTGTGTTTGTAAGAAACAAATCCAACAATGTGAAGACTTACCATGTTCATCATGCATGATATCCATTCTCCTCAATCTTCAAGCAGGATTTGAATCATATGGATTTCTCAAGTTAATCATTTAATTGATATGCGAAAGAAAAAAGGATAAAGTGACAATACTTTCCAGGGTGGTTTGGCAACATTACACAAGTCATTCCATCAGTCTCAACCCATTAATTCCAATTTAAAAATATGAATAGAGTTTAAGACACTTCTTTAATGTTTTTGGACAATAATCAGTCATCTTCAGTGGCTGTGGCGTTCCTTCTGGAGTACGGCATCTGATAATATCCAACCATCTTGGGTTGCAGAAATTGTTTATTAACTTACAGTATTTCTTATTACAGTCTCCACGGAGGAACCTGAATTTCATGAATTGATTCAGGAACCAGGAAGTCTGTGAATTGATCCATCTTAAGAAACATTATGGATTTACTGAAACTCATTCTTTCTGTTGTGAACCAAGAAGAGGTGAAGCGTCGCCAGTAACCGTTCTAGGCTAACCTTTCTTTAAAGTCATTCTTAAAGGAATAGTTCACCCAAAAATTAAAATGTGTTGAAAATGCTCACTCTCAGGCCATCAAGATGCATTTGTTTCTTGATCAGATTTGGAGAAACGCAACATTGCATCATCTTATCAATGGATGCTCTGCAGTGAATGGGTGCCGTCAGAAGGAGAGTCCAAACTGCTGATAAAAACATCACAATAATCCACAAATAGCCCACACTACTTCAGTCTATCTTGAGAAGACAAAATAAACAAATCTATCAAGACCTTTTAAATTCAAAACACTGGTTCTGGTCAAAATATTCCATAATGACGCTTCCTCCAGTGAAAAAAGTCTCCTGTTGTCTTCTCACATCATAATCAAAATTGTTTTAGTTTGTAAACGGTGCCTGGTCTTTTTTCTTTCACTTCAATGAAATGATTAACTTAGGAAATCAATATCATTCGAACCCTCACTTCAGTTCAGATTTTAGGGTTTGAAGGTTGAGAAGAGCGGAGATCATACACGAGCGTGGTAAGTCTTCTCTCGTCACATTGGTTTATTTATGTGTGAATAACTAAAACGTGGACATCCCATTACATTTAATGTACAGTATACTAATAATACATCAATGCTCAGGTTCACTAAAACGTTTTTTTTTTTTTTTTTTTGGTAATTTAGCTTTTTTTTAATGATGACTTGTGCAGTGTTTGGAATAAAAATACCTCTTTCAAATGATGTTTTCATTGACACTGTTGACCTGAAGCTTTTGCAAACCTCTTCCATCTCCAAAACTCTTCTGGTTTTCAGCTTTAAAAGAAATCTACTGACGTGACTGCACACAGACAATAAACATGTCCTTTGGAATCTGTTGAGCCACTGAATGTGTAAACAGGGTCTGAAGAAAACCTTGTTTTATTGGTGTCTAACCGTGCTTATAAAATAGCAAGTACTAATATTAGTTTATTTAACCTGGAAAACGAGTCAACACAGTGCCAGTTTATTACTGGAACATAAAGCAATACTGGATTAAAAAAACAACAACAACAAAAAAACACATAACAACCAGGCGACTTTGCCTCCTTGTTTCAAAACGGCACCGTGAGCCACTGCAGGAATATGTGATGGAAACAATTCAAATTTCTCCAACCAGTCTGTGCAGGACAATTTCCCTAAAACTATGTTGTCAGGTTGTCATTTTTTTGCAGTATTGCGTTAGCTGTGGTTCCTTCCAACAGAAACCGCCGTTGTTTGTGACACTTTATCATAATCTAGTTGTAATAACACCACACCATTAGCGGATTAGTTTATTTTTCACCAGCCTATGCGTCTTGGCTACAAAATAGCATTTTTAACGATTTGCCCAGGATCAAGACACGCTGACCTTGACGACGAGTTGTCACATTGTAACCACGAAGCCTACGTCGATTCATAAAACAAAAACGTGTTCATCAGAAGACGCAACGAATAATTACGCGACGTTTTTTTCTTCTTCTTCAGCATCAATATAACACGGCTGAACTTTCCTACGGTCAGTCCTTTTAGCGCATGCGCTGTCGGACAGTGTTTAGTGGGTACACTCTGTGCAGTTCAGTGATGTGACCCGCTGAAAGAGCCCCGCGAAAACAGCGAGAGAAAGACACTCATGTTACTGAGGGCCAACAGGAGCAGCGACCCTTTCCTTTCTGGGTTCTCGAAGGACACGTTTCAATCAGTGAAGTCATCTAACGGCGCTTCTCATCTGAAAGCAAAGACGCCCGAAGCGCACACTCCATAGCGCAAGTTTGCTAGTGTGATGTGACTGTACAACGCACTTGATCTGGGGGAGAGGGGGGGACTACCTGGACATTTACATTCACTTTACGGACTATCTGTAGCACTATCTAGATGCGTGCATCCTGGTAAGTTGATTTAAATCTCCGTTAAGTAAGTTTTAAAACCTAGTGCGCTGCCTACTCCATGTTGAGGATGCCTGAACATGTTGTCTATGTAGGCTGCCCACATAGATCTCACGAAAAGACACGATTCCTTAGTATTTTATTTGCTTTAACTTTGCTATTTCTGTGCGCAGCACTGTTTCTCAAACTGCTTTTCACACCTCACAACTTGTAAGACTGCAATCGAGTGGAAAAGGTCAGATGTATGCTTTTTGTTGCCAGTAGTGCAATAGCAGATCCGTTAGGTGGTGATGCAATCTTAGTTTGAGTTCTGTTGTTGGTATGCTTTTATCTACTCCAGTTCAAGCTGGTCTGGTTTCTAGCTGATTGGCAACTGGCTTTCCGGGAAAATAGTGTCTTAATGATTTTTAAAGCCAGCCTGACTAACCAGTGAACCAGTTTTAGTTTGACTGAATGGTTTTTAGGTCGAATAAACTGTGACGAAGAACCTTCTGGCAGTTTCAGTACAACTGTAACAACTAGGATATCATGCAGGGAAACATAAATAAACTAACTTTTCATCTAACTGCTAATGGTACGCTTTACTATTATCATCGCCACTATTAGTATTATTCAGCAGTGTAATAATGTTATTTTTATGTTTGACAATATGGGCGGAAAAATGCTTACTGTAAAGGAAATAAACATTAGAGCTGCTGTGTTATTTACTGTATTTAGTCAAGCTGATAGCGTCATCCATGCATAAAAAATGTAATCAAATACATTTTTTGGTAGACTCGCCACAGTCTCCACCTCAGGCAGGGTATGATTGCATCAGTCAACAGATGAAGCATTAAGAAATGATTAGCCATTCACTCGAGCTTTTAAAGGGTGCTTCAGATTGCATTACGTCGTTTTCATCAATGTTTTGCGTGGCTGTGCATTTGTAGTCAGGAAATGAGACCGGAGGTTTGAGGTGACATTCATTCTTCCTTAAGTTTGAGTTTCAGGTCTACGCCTTGTATTCAGGTAATAACAGCTGTGCGTTGGATGCTTTATGTGCATTGCAAGATTTAAACATTGCTGCATGTGGGCTGGTTCAATTAATCATTCACTTAATGTTATGCTGACATTAATGCACAGAGCCATGCCAGGTTTTGTTTTGCTCATGATGAATCACAAGGTCTCCAGAAGTGAAAAGTCTCAATTCGTTGCAAGGGTTGTGCTTTTGGGAGCTAGTGTGGCAGTTCAGAGAGTGTGAACGATAGCTGTCACGTTTTCACGAAATATTGTCACATTCGAATGTTTCCTTTAAGTCATGTTAACATGTCTGTTTCGACTAAAAGACACATTACAAATTATTAATATTTTATTTACTTTAAGACTGTTATTCTTTTTTTTTTTTTTTGGTCAGTTGAAACCGTTTCAAGGTAAAATAATTACTTGATATTTTAGGTTATAATAATTTATAATGAAATAATAATAATTATTTATGTGATATAATAATTTATGTGAAATACATATAATGTATAATCTTTTTTTATAATCTTTTTAATGCAAGTTATTTTTGCTGATATTAGGGTGCATGATGAAAATTATACTGCAGTTAGATATATTTTGTGACTGAACTGCAACATGACATTACATTTTAAATGAAATGTCTCTTCACTGCTGTCACATTCATGCACAAAAATACTGATCACACTAGGGTTGTGCCATAAAAGCGATAGTATATCATGCATCAAAGATAGAGATATTGCTTCTGTCTGATGCCTTAATAATACTACTCCTACTAGGCCCCTAGGTACTACTAATACCATTATTATTATGATTATTATCGGGCTAGTAATACTATCTTATCATGCTATACTTGTCTTCTCAAGACATTAACGGCTGGATCGTAGTGGTGTGGATTACTTGTGGATCAATATGATGTTTCTCGTTCTGACGGCACCCATTCACTACAGAGCATCCAATGGTGAACAAGTGATTAAATGTCATTTTTTCTAAATCTGTTCCTTTAAAAAAAATAATAAACTCTGTTACATCTCAGATCAGAGGTCATGAGGGAGTCAATTTTCATTATATTGTGAATGCTTTCTTTCATGCTTCTTACTCTTTGAAAAGCACGAAGGGGAAGGCGGGATTACTTTCATCTCTTGGCCAATCAAATGAGGTTTCCAGACTGTCGACGTACCCAGATCTGATTGCTTCATTTAACGTGCTGGGCACCATCTGTATATTTATTTGGCTGCCGCAGTGGTACTCTTAATGCTGAAGTGCAGGTACACTGCAGTACTTCTTTCCATTAAGACTTTCAAATTCCAGATATCAATGTCACACAAATCTATGAAATCAACATGATACTCAGTATAGCTGTTTTGAGTGCACAGTGGTGGTGTGGGTTCTGTACACGTCTTCCTACCTAAGGTTAAAGCTCAAATGGATACATTACCAACCATAACCACTAAACTACCATCACTCATTTTTCTGTTTGCTCTCGGTTTGCCACACAGACTAGCATTGTTGCAGAGGTCCTGTCGGACTGTGGCCTCACGGCCTTGCAGCATGTGGTGCTCATTAGACACCTCTTGAATGCAGTTCTGTGTTTTGTACATGGAAAGCGTGCAGAACAGAAGAGTAAGACTTGAGCCATCCAGACAGGTGATAGAGGTTAGATGTAATTACCCAATTTGGGAGTGATGTTAAAGTTATTAAGACATTAAGGCTTGTTGCATTTGCATCTGACGTCAACACTTTATTAGTGGACTGCATGGAAATAAAATAATGGCGTAAAGATTTGCATGTGAAGAGTAGGTGTTGTGCAAGCGTACATTAAATTTGCAAGTGCATCAAAGGATTTGTAAAGGCGCAAATCAAGATTCAAGCTTACGGAAAAACCAGATTTGCAGTATTTTACTTTTTTGTAATTCATGTATTGTGAAACTGCAGCTTCATGCTAATGCAAAACCAATATGATCTGTATTTTTCTGATTTCCATTTTTCCACGCTTAGACTTTTCGTACAATTTTTCCACCAAAATATGGCCAAATGCATGCAAGCACGTAAACAGCGTTTTGCAAGCGAAACGACGTGTCAAAACAGATTAATAGAGTAAAACTAATCTGTGTGCGTAAAAATAAACTGTTGCAAAGGAAAAAAACGTCTTGTGTACGTAGGATAAAAACTTCCGAAATAATTTCTCTCACTCACTTGAGTTTTGCAAGCACGAAGGGGAAGGCGGGATTACTTTCATCTCTGGGCAAATCAAATGAGGTTTCCAGACTGTCGACGTACCCAGATCTGATTGGTTCATTTAACGTGCTGGGCACCATCTGTATATTTATTTGGCTGCCGCAGTGGTACTCTTAATGCTCCCATTGATATTTGTGCATTTTTTTGATTATATTTACAGAATATAACTGAACCCGCCAGTAGGTGGCAGTAAGTCATTGCCTTTGTCACTGATACTTTCATTAAATTGATTCAGTTAAATGGTTGATTTGTTTAGTAATGAAGCAATTGACTCTCTTTTTAAACGGGTCATTGAATCATCGACTCCTTAGATTTGTTCAAAAGCAAAGATTCATTCATAATCGAAACAGCCCTGTGTTTGAGACTACATTTGCTGCAGCTCAACTATGACTTTGCTTTTGAACTTTTATTGGCAAAATAGAGCAAACAACAGTGTTCCTAAAATGTAAGCCTAACCATTTGAAAATAAAACGCATTCCCCCCCTCCAAATTCATTTCCAGAACTCTAACCCCAAAGGGCAAAAGGGACTGCTATGGGTGGGGTAAAAGGGAAAAATGAGAAAAAAATGAAGGGAAAGGGTGAAAATGAAGGGGGAAAAAAACCTTTTGATTGTTTTGTGCAACTTTTTACTCATTTTAATTTGGAAAAATTAATGAAAAGTCAACTATTCTACCCATTTCACCTTTCACCAATATTACGCTTGTATTCATTTTTGTAAAGTTGAAAAAATAAAACATACAACACATGCTTCTACAAATATGGTTTATTCAAAAAGCTCAAAAATGATATAAACAAGACAAGAAAATGTATAAACAACAAAAAAAATAAAAACTGCATATATGTGCTTGATGCCAAATGGGTTTTATTATAAGAAAACAAAACAAACAAAAACAGCCTTTATGTAATAAAAAGGCATATATAAACAAATTGAAGCAATTACATATAATCTTATAATATAATATTAATAACAAAAAAATGGACATACACATTGTATAATAATAAACTTTAAAATCGGACCTTTATAGGATATATGTAAATATAAATTTAAATATCTAATACGAATACTGACAATTTAAACTTATTTCCACAAATATTTTATTCCAAAAGCTCCAATACCACATAATTAATCCAAAAGCTGAAAATCACTTTTATAAGACCTGAATATATAATTTAAAATAATTATTAATAATATCAACAACTACCACAAATACTTGTATAATAATAAACTTTCAAATCTGACCTTTGTATACTGATTATGCAAGTATAAATGTATATATTTAATAATACTAATAAACTTCCACAAATATTTTAATCAAAAAGCTGAAATTACTTTTTATTTTTATAAGACATAAATAAAAATTTTAAGCGCCGGTGGTGGCGCTTGTGCCTGTTGGCCTGGAGGAAAGGAAGACCATCCCTGAGGCGGTGGTGGCGCTTGTGGCTGTTGGGCCGGAGGAAGGGAAGACCATCCCTGAGGCGGTG
>JAUYWG010000055.1:1266328-1280022 GCA_034779775.1 Enteromius afrohamiltoni
CTGAGGCGGTGGTGGCGCTTGTGGCTGTTGGGCCGGAGGAAGGGAAGACCATCCCTGAGGCGGTGGTGGCGCTTGTGCCTGTTGGCCTGGAGGAAGGGAAGACCATCCCTGAGGCGGTGGTGGCGCTTGTGGCTGTTGGGCCGGAGGAAGGGAAGACCATCCTTGAGGTGGTGGGTGATATAGTGGAAAAGACCAATCAGCATATCCAGGCCAGGTCTGCCACCCAGGTAAGAGTTGAGCCCCAGAACAGAAAAAATGTGTGTGTGGTGCAGAAGTGCCAGATTGATATCTGCCTCCTAGCTCAACGTCTGTCTGTACAATTGAAGATGCTGCAGCTCCAGTTCATGCATATTTACGTTGTCGAATAACTGCTTCACCCTCCCGATTTTCAGGCTCCTGGAACTTGATGGGAATGTGACTGTGTTCAGCAGGTGCTGATGGGAGCACATTAGGCTTCGGCAGTGGCTCATTTGCCAAACCAATCTGCTGGGGAAGCTCCACCCCTTGTAAAAATGTGTCCCGGTCAGTTCTTTTCTGTCGGTCTAAAAGCCTGGAGAGACCAAAGAAAAAAAAAAGTAGCTAATGTTAAATAATGCCATTATTGTGGACTTTAAAAATGTCACAACTGATTAATCATAATCAAGAACTGAGAGTGTCATAGCAATGTAGTATCCCTACCATTAATATTTCTGTAAAGCTGCTGTGAAACAACATATACAATATAGGTATTATACAAATTAATTTGGAATTAGAATAGCTCATTCAGTAGTAAATTAACTGCAGTTTTATGGGAATGTACTGCTAAAGAGAATTCAGGAAGCCAAGAATAACTCACCAAGATGACACTGTAGTGTTGTTAATGGTAACTAGCACCAAGTTGGTCTTGTTCCAGCACTTCTCTGCAGTCTTCAAGCAGCTGCTTGATGTGAGTATACGTCATCACAACTAACTGAGGAATAGGAAATATTTTGCCCTTGAAAGGTCTGCCTTACTAGCCCGGATTGCGTGTATGTCTTTTCTTCTGTAAAAAAACACTTAACTGTAAAACTTTGATTTCTAATTTAGTTCTGACTCTTGCCTCGTCTGAATCTGACTCCAATTTTAGGTTCTCTGAAATTAAGTTTAAATTATAAATTTGAATTTGAAATTGAAACGTTCATTGACCTGGTCTGTAGGCTCAGAGGGGAAAAAGGGGGGCTTAGGGATGGGTGCAGGAACAGAGAGCAGATGTTCTTTCCCTACAGATTGGAGAGGTAAATTGTTTTATTGTCTTGGTCTATAACTTGAGAAGTTATCTGAGTTTCGTTTTGCAGGGAGATCAAAACATTCTTACACCTTTGTTGTCTTTAGGCCAGTTTCTGGCTTCCTTGAATTCCTTTAAAAGCTTAAGTGAGATTCGGAAATCCTGTTGACGTCAGGTCTCTGGGCAGCTTGACCATGGGTCATGAACAGTGAATAAAAGGATGCATTGATTGTGTTCTGTATGATGTTGTTATTCCATGATTCTTTATAGCTTTGTAAATATACAGACTAATTAGGTCTTTGAATTTTAAGCAGATGAAAGTAATGTGGGATACTTTAAAATGACACACACTGTAAAAAAAAGGTTCTAGATCACATGATTCTTCACAATTCTCTTTTTTAGCCTTACAGAGGAATTAAATTATTACACAAGCAGCACAACTCCAGGGACCTGGCAAAACATTTTTCTTGGACTTGAGGGAGTACTTTGAGGGGGACTGATCAACGGCATGCAGACACGAATACAAGCGAAGGATCTCTGCTATCTCGTTGGTTGACAAAGCAGTAATAGTGCGGTTAAGGCCGACAAGGTACTCTGCCAGATTATCCACTGCCTCCCATCCAGGAACACCCCTTGAATCACATCTTTTGTTCTAAAACAGAAACCAAAAACA
Source organism: Enteromius afrohamiltoni (assembly GCA_034779775.1). Taxonomy (NCBI): domain Eukaryota; kingdom Metazoa; phylum Chordata; class Actinopteri; order Cypriniformes; family Cyprinidae; genus Enteromius; species Enteromius afrohamiltoni. The sequence continues at coordinate 1,268,245 of JAUYWG010000055.1, forward strand.
AAATCCTGCATTACAAAAATAATTACAAAAACTCCTTTTTCCTCCTAACTGAAGACTTTTCAATCACGCAGTGATAACTGCTACAGCCATTGGTCGCTGCAGTGGTTTAAGATTTAACCAATCCCGCCGAAGGTCACCTGAGGGGGGCGTGTCCACGTTATATAAAAGCAAGCACGCCTAGCCGGCTTCAGATTTCTTCTCCTTCAGCGACGTGCATTTTTGCTGTCTCTGACTCAAGCCTTACGCTGTTGAATACGCCACTGCAGCTTGACGATTCCCCTGCCGCCATCCGCCGTCTAAGAGCAAATTTCCACTCGGCTTGAAGACGCCATTGCAGCTGGATAGTTCCACTGCCGGCATCTGGCGAGAGAGAAATTCTTCTAAAAGCAGGTAAGACTAACTTATCGTTACCCCGCTCCTGTTTCCAGTCTCTCACAGAGTTCGGGGGCCGAAGCAGTAGAGCTATGAGTTCGTCTTTTGTTCTGCAGGTTATTATGCCCTTTCGAGTGGCTTATCCTTCTCGGCTGCCAGAGCAAAATGAATAATTAAGCTGTCGGTTTAAGGGGCTCGCACGCCAGCCCAGCTCTCGTGTTCCCCCCTTCTTGACAGCTCTTTTATCTGCCGGTTCTTACAAGTGAATCAGTGCCCCGCCTAAAATAGAGCTGCTTTATTCCCCTCGGCAGATAAAAGGCTATAAATAATTACAGAGCGGGTAAGTCTCGCTGCGGCCGGACCGCCGCAAACTACTCTATTTATATCCTCTGTCTCCCAAAGTTGTGGACATGATACACTATATATCTGCAATAAATGGGTCCATAGAGTGCCCTTGCACCGCACTGTTTTAGCACTCTGAGGGAAAAAGGCACAATCTACTTCATAGTCTGCCGCATGCGCTCATTGACTCTTTCAAGCTCTCATCTTCTCCTCTCCCAGACGAGAGCTATATTTGCAGTGATATTGATTATGTTTGACTGAATATACAGACACAATCTGCCTCCTCAGTGTGTGTTTCATGTGAGGATTAGTACACCTCATTCCAAGCTGAATCTCTCACGCTCTCATCTCCCGACGAGAACAACATTTTTAGTTGAGATCAGGTGGTGAAGTAGTTGGCTTGCTGGGACTTGGTGGATGAAACCAGTTTTGTGAAAATTGCTGCTTTAGTCGCCCGGTGCTGTCATATAGACACTGAGCGATCCACTTCTGGTCTCCTGGTTCGATCACACGACAGAACTGCTTGGGGCGGAATTCAACCCAGTTTACTTCTGGAGACCTCAGTGGTGGAGGGTTAAGTGTAATTTGTAGTGCTCCTTGTTGGTCTTCGGTGTATGCAGGTGACTGAGCAGTTGATGTTGTTGGAGATACTGGTGGTGGATTCACAGATGGTAGGTCTTGGTCTGAAACACTAATAAAACCATGATGATTATCAATGTGGTGAAGCAGTCCAACTGCGGCCCACACTTTTGCACCACACTGGTCACAACATTCTCGGACATGGTAGTCAGACAGATGTTCAGTGAAACCCTCCACCTCAACGTCTTTGCTGCAAAGAGAACAATTCATAAAACTGCTGGTCTCTGGTCTGGTCTACTGCACTGCTCAGAGGGGTCGGTTTGGAGCCTGCACTGCACGGAGGGGTCGGTCTGGAGACTGCACTGGAGGCAGCACTGCAAGGTCTGGAGACTGCACTGCACGGAGGGGTCGGTCTGGAGACTGCACTGCACGAAGGGGTCGGTTTGGAGACTGCACACCATAGAGGGGTTGGTCTGGAGGCAGCACTGCACGGAGGGGTCGGTTTGGAGACTGCCTGCCCACCATAGAGGGGTTGGTCTGGAGGCAGCACTGCATGGAGGGGTCGATCTGGAGACTGCACTGTACGGAGGGGTCGATCTGGAGACTGCACTGCACGAAGGGGTCGGTTTGGAGACTGCACACCATAGAGGGGTTGGTCTGGAGGCAGCACTGCACGGAGGGGTCGGTTTGGAGACTGCCTGCCCACCATAGAGGGGTTGGTCTGGAGGCAGCACTGCATGGAGGGGTCGATCTGGAGACTGCACTGTACGGAGGGGTCGATCTGGAGACTGCACTGCTGAGGTGCCCTGCCTGTGTGCCTGCACGACTGAACGGTCCTGACTGAGTGCCTGCATGGCTGAGGGGTCCTGACTGCAAAATCCAAAAACCTGCTCACAATACCTACAAGCCTTCTGTCGTTTTATTCACACTTTACTATGTTTAGCTACTAAACTACATTACCAAACTAACATTTTAAAATAATTGTAAAAACACCCACCTTCAAATCTTCCTAATATAATTTTGCTCAGTTTGTGTTTCAGAATATCACTTTTTACCTCATCAAGTATGAGCTTCATAATTTCACCAACAAGCTGTACAGAAAAAAACATGACATTTGTCATTACATACCTTGTGAAACCTGCATTTTCAGGGGATTCTTTTGCCAAATAAATCGTAAACACGGGTCTGTCAGTGTAATGGGCAGTTATTAATTTTTTCCAAGGTCTCCTTCCACTTTTTCGCCCCTTGTTTCTTGCCTGTAGTGAAGTGGTACTTTCCCTGGGCATACTTCAAAATGATGTCATGCCAGTATGAGTCAGGTTTACCTGTCTTAGTCATGTCTATAAATATAAAACAATGGAGTAAACATAAGAGAAGTTGAGACAGGCAACATTACAAATGATGAGGGGAAAAAAATAGGACATTTAGCTAAAAGGGTGCTCCGGCCCATGGATGCTTGTTTGAATATATATCTAAATCAGGGCTGTCCAAACTCTGCCCTGGAGGGCCTGTGTCCTGTAGAGTTCAGCTCCAGCCCTAATCAAACACACCTGAAGCAGGTAATCAAACTCTTACTAGGTATGTCAGAAACACCCATGCAGGTGTTTTGAGGCAAGTTGAAGTTTAATTCTGCTGGATAGAGTTTGGACAGCCCTGACCTAACTTAGATGGTTGTATATTGAATTTATTACACTTCTAAATACAAAACAAATTAAAACAAAACACATAAAAAACATCATCATGTCGTCATTTGTAAGGAATTCTTTGTTGCAAAATAATTTTGTTGCGGGATTTATATCACAACTTATTTGCCCAAGTATGGCCCGCAATATCTGTACGCGTTAAATCACCAAATTAAGAAGTGTTAACGCTGTGCCCTTAGTGTTTCTGCTTTTTGCTTTTTAGACTTACACTTATACATGTCATTCTGTGTTACGAGTTCAGTATTTGCCCTAACACACGTAGATGTGGCTTGCATAAACTTCCAAAAGTCATGGAGTGAACATGTACCAAAGTCAACACGCCAAATTGTCTGCGTTAGGCACCACAGCTGACGTTTACCTGCATTTGGCAGGTGTTTATTTCAAACCCTGGTCGTGATGTAGTATAAATGTTCAGTTTTGTTTATCAGACTTATTGTACATATTGTATTTTCCACAATATTTTTTATAAATTAGAGGCTGAACAATTGATCGGCGCAACAAACAAATACTACGAATAAAAATAAATGTACAAGCCAATTAATATAATAGTATTTAAAAGTATAGTACATGTTCTTGGTTTCCTTTTTTATTTTTTAGTAAGTTAAAAATAGAGTGTTGTCAAGTCTGTGGTTTCCTCCATTCCCCAATAGCATATTTAGCCCATGGAATTCAATCTTTCCTGGAGAAACCCTTCCGAAATACAGAGCGCTATTTTTACAGAGGGCGTAAAAGCCTACTTTTAAGCAGTGAAAACCTGACAACCCTGAAATAGTCTCACCTTTCAGTTTGCAGTTCCAAAAAAAATAATAAATTGACTGAAGTACCTTAATGAATTTAATAATAAAAAGACATTTCATGTTACTGCTGACACCATTACAAACCCCATATTCCTCCCGTTATTTGTCAAAGTTCTTTAAGCTGTTGTGTAATGGCAATGTTTAATGTTATTTTGCACTTTGGTTTTGGGTGTTTAAGACTGTTCCCACCATGTGGTTTATTACTTAAAGGCAAAAAGATAAAGCTTAAGTGTTAGCTTGTTAATGTAAAATGTGTTAATTGAATCCCTGTAAGAATCAAGTGTTTCGGACAAGGGTCTCTTATGCTGAACATGCTGGGACACGCGGCAGCTTTGCTCTGACTGCTGAATGATGGCTGTGTCTGGACACAGAGCCAGGGTTAAATTGGGTAAGCGGAGGAGCTGTGAGCTCAAGATTATTGGATTCTATTTACAACATACCATAACTATTTTTATGCCATCTCTCATATTGATTGAAGCAAACTACACGGTTTAACTGCAGATAAATGGATTTAAATGCATGTTATAATTATCCTTTTGTCATGGCATATTACCACAAGTTCCTTTACATCAAGTTTCCACAGACATTAAAAATGATTCAATTGCACAACATGAACCTCAAACTGGCTTAGTTTGACATTTGAGTAAGACTGACTGAAAAATGTGTGTGTATATATTACATTCTAATATGTTAATCAAATTAAATTTACAAAAGCGATTTTATATTCATAGAAGTTATAGCAAATGCCAGTGACTGCGGTACTTTTATGTTTCAAATAACGTGTGTGAAAGTAAATTGTCAGAATTTGAGTAAAAATTGAAATTATGTTCCATTGCAATTCACAGATTTACGTCAGTATGATTCTGACATGCACTTATTAAAATACATAAAAGACTTTGTGATAGTACTAAATTGTATTATATTTTAATAATTCAAAACTTGACAAATGTGTAGAATGTAGTGGTTTGAAGGATAGCAATGTTTTAGGACTGCATTGTGATTTTAAATGCGTTTTTAAATATCACCAGTTTTGGATTTATACATTAAAAACTGCTGCAGTTCCCTGCAATTAATAGGAATTACTGCAGCTTGCATTTATCAGACAAGTATGCGTTGAGTATAATTTGAACCAGCAGCTTTGGCATGGGCCTAGAACATTTTCTTTCTAAACCCTCTTTTTTCTGTCATGATTTAATTCTGTTATCATGTAATCATCCTTCAATCCAATTTGTTATGTGTTTGTGTATTATATATACATATGTGTGTGTGTATACACACTCTCTCTCTCAGAGCTCAGAGACAGAATTGCGAAAAGGCACAGATCTGGTCAAAAATTTTTTGCTGCACTTAAAGTTCCTAAGAGCACAATGGCCCCCATACTTCTTAAATGGAAGATGTTTGGGACGAGTAGAGCCCTTCCTAGAGCTGGCCGTCCGGCCAAACTGAGCTATCGGGGGAGAAGAGCCTTTGTGAGAGAGGTAAAGAAGAACCCAAAGATCTGAGCTCCAGAAATGCAACCATCACTGCAGTCCTCCACCAGTCGGGGCATTATGACCCAACGGAAGCCTCTCCTCAGTGCAAGACACATGAGTGTCTGCATGGAGTTTACTAAAAACACCTGAAGTACTCCAAGATGGTGTGAAATAAGATTCTCTGATCTGATGAGACCGAGATGGTATGTCTGGAGAAAAACAGGCACTGCTCATCACCTGTCCAATACAGTCCCATCATGCTGTGGGGGTGTTTTTCAGCGGCAGGGACAGGACGACTTGTTGCAATGGAGAGAAAGATGAATGCAGTCAAATACAGGGATATCCTGGACAAAACCTTCTCCAGAGTGCTCAGGACCTGGGATGAAGGTTTACCTTCCAACAAGACAATGACCCTAAGCACACAGCTAAAATAACCAAGGAGGGGCTTCACAACAACTCCGTGACTGTTCTTGAATGGCCCGGCCAGAGCACTGACTTAAACCCAATTGAGCATCTTTGGAGAGACCTAAAAATGGCTGTCTGCCAACATTTACCATCCAACCTGACAGAACTGGAGAGGATCTGCAAGGTGGAATGGCAGAGGATCCCTAAATCCAGGTGTGAGAGACTTGTTCCATCTTTCCCAAAAAGTCTCATGTATCTCTCTGTATTCGATCGAAAGAGTGCTTCTACTAAATACTGAGCCAAGGGTTTGAATACTTAGGACCATGTGATATTTATGCTTTTTTTTTTTTTTTTTTTTTATAAATCTGCTAAAATGTCAACAATTCTGTGTTTTTCTGTCAATATGCAGTGATGTGTTTACATTGAGGGGAAAAAAAAGAACTAAGCAAATGGCTGCAATATAAGAAAGAGTGAAAAATGTAATGAGGTCTGAATACTTTTCATACCCATTGTATATCCAGATACCAAACATACATAAATACACCTTTCTTTATGTTTCTGAATTTGTATGTTCCCAGAACCTTGCCCATTAAAGTTAAATCTGTTAAATCTCAAATCCTTGAGTTAAATCTGCTTTTAAACTAGGAAGATGAAAAATGAATCTAGCTTGATCTCAAAAAATGACCTTGGCCAAACACTTTCAATGCAGCACCTGCACAGCTCTGGGCATGAGTGTGATCGAGAGAGATTAATTCTAGAACTGATGAAGCTATATGAGAATCATCAAGGACTTATGGAAAGTTAATAATCAGTAATCCAGCCTTCAGATGTTATCAAAAGGGATTTACACATAGGATAGCTGCCAAGACCATACCATCCAACTGGGACCACGTACTGTACCTTATTCAGTGGAGTCTGTTTCTGTTTGCTATTTGTAGTCACATTACATTTAGAAATAATGTTCATTTCTATATTTTTTCCAACAAAAAATACGATGTGAATAGACTATTGTTATATTTTTATAACATACATAAAGTCAGTCTTGAGACGACGCATACAGTATGAAAGATACAATATATCTTAATATTTCTGCCTTGTATGATAATCTTAATCCACATGAGATCTCAAACAGCAGTTTTTTCAAACACTCACTGCTGCTGTCTGAAAGGGAGTATTAGCTAAAATTATTTTTAAAAGCTTTAATGTTGGTTCATAGTAGTTAGCTTTGTAAAATGATGAGCAGCGCTGACGCTCTACAGACGTGGAGAAACATCCTCCTTTGTTTATAACCAGTCCTCTAGCCCCAGCTGGCCCGCTTTGACCAAGGTTTTTGTCGGGCCAAAAAACCCGGGCCGTTGACCCTAAAGGAAGCACAGATGAGGCATGATCAAGCCCTGGAAGTGACAGTGGAAACACGACTGGCCCTGTCACATACTAGCATGCTCACTTTTGGCCCGACGGTGCATGGAAATGCGGCTAATGTGTTTGTGTAATGTACCTCAGTTGTAATGAGTGGTTATTTGAATTACTGTTGTAAAGCGATTTTGCAGACAAAACTGGATGTTTTCTCTTTGGCCCATTCTCTGAGATGGTTGTGCATGAAAAATCTGCAGATCAGCAGTTTTTTGAAAAGCTCAAACCATGATCGGTTTGACTGTTTTGACCACATCTGCATGTTGAAATGCACCGAGTGGCTTTCATGTGATTGGCCATACATCTTTTGCTTTTCTTTCATTTAGGACTAGATTTTGCCAGACGGCGTTGTTTAATCTTGACTTTATTAGATTGCATGTGACTACTTTCTTCAATTAATCAGATAACAAAGTTCTAAATGCTTTTGAGGTTAATAAGGGTGGCAACTTGATTTTGGCCCAAAATGCATAATAGCAGTGGAAGAAAACTCCAGTGCAAGTCATGTGGTGAACCCCATTTCATTTGTCATTTGCTGCTCGTATTTATATTGAGCTGATGTGTTTGATTGCAACATGCAAATAATATTAGGTTTCTGTGTGGTCTGTTACGTCCGGAGTGTATTGATTGTGGAAGAATAGACATTTTCTGCTCCGCTAATGGCTTTGAAGGCGGTTTTACAGGTGGTTACTGATGTATCCCAACTGCAAACTTTTAAACAGTATTATAATCATTTATATATAATCAGAATTCTAAAATCTTTGTTTTTACTCGTGCCCAATCTTTGATGTCCGTTCAGTGTATTGTTGTCCTGTATCAGTGATAAGTCATTTCTACTTAGCTATTTTAAGTTCACTCTGCAATACTCAAGTACATTTCATCAGTCACTTACTCGAACAGTATAGCTTTGAAAAAAACAAAAACAAATGCTATCATAGCATACGGTTTATTTACAAACATGTACGTAAACAAGTAGACAGCCTGTTGTCCTTTTTAAGATATGTCCACTCAACTTATTCATTACTCAAATGAATAAAGCAAGCTCAATGCTTGATACACAATGACGGTAACAATCTGTGGTCATTGTTTGAGAATGAATGGGTCATTTAGAGTAGAAAATTAACTCCAGATGTCACAAAACCGCAATTTGCTGAACCTGATAACAAAAGCAAACATAAACCATAGTTTGCTCTAGGTTTTCTACCTTTTAATGGTTAAATTAAATGTTATTAATCAAAAAGTCTAAATTAATTTATATCATGAAACTTAAATAATTTATTAAATATAATATAATGGCAGGGGAAACAATGCATGCCCCAGTGCACGATGGGTTCAAGTCAAATATACTGAAGTATAACTTCAAACATTCGTTTCTAAGTTTAAATTGAGTACTAATGAACTAAATTATTTCATGTAAACGATTGTATTTATTTTTCTATATAATACTTCACCACAAAAAGGTCTGTGAAGGTGAAGGAAATTATTTTTAAAGCATGCAATCATTGAGAGATATAAAGTCACAGTTACCTGAAAAAAAGAAACACCTAAAATAACACATCCTAGATCTGAATGAATGAAATATTCTTATTAAATACTTTGTTCTTTACATGAATGGGCCATATGGCCCTGCAGCCCAAGCCTGGTTGCCCACTGGAGCTAAGCAGGGCTGAGCCTGGTCAGTACCTGGATGGGAGACCTCCTGGGAAAACTAGGTTGATGTTGGTAGAGGTGTTAGAGAGGCCAGCAGGGGGTGGGCTGTGTGGGTCCTAACGCCCTAGTATAGTGATGGGGACGCTATACTGTCAATGGAGCACCATCTTTCGGATGAGACGTTAAACCGGTGTCCTGACTCTGTGGTCATTAGAAATCCCATGAGACTCATCGTAAAGAGTAGGTGTGTAACCCCAGTGTCCTGGCCAAATTTCCACTGGCCCTTGTCTATCATGGCCTCCCAATAATTGTTATCTATTCCATTCACAACAGCTTGTGAAATTGATTGTCAATCAGTGTTAATTCCTAAGTGAGCAGTTTTCAAGTTGGTCAATTCAAGCCTCAAAGGAATGTTCTATATAACATTTAACCATATATGCACATTATACACACACCATCTGACTGGCTGATGAACATTCTAACGCCTGTTTCACACATATGAATGAATGTATGCAGTGCGCTGCAGAAGCAGGAAGCGGTCATTGTGCTTTCACACAGTTTGCAGTGCATATTTTGGATAAAATATGAATACATGAATGTATATCCGAATATATAACTTTTCATATAGTTGTCTGCCTAAATATAAAGTAAATTTCAGTATGAATATATCCATGTAAATTGATAATATGCAGTAATAATATGTATTATATTAATTACAGGTACGTACACTATAGTAAGATATGCATTTCTATATTAATAATTCATATTACACTTTATTATCAATTGAAACGACTTATATTTATACATCGTCATGTAAAATTAGAAGAATAGAATTTTAACACTTATGCACACTTAAACTTTAACCACCTACTTAATTGACAGCCTTTTCTAAATGACATCTGGCCTACCAATTAACATAGCCATACGTAACATTTATGTATGACTATGACATGCTAAATTCAAGTGTAAACTTCAATATAGATAAAAAGAGAAACACTACTTCAGTCACGAACAATATATAGGCCCAACATAAATAGCGTAATGTTACAGTCATTACGCTTATGTATAATGATTTGTATAATGAATTGTTGAAGCAAGTGTAAGTAAACATGGCACTTGCATAAAAACATATCTGAAGTCAGTTATTTGTTTGAGATGGACTTTTCTTTATGGTTTCAGGGTATTTACAAACCCTAATGAGTCAAGGTTTCCAGTGAAAGTCTGCAAAAGTGAGATCATCAGCAATACACTGAGTCATTATGCATTTATCCTGTGCAATACATCCTTGTGAACTTCTTCAGAAAACAAGTTTTATTTGGTTATTGGATAACTTTGCACATTTTTGGCTTTTATTACTTTTAGTCTAAGAATTAAAACGGTTGCTGGGTAATCATTCATGTGCATCTGCTGTATTGTAACATTGATTTCATCCAGAATCAGGACCAGATTAACCTTATTAAATTCATCGCTTCTTTAAGCTCTTATCACTCCTTCACTGACAAACCAGCACAATTTTTACGGTCGAAGTATTCATATAAAAAGGGAGGAAGTGCAATATACACAGGCGACAAATGTTTGCAAAGACTGCTTTCACTTCACCTTTCAGTGATCTTCTGTGGGTTTTCATTTTATACATTGTCTTGTACAAGCATGGCGTGGGAGGAGAGAGATGGTAAAGTGAAATGATGTTGTCTTTTCTCAGAAGAACAGTATGGACAGTTCAGAAACCAGAGAGCAACGTGAAGCATGAGTGAAGATGACCTTAAAAGCAGCCAAAAGTGAGTATGCAAACACACACATAAATAGTACAGTTGTATCTGGCCAGGGCCATTGAGAATGGATTTTCATTTTTTATATATATATATATATATATATATATATATATATATATATACAAGCATATTTAAAGAGGTTATTGTTAGGTGAGATCAATCGTGATTTTTTTTGTATATTTTTATTTATTTTTTTTTTTAATTCATAAAATGATTGACAGCATCAGTGGATATACCTTGCACATAGCAGTTTGCACACACATTAACATGAAACTACTCATTAAAAACAACTTAAAAACCACATGACATCTCACTAGCGGAGAGAAAAGCTTGTGAAGAAAATGAATTTAAAGTTTAAGTATAATTATAGTCATTGCTGCCGAACACTACTGAGAGATGCTCAGAGGTCCTCTCTCTCTCGCTCGCTCTCTTATAGCTATAAACTGTATTAACTGTGTTCGTCTGCTCTCAGTGGCTCAAGCCTTTGTTACTAGGTTTAAAATGAAGTTTTGGATTTAAAGGAGGCGTTGGATCATATGCGGAAAAGATATAATCCTGTATTCACAAAAGTGATTTAAGCAGAAAAACTAGACGAATGCTTGGGAATATATCATCTTATCGATGTCTTGAGGTGTGGGAGTCGTAGCATAAGTGGAATAATTGAAATCCTATCTTTGAATAATTCAAAAATAATGTATACTTGAGGTGGTGCTGCAGCCACTACATGAATAATGAATGTCTCATTAAATATTCCTTATATATGTATATAGTTTCTATATTCTTTCTTTTTTCTGTTCTATCTATTCCTTTTCTTTATTTTTAACAAAAAAACAAAAAACCTCTAACACTAGCTCGCACTATTCTTTGTATGTTCTACCTGAGACGTGTTATATCATTGCTCTATCATTGATGATTTTGATTGCTTCCATTGTCTTTATTTGTAAGTCACTTTGGCTAAAAGTGTCTACTAAATAGATAAATAAACACACACACATATATTTTTGAGACTCACACTCTCTTTCCACATGTAAATTTTCTCATGACAAAAAAAAGTGCTTTATGGAGAGAAAAAACAAAAAAAATTGCTATTTATAATTTTGTTTTTGAGGAATTGAGTAGTGTAGCTAATCACAGACATACACTACAGTTCAAAAATCTGGGGTCAGTAAGATATTCAATGGTCTTCTGCTCATCAAAGATGCATTTATTAGATTAAAAATCCAGAAAAAAACTGTAATATTGTGAAATATTATTTCAATTTAAAATAACTGTTTTC
>JAUYWG010000055.1:1280122-1293056 GCA_034779775.1 Enteromius afrohamiltoni
TCTGAATAAAACTCTTTTCCCCCTGGACTTTGATCAAGCTTACTTATTTTATGTATTAGAGAAATCTAATACATATGACGAGCCATTAAAACCATACAGAGAAATCTAACATAGGTAATGAAAGCAGAAAAAACTTGCAATACATTTTTTTCTCCTATTCATGTGAGTAATCAGCTGGTAAAGTTTCATGGCCCTATTTGTAAGTTTAAAATGTTCCCCTGTTGACCTGTAGTGTCTGCTGTCTATCTTTCTTAAACGAGTTGTTTGGAACTATTGAGAGCTCCACGAACCATGTGACGCTGAGATCAAAGAATGTCGCAACTCTGATTCCCAACGGCTCTGGGTCAGGTCAGCAAAACGTTTGAGTGTGCCTTTTCGCCTGCGTCACTTACAGTAGTGAATTTCAGACTATCATTCTTACAGATCAGCTTAAACCCTAAACTATGCTGTTGTTAATAAAATCACAATCCAGCTGGCGAGCATTTGGCTCAGCAAAGCCAATTTTCACTCGCATGTGTTAATGCTGGTTTCTGCTTGAGAGCCAAGAGGTTTGTCTGTGCGGTCGATTATCTGTAGTGTTTTTCCAATCGGCGTCCACATGTGCCCTAATAAACCCACAGAGAATTAGAGAGCCGTGTAATTATGTTTAGAAATGTGTCTGTGTATTCCTGGTACGGCAAGAAAACAAGCTGCGTTGCACTTTCTCCACCACCCAAATCTTCTCTCACTATCTGAGTCAATCTGTCTGGCTTTATCAGTTTGTCATCAAGCTAAAGTGTGTCGCACGCATTTTTCCCTGCACAAATTTCTGTCAGACGCTCATTTATTCTGCTTGTTTGGCGGACAGTGATTGGACAGACACATGAGTCAGATGTACGGTGCTTATATACACAAGGTTGACCTTGTGTGTATCACGTAGACAGGGACCCCTGCTAGCTCCGGGCCGCCATCCAAAGACACAGAGATGAAGTGCTCGAGCAGCCGTGCTCTGTCCCACAAGATGCATTGTGGGAAACACGTGTACATATACATCCGCTTCTGGAGAAACCGACTGAAACAACAAGTGATCTTCAGTCGAGCGTCAGCACACTGAAGGCCTGACTAGTTGGTAAGCTGGATACTGATTAGCAGACACCAGCACTGACTTCTTCCTGTCAGCTTTCAGGGAAACTGCCGTGTCTAAAATTAGAAGCAGGAAAATATCTAAACGAAGTCATCAGGCTAGTCTGGGACTTAGTCACATGCTTTGTTCATTTAGGGTTCACAACGTCTTAGAACGCATCAAAACAAAAATAATTTCCATGAACAAACGCTTTTTTTCCCCTCTCCATTATCCAAGTTATTTTAAGCTACCGTTTAAAACTAGTTAGTTACTCGTCAGCCAGGGTTATTTGAATTAATTGACCTAAAACTAAATCCATTTAAAAATGGATTATTTTACATTATTGCCTTTCTGTCTAACTATCCTCACATTTTTTGGCCGTTATTATTATTTTTATAGTACGCACACACACACATATTTACATTTCAGTCATTTAGACACTTTTATTCAAAGTGGCTTAAAAATGAAGACAACTGAGGAAATCAACAACGTGCGAGTGGTAAGGCAAGTGTGGTGTTAGTCCTGTTTCTATTTTAATTATATTTTTAAACGAAGTTAGTGGCTTTACTGTGAAGCAGATCTACTAATGTTTGACGAGCAGATAGTGTCTGTTTTCCTCGGTGTTCAGCAGCACATACAGTATGTAGTAAAACCTAACAAGCTTGGCCTTTGTAAGGGTCTTTGGTGTTTAACACCGTTGCATAATGTTTACAGCCACATTAGGAAAGGAAAGTTGCTGAACTCTTGTTTTAATGAAGAACATGATGAAATGGTGACAGTGCTGTGGGAGGGGAGGCTGAGATGTCTTTGAGGACATGTATGAGCGTAGTTTGTGTGGGAGAGCACAGATAAGAAGCTGCGGAAATCATGGAGCAATGCGGAAAAGCTAATGACTTGGAACGAGAGTGAGATTGACGCAGCTTAAGCAGTCAGGGCTGGAAAAACCAAGATGCATTACCTTCTTTTACTACTGTAAGAGGAATGTTTCCAACTTAGTAGTTGATCTCCGGCAATCATTTACAGAGGATACATTTGAAATGGTGTATTGCATTGTTTCAATTGCAGCATGTGTGTTAAACATCAACGTTTAAAACCTCATAAAATTGTTTAAAAGCATGCCAAGTTCACATATTTCCTATTAAAAGCGAACCCTACCTTTTTTGCTTGTATTGTCAATAGCTTATGTTGCACTAAAGGCTTCTTTGGAGATGGGTCTAAAGGAAGGGAGATTATTTTGTATAGCAAATAATCAATAAAATCTGCCGTGGATGACGAGTACTAAAAGCTAAGATTTCACAGGGTTTGTGTTAAAGCTGTCTTCAGCCGCCCCCTGCAGGAGCACAAACACTATTAAACACACTTGATCGACTCGTGCTCTGTTTCTCCGACAGAAACCGGTCCACCCTACCACTGGCATTCTGGCAGTATTTGTGGCACTGAACTACTGTGACGTTGTGCACGTGGCTGGATTCGGATATCCAGAGTTTAGGAACCAGAAACAGCCCATCCACTATTATGGAAAAGAGACAATGAAATCCATGAAGGTTGGTTTTAAAGCGTCTGCGATTCTTTGATTGTGATGTTGCACTGCTTCACCGAATGCCATTGTTGTTTCAGAATTCCTACCATGATCTCAATCAAGAGGCTCTCATCCTGAAGAGACTGGAAGACCAGGGAGCTATTAAATATCTTCATCCTCACTCCTGACACCCCGCCTCAACATATAAGAACAACACATAAACGCTTGTATTTACGCCACTACAAAATCTTCATCTTCGGACTGTTTTGGACTGAACAGAAATCTCCAGCTCTCACACTGCAGAGCTGTTAGTAGTTTCTGTGTGACCTCAAATATTTATAATTGATGAATCTTTTCAGCTTATTGTTTTGTTTCCTTTCGGGAACTTTTTTTTTTTTTTAAGTGCCCCTGTTATGCCTTTTCAGATGTGATCTTTCATGCAATGTCATGTAGCTGAATGTGAACATAAACTATCTGCAAAGTTGTGACGCAGACAGTGCACGATAGCGCTCACGGAGAGGCGGGGTTTAGTCAGACTGATTCTTCGAACTGCCTAACACGAGTCGTTTACGAATCTTTTAGAAACGGGGTAAAACTGAATCTATTTTTGATCTTGCATACATGTAAACCTGTTTTAAGAGACTCATAAAACAATATTAGCAACCTTTAAAATGGCATAATAGGGGCACTTTAATATATCACTACTGGATATTTTGTGAACTCGAACGTAAAAAAGAAAGTATTTAATAAATTGAAAATATGCATCTTGTTTTTAGATGATGATTTAATTAACATAAGCACAAAAAATGTCCCACATTAACTCTGCAAATGCATCTTAATATTCACGCTGTAGTATGAGAGTACTGTAATTGCATTTATTCTCATTAACAATAAGGATTTTTTTGAAAAACATATGAGACTAAATTTAAACAAATGAAAAAATGCAGGGCTCTTTTAGGTCTGCTAATCTTTACTTTTTTGTTTTTATCAAGAACGATAGTTGGGGACACCTGGTTTCTAGTGATTATCATCGTTTTGATTACAGAGACCATCTCTGCATTTAATAAATAAATAGTTTAATCTCGTCAGTATACATTAGCATCACACTATTCTCCTAATCTGCATTGTTAAAAGAGCTATATAAGTAAAAGGGATTGATTGATAGTTTCCATATATAATATATTTAAAGGACAATTTCAGAACAATTATCTTTTTTCAATCCTCATTCAGTAAACCAAAACACACACACATTAGAAGTATAGATCAACTATTGTTTTAAGTGAGACATTTTATTGGAGCATGCTGAGATATTAAATATTTCTCTGAGCAGCAGTGATTGTGAAGTCACGAGCGATGCCTCACATAACCTGCAGAGGGCGACTGATCTACGCGAGTGTGCGAGCTCCTCTGTTTACAGAGAGAGAGAGAGAAACATGAGTCCACATGCATGCGCTCGAGCACATCATATGTACATGATGGCCTTATGTTCACTTTCTGCTTTCTGCTTATTGTTTCGATCTGAGGTGTAAGGAGCTGTCTTTCTGTTTGAGTCAGATTCATTACTCAGAGCTTCACAGAGGAGGAACATCTGGAGCTGTGTCAGGCAGCAGGGAGTGTTTTTATGTGCCTAAATATGCTGCCAGACTGCAAGGCCTCATTGCGTAGAGCCCTTAATATGACCCGTGTTTGCAGCAAACGAATTTAGTATGAATTGAACTTTTGGTTGATTCAAATGGATGCTGCAAACCATGAACCAGCATTTTTATCACATGAACGTTCCAGACTGTTCTAGAAGGTAAGCATCCTCCTCATGTCTTGTAGTCAAATTATAGGCAGCACCTCATGTGTGCCATACTGAAAGAAAATCAAACAATACATTGCCCCTAATTCAGTGGAAACAAATAAATCGAAATAATAAAAAGACAAGATAGTGGACAAAGTGAGAGAAATGAGACAGAACAGAGCAATAAATAGCATACTAAAGATTATTATAAGCCAGGTGGAAAAATATGTCTATAAAGTATATAGAAAAAGTACATTTTAAAATCAATCCTGTTCTTGATAAGGAGCCAGTGAATGGACTTTAAGATAGGAGTTATATGATCGTATTTTCACTTCCCTTCAGGCAGTCTAGTGGCTGCATACTGAACCAACTGATAACAGAACAGATAAATGTTTCAAGATGATTCCTACATTTTTCCAATGAGATGAGATGGTGAAAGTTTGTCAAAGTGTAAAGTGGAGTCATATAGAATGTATAAGTTCCTGGCGCGCTGTGGATTATATGAAGTCTAAGGAGGAGGCCAAGCAACGGTTTCCTGAGAACCAAACAAAATAATGTCTGATTTGTTTTCATGTACGTGCAAAAAATGGTAAATTAGGCAATATAAAAACAACTGAAGAGAGTATTGGATATAAGGCCGCAGAGGAAGTTATCATCAGCATGTAGAAGAAAACACCATATATTTTCAGAAATAGAAGCCAATGGGGCCAAATAAACGGAAAACAACACCGGCCCAAGGATTGAACCTTGAGGAACACCATAATAAAAAATGAATAAAGCTCAAATTGAATGGTAAATTACCTACATGACAAATAAGAGCGAAACCACTGTAAATCAGTACCACAAACTCCTACACAAGACACAAAGACAAATTATAACACTAAACTGATTATCTGAAATATTCCATTCAGTTCGAAATTGAGTATATTATTTTCTTAATAAGCACTATTTTTTAACGTATACTAAAATGTACTTCTTTTTCAAAAGGGTTCAAAAAATAGTTTTTGGGAACATACCTAACATGTAAATGTATGGACTATTGGGATGCTCTGGTCATAGTCATCAGGTTCTTCTCTGTATTCTCCATCAGTTCCATACCAGTGCAGACAGAAACTGCGGCTGGAGTTTCTCTATGTAGGGATGGGCGGCCACTCGTGAAGTAGTTTAGGGCACAGCAGAGTCGTTGAAGCGCGTCACCAGCCCTCTTCTACCGAGGCTGGAGTGTCTGAACAGTGGTGGTCTCATTCCCCCTGCGGAATCAGTGCGGAACCTGGATGCATTGCTTTGTCATACCTGATTGGTCATCCTAGTCTGTGTTATGCAACACACAGTTACATAATCGAAAAATATCTGTTTATATGACAACTGAAAACAAGGTCAGTGCAAGTTATCAATGGGACACCTTGTTCAAGCATGTCTGTAGATGTGGGTATACATATGTTTACATGCAAGATTGCATCAAGACAACAGGCTTTGAGCAGAAAATACCTCATCAGTAATGCAGGAATGTGTACGTTTTTTCTTAAATCAATGTTAAGGGAGCATATTTGCACATTTAAAATTCAGGTTTAAATGATCCATCGGCTTGTAAATGACAGATTTGTGTGATATTTAAATGCTCAGCTCTGTTCCAGTAATCAGCCTAGCTGCCTTGCATGAAAAGTATATGCAAATGGGAAGTACAGCTAGAAAAGCAGTTGCTCTTCAATATTTTTTTCCTGCGGTACGATGCTGCTGCATCATCATGATGCTTGCGTGTAATTCTTGGCTCAGATGCACAAAGAACTGCTGCTTTTTTTTTTTCCATAATTGCAAAATCAGCTCTCTTTACACACTTGAACCGTTTGCATTTGCCAACAAATCTGTTTGATACTGTTGCTTTTTTTGTTTGCCGACGGCGTTTGAATTCTAAAAGCGTTCTTTGAACGTTAAGACGGCGTTGAGCAGAGATAATGTTGTATACCTGAATGCTGTATTGTGCTCAGCGCACCCACACTCTCTTAAAAATTGTGCCAAACCTGAACTGGTCTTTTTTTTTTTTCCCCCATGTGATGAACCTTCCCACACGTTGTGGAGAGCAGCGATTGTGCAGGTAAAAGCACACACAAACACACACTGATAACACAGCAAGTTTTGGTGAAGAGGTAGATATTGGGTTGCTTGTTTTCTTCACATTCTGCTTCTATTATCTGCAGGAGTTCATATCTAAAGATGGAGACAAGTGAGAAAATTGGCACACATTTAGTTAAGGGTTATTTGCAAATGCATTTACATTTAGTCATTTAACAGATTATTTTATCCAAAGCTGCTTACAACTGAGCAAATGCTAGTCTATTTAATATCTATTAATATCACACTTTAATTCAGTCAAGCAAGGTCTTTAAATAATAGTCCCAGAAATGTTACGTGCTAAAGTGCAACGTCATCATTACAAATATATGTGACCTGGAGCACAAAACCAGTTTTAAGTCGCTGGGGTATATTTGTAGCAATAGACAACAATACATTTTATCGGACAAAATTCATCATTTTTTCTGTTATTCAAAAAACCATTAGGATATTCAGCCCGATCTCACGGCAATTAGTACATATTTGATGAGGTGGCTAATTCGTACGAATTTGTATGACCTCACTGGATTCATACGATGTCTTGTAAATCGTATGTATTTTATGAGTTGCCAATTTGTATGAATTAGTACGAATGACCTAAACCTACCTGTGATGGGGTTTTAGACAAACCTTTTAGACAAAACTTGTACGAATTAGTACAAATTAGCACGGATTTGCCACCTCGTACGAATACGTACAAATTGGTCAAAATCATGTTCCGTGAAAATTTT
The DNA here is from genome assembly GCA_034779775.1 of Enteromius afrohamiltoni. Lineage (NCBI taxonomy): Eukaryota > Metazoa > Chordata > Actinopteri > Cypriniformes > Cyprinidae > Enteromius > Enteromius afrohamiltoni. The sequence goes on from JAUYWG010000055.1 coordinate 1,287,367, forward strand.
TATTAGTCATATACTTTGGTAAGAACTTCATTTGGACAACTTTAAAGGCAATGTTCTCCGATTTTATTTCTTTAGATTACATAGTGCACGTCCAAATATCGTAATAAACCACACATCAATGGATTGCTTTTAATGTAAATGTAAACTTTTAAATTTTAACGTTTAATTGCAACATGAAGTTAAGTGTTGAAAACACTGCACTTAGCTCCTCTAAAGTATATTATTTCAACTCATTGTGAAATTATGCAAAAGCGTTCTGTTTTTTCCCAAAGAAGTTGTTGAAGCCTTGGGAACAATCTTATTTAGCAAAATATTGCAGTTGCGAATAGCATTTTAGTTGCTCATTACCTTCCTAAAGCATTGTATTTAGGGTTAATTTTTGCATGTGTGATGCTGGGAGTGCACAGGGTTTTCCTGCTTCACAGCCAAACTGATGACAGATACTCTGTCTGCATGTCAACATTCACGACCTGTCTATCTAGCTGAAGATCTGGATCACACATGGTCGATTTGCACAGGCTTCACGAGTGTTCTCAGTGGCCGGATTTTGAAATCACTGTTTGATTAGAGCCAGCGGGCTCCTGCTCAGCACGTCGGTTATCGGTTTGTTTCTCATTACGTGCTGTGTCTTCTCTGGATGCGGTCGCTGAGGTGTAGCACTGTGACTCTGAACCCAGCTGTTGAGAGGAATGCCCTCATGTCTTTGTTCAGTACACATCATTTGTATACCCCTGAATGAGAATGCAGAACTAAAGACCTCCACTGCCCTACATCTCCACACAGACAGATTAAAGATCTGCTTTACGTACAGCACGACTTACTGTACAGTATGGGAAAAATGCTATTTATGTGCCTGTCAATTCATCAAAAAGTAAAATTAAAAAAAATCACCTTTCAGTTTCAGGGCGTGAAGAGCAAGTATATCCTCACGTCTGGCTGCCATTTTCTTCTTCTTGGAAAGCGATGATGTAGTCAAAACATCCAATAGTGTAGGATATGTTGTTGTAAATACTATACCACATGTTCTGCGCTGTTGTTTTTGGACAGCTGACACAAATTTGGTAAACCTTTGATAATTAGGGTATTTAATTGTGTTTGATGCACAGTATTACATTTATTTTGTCTCCTACAAAAATCGTTTATTTGCACCTAGCTCCTCAAGTATATAATAGTGAACAATCAGTTTTTACCCCTTTTGATCTAAATAAAAAGAATACATTTATTTTTTGAATAAAAAGTACATAATAAAATATTTTTATTTTTTTTTTTATTATTTTTTTTTTGTTTTAATGTGATGATTTGCATAAAGTACAAAAATGGATAGATAGTTGGACTTGTAACAAAAAAAGGTCGTAGGTTCGGTCTGGCGGGGGTGGTGTTAGTGAATAACCAGCACTCTCTCAACCTTCAATACCGTGACTGAGGTGAGACCCTTGAGCAAGGCACCGTTCCCCGGGCGCCGCAGCACTGGCTGCCCACTGCTCCGGGTGTGTGTTCACGGTGTGTGTGTGTCGTTGTTCACTTCTCACTGCAGTGTGTGTGCACTTGGATGGGTTAAACGCAGAGCACAAATTCCAAGTATGGGAAACCATACCTGGCCACTTGTCGCGTCCTTTCCTTTCCTTTCCTTTCCCTTTCCTTTTTTGGTTACTTTGATTTATTTATACAAACAAAAAACATAATAGTTTTTAAAGCAGTTATATTAGGTAAAAGTGAAACACATTTCTAAAATGTGCATGTCTGCTGTATGATGCAACAGATGGGTTAAATCTGCAATAGGCCTAATATCTGACTGCACTTATTTGATCAGGTCGAAGGAATATTTCTCAACAATTCTCATTTTGTTTGTTTTAAACATAAAAAATAGTAATTCTTAAACTACAGAAAATGATCCAAACATTATACTTAATTTGCGCTGAAATAAACGTGTTCGAAGAATCTGATGAGAAATTATAGATTATTGTGAAGATGAGCATTTTTACACCTATGTTATTAGGATTTCTCACCTTGACCATACATACAGTAAAATCCATCTTTAAAGACTGAGGGTCTTCTGCAGTTCTCATTCTCTAAAGCTCCTTAAGGAAGTCTGAGATGTAAATAAAGTGAGTTCTCATAGGCATGTGATCCGTAGCATGCTCTTTGAAGCTCTTTGTATGTGGCCAAACACTGTGCAAGATATTTACTGTAAATTAATTCGATGTGGCTGATGCCAGGCTCTCGTCTGTCTCGCTGTGAAGTTTCTCTGTCATGGCAGTGCCAGCGTTCTGCAGAAACACTCGTGATATGATTACGAGCATCCAGCAGGTGATGATGGGTTATCCCACAACAACACCGATGTCCTGTATCCACACATGCTGCTTTCAATGCTTGCACGAGAGTTCAGGAGGGCAAAACGTGAAGTTTTAATAAAGCTTTGCACTAACAAAAAAGTGTGATAAAGCCGGAGAGATGAGGTGACTGCAATACTTTAACAATACAAATCAAACATGTCAGTTCTCACTGTAGTGGAGAAAAAGAAGTGCGATTCTAAATATTAATAGATTTTGCATGTTATATAAGGTTTTTATGCAACTGTCACTCACAGGATTTATCGTCACTATAAATGAAATGTAATTATATAATTAAACGTACACTATGATAGTGTACTGCAATAAAGCATTTTTTACTGCACTTTTTTTCCACGTGAGAGATTCAGATCTGATGCAAAAAACGAATCCTATAAGATATTATTATAGACCACATTTCAACCAGATTTCAGTATCATGTATAAAACATGAATAGGCTATCTATATATTTATCCGGAGGACAGATTCAATAATTCATCTATCGTCTTTTGTAGTGTCGCTCCTCTTTTTCTCTCTCCTGTGGCTGGAGTTCCAGGAATAAGAGCCCCAGAGGTTTTCCGAACACTAAAAAGGACAGAGAGCGAGAAAGACAGAGTCTCTGAGGACGTGAGGGTGACCCCGGGGGAAGAGACACTGAGATACAGCTGCAGGACCGGGTCCCTGAGCTCCTGCACTCGATCACACACAAGCACTTATTGTAGTTTATTGTGCAAATTCTGCTTTTACTGACAAATTCCAGTTTATTGATTCTAAACGATTTTATCCCATTGAATGGTTCTCCACTGTGACTCTGATACTCTTTCTGAATACTGAATAATAACCCGCATGTGCCATCTGTGCTATAACGTGCTCTGCTGTCTCATGGGATAGCGCTCTGTCAGTATGTTTTCTGGGAAAGGACTGCAAGAGAGAAATCATGCTAAAGTGTGAGATTAGACTTATTAGCTACAGCGTTATTGTAGTGTATTGTTGAATCATTGAATAGTTTAGTCTGCACATTCGATCAGATATAGTTCATTATTCATATTAATTGACTCATTCACTCAAATGATTTGTTCAAAAAGCAGATTTATTTAAATGCCACTGATTATAGAAGGACAGTTCTGGTGTGCTTTATTTGGAACAGTTTTTGTTGATGGAAAATTAAATGAAAAAATTAAAATAATAATGAAATTGTAAGCAAAAGAAGGTTACTGGAGTGTGTTTTACAGGTAAATGCTATTTTAGTCTTTCTACTTGTACATTCACATTTAATGTGTCACTCGTCGCTTTGGAATTGTTCAATTTTTCTAGCAATTCCTGAAGTCAAAATAATAAGAAAATTATATAAAAAAATACTGTAGAATGTAAGACTTTTCTAGGACTTTAGGCTTTTACTTGGTTTTGATAATCCACTTTGGTCGTTCTACTAACTATAAGTAACCTTGCAACTACATGTCAAGTAACTTTAATTGTCAACTATCTTTAGTGTTTAGAGTATTAATAGTCTCAGCCATGGACCATGGCCATGGCACTCTTGTCTGGAAGGACTTCATGAGTCTTCAACGGATTGGTTGAATTATGCAGGATTTCCGAGAGATGTGTGTGTCGCGTTCTTTAACGTTCCTCTTGAAACAAATATGCTTTGACATATTTGACACAACTTTGCTGACGAGCGCTTATCAGGATCAACTAAATGCTGTATTTTCAAAAGTTTGTGAAATATTAAAAATTTGCACCATATAATCTTTAAAACATGTCAGAATTTGTTACCGTGGCAACATTTCCACACCACGAAAAATGACACCAATGACACTGTGATTGGTTGTTTGGCACATCTATCACATGGCCTCATGGGCGGGCACTGTCCAGTGAAACCTACCATGTCGACTACGTCAGACAAGAATATTAACAGACTATTAAATGCATACTGTTAAGGAGTTAGTTCACCCAAAACGGAAAGTTCTGTAATTAATTACTCACCGTCGTGTCGTTTCAAACCCATAAGACCTTCGTTCATTTCAGTTGTTAATTAATTTGTGTCTTATGGGTTTGGAATGACATGAGGGTGAGAGAGAGTTGTACACTCATGTGGAGGAGTGCAGACTCAGTTCTGCTGCGTTCTGGACTGTACCAGAACAATACCTGCAGTACCTGTTGACCTCTGCTTTTGAAGCGTCAGGAGAAGTATTGGATTTTCTGCACACTGTTCCTCACTGAGGATTTCTACAGTTTGAACTATTTGGCTTCAGGCTACGTGTGTTCTTCTCCTACTCAATCTGCAGCTCCATTTGTGCTGTTTAAAATAATTCTAACCTCACATGAGTCTGAAGAACATTTAAATGGAGCACGTTTATGTGCTTAAAAACAGAGCCAGACATTTATTAGATATTTGCTTTTTTATGATTTTTTAAAAAATGAGTTTCTAACCACCCATTTCTGCTAAACAGAGTGCCGTTATATAATAATAATAATAGCAATTATTGGGAAACTGCTTTATATAAATATAACATGTTTTTTTATGTAAAATCTGTAGCTATATATATAAGAAATGCATACCCTCCGCATTTTAATGCTCCGGAGTGTTTTGACACTTCTTTCTGCATTTTGTAACTTTATAAAAACATATTTCATGAACTTGATAAAAAAGTAATTCATTTCATTATTGTCACAGGAAATATTCTCGGCAGAGAGAGAGAAATGGAAAACAGGACAAAAAAAGATGAATGTGGGAAAAGAGATGAATGTGGATGAGTTACTCTGTTTCTGGGGTGGTGTGGGTCGTCCTGTTTGTGACAGCTTCATTCCCCAGCAGCCAAAGACCCAGCTCAGCTCATCCGTTTAACAGTGAAAGAGCTGTCATCTCTGAATCTTGATTAAACAGTCAGAACACAGCTTATTTCTTTAAATGAGTCTCTTCTAATGGTAGATGATAGTGATTTGACATTAATTTAATTTAATTTAATTTAATTTAATTTAAATTATTTAAATTATTTAATTTAATTTAATTTAATTTAATTTAATAATTTATTATTATTATTATTATTATTTTTTAATTTAGTTTTGTTTTAGTTTAGTTTAGTTTAGTTTTATTAATCACCCATTAATATAATGATCACATCATTAATATAAGTTACTTCCTGTCATTTGGCACTTTGAAGAATGTTAATTTAATTTAAATTAGTGGCATTTTTTTATCTTTGAAAGCTGACTGAAAATGTGACAATAATCATCCCTTTAATACGAGCTACTAAGGGTTTGGCACTTTTTTTTACTTTCATGTCATTTTGTTTTGGGCCAATTTAAGAAAGTTTGTTCTGAAAGTCTTTGCATTTGTATTTACGATGTACATTCTCACTTTAA
>JAUYWG010000055.1:1304607-1332271 GCA_034779775.1 Enteromius afrohamiltoni
TATAAATATGTGTCTAAACAAGGAAAGAGCTCAGAAAATCTCAGTTTCTATAATGTTTCAATGAAGTATTCCATCTGTAATGAGTTACTGATAAAAATGTATACATAAATACATCAATAAATAAAATGGTGATGATTACATTTCAGAATTATTTGAAGGGCCTTTTTCATCGTTGGAACCTTTTCATAGTACAATTGCATAACTAATTGTGGAACTACTCACTTTTTTGCATGTTCGCACCACGGGAACTAGAAACGGTTTTAGTTTTTAGGTACTAAATTAGGTTCTACTTTCATATATATATATATATATATATGGTTTATTTTTGCTGGCTTATGAAAATGCAGATATGCAGGCAAGTAAGGCTTCTCAGATCCCGAGTCTTATTTTGCTGCATATTATTTGCATTTTGCAAAACTCAACAGAGTAAAGGTTTAAAACTTACATATATAGACATTTCAATAAAACAAGACTTCTGTAAATTGGATATATAGTAAACTAATTTTCTGCATGGCTTCTGTGCCTGCTTACAGTTTTCCGACTCTTAACCACTTGTGAGTTTGTGCCAAAGGGAGATGAGTTTGTTTGTAAGGCTGAATGTTTTACATTTCCTTTTCTGAGCAGTTTTGGGTGCGTGACATTATGTAGCATGAGCTGGAAGCCAAAGGGATTACAATGATCAAACGGCATATTTCATTTTCTATTTAGTACAGTGTGTAACTATGCGTGTCTTCAGTTACAGCTATTTGAACACAGCGTAATACAGAATTGTTGCCCCATGACTTCGAGTTGTCATGCAGACCTGAGTCAATGCCACCCACTTCCATATCAGTCATGTGCATTTTTCATACACAGGATGCAATAATTAAATAAATAAATAAATAACCTTGAGATGATCACTATCTTTTCACATGCGCAAATCATACACATCCTCTGGAACAGCTAGAGGATGAAAGGAAATTCCCCAAATTTGTATGCATGTCTTGCGTCTACTTTGTTACAGCAATTTGTGTTTTGCCCAAACAGGGATCGTGGAAACTCAAAACCATGCAGCAATTTTAGTGCAGACCTGCAATTACGGAAACGTACTCGTTATTAATCACTGCATTTATGTTTTAGCAAAACATGAAGAATAATAAAAGACTAAAACCTCATGCTTATAGGTATAATAGTCAGTGATGCCATATATTACAGATAAAACTGCAATTACAGATTATGAAGAATTACACCATACCAGCATTTAAAGCCAACAGCATCAGAATCTACGTCAGTGCTTTTCAACAAGTGCGTCACAACCAAACATAAATGCGAATTACAAAACATTTCTGCAATTCATAATGTAATTATGCCTTGGTAGTAAAATAAATAGTCTTGAAAGATGCAAGTAGGTGACTCTTAACATATTATTTATTGCTGATGTCAAAGGTAATGCGTTCAGTTATGCTCTATGCTCTTGTGGTGCAAATTCATCTCTAACCTTATAGGAACTAAAGCAGTAAGGCAGATGGTAATATGGACAGGTTGTGCATATCAGACAAGTAGCAGTACGATATAGCTGTACATAATCACATCATCATCGTAATAATCATTGTAGCACTCTACTTGCAGTATTTCTCACTTCAGTTGTATGTTTCTATGTTACAGAATGTAGCTTAAAATTGTTATGCCTTTTTTTGTTTTTATTTGATTAGATTAGACTTCAGTTAGTTGTTCAGACTTCGGTTTGTTAATAAAGATAGCATCTAATATTGGTTCCAGGTCTCATTGATCAATTATTTGTTCCAGAGCAAAAATCCAGAGGAAAATCTCATTGTGTTACATGTTTATGTCAATGCAATAATGGTCTATATTACAGGGCTGCGTTTGACGGAATTGCTCAGCAATTTATATGATGGCTGTTGTTTGTTTAAGAAATATTATTATACAAAAAAAAAAAAACAAAGTCTAAATAAATAATTGTGCTATTTAATAATAGTATTTAATATTGAGAAATAATGTGTGTGTTTGTGATGGTGATTTTATTTACATTGTTCCACCAATATAAGGTGAAAAGACATTTTTTTTTTATGAGAGAGTCAAGTAAAAGACAACCAAGAAATGCACTTAGCGGTGCTGTCATCAGAAATCACCTGTAACAAATGAAAGTATTGTACGACAAAGATATCGCTTTCCTCAGCAGACATTCAGACGAATGTTTTAGTGTGAATATGAGATTGAGCTGAAGAATGAACACTGTATCAGATGCAGCTAATCACACTCAGTCAGTCAGTCTCTCTCATAATACTCTACTCCACATGATACAGTGAGCTTTTAATAAGCTATTAAACCTTCAAACTGAGTTGCGGAAGGAAGTAGTTCTGTCGTTTTTTTAGGACACTCAGTGGTTGTTTCTTGTTTATTTACACACTTCGTACCCATGTGTTATTGCTCTGTATCAGAATGGCTGTGATTACTTGCAACCAAATCACAGCCATGTTGATATAGAGTGATATCAGGTGTACTTGATATTGCTCATATATTATATTATATTTAGCAAAGTTAGCAAAACATAGTGAGAAAAATAAAATCACTACAAGTATATTTTTGTTCACTCTTGTATAAATAAACTTCACTCCTTGATGTAAAAATGGATCCTGAAGCAAAACCAATTGAAAACCACTGATCTGCATTGTAGCATTGATTGGAACTGAAATGAACTCAGTGCTCTGAGAGTCTCTCTGCTTTTGCATCATGTTTTAGAGCAGAAATGGTGTGTGGGTTTGAGTGTAACACATTGCATTACTCTCTCTTTCTGTGTGTGTGAGTGCAAAAGAAAGACATAGAGAGGATATGTTGATCTCAACAACCTAGCAATGGCCAGTTTCATGCACAGATGCTTTTCAAATCTATAAATAAGGGCACAACACCTCTAGGCCAGGGGTTCCTAAGTCTATTTCAGGAGAACAACGGTGACACTGAAATCTGCTGACACATATAAGTACTATCATCTAGGATAAGAAGCACCATTATGGGAACTGCTTTGTTCCCATGCAGGAAAACCTTGCCCGATTCTCCTTGTCATTGTCAGTTTTGTAATTTAGCTTTAACAGACTACATTATGCATTATACGTGTGTCTCACTGTGCATGGATTAGCACGCTTAAAAAGAGCCGTTTTGTAACAAATAAAATGTAGCACGCCTGAGTAATTAAATAAATCTGTAAAGAAAAAAAAAATTAAATACACTAATTATATGGCTACCGAACAAGCACGTATCTAACGCTTCTAGTGCGGGAAACTAGAAGCAGAACTGAAAATCACCGCCTTCAGAGGACGCTAGAATTCTCTGCAGGTTTGTTTGAGCTTTAAAGGAAAATCCAGCCCTAATAGTCATTGTTAAAATTTAAACTGCTCCAGCACACAACAATAACCTTCAAACTGCCTACACAGTCCCTCTCTTAATCAACACACCACCTCATAAAGTTGGCCTTTAAAAATCTATATTAGTTATAGAACATTAGTTCGAAGCAACTTACATATGGGTTTGAGACTCATTAATAGCTAAATAAATGGAAAGATAAGCCTATCTTAATGCCACCGGACATATTTAGTAGATGCCATTGGTTATGAGCACTCAATGGGCTGCTGTGTTTCAGACATTTATCATGTTGACAGCATTTAATGACAGGTTATTTTTCTCCAATGGGGAGCAGATCTTTGATCACTAACACCAATTGATTTTAAATCCATAAGACATCTGCTTTAAACTTTCAGTCTTAATTGTATAGTTAATAGCTAGTTTGGAGTAAGCAAATGTGTGCTTCATAGTTCAAATGTACTTAGACACTTGTGTTGTAAAAGTATTTGATGTGTGGTAAAATATTAGCATCTTTCTGAAGAGTTATATTTTCAATCAGCATTTCATTGCAATGCATTTGCCTTCTCAGCAATTTGACTCTCATGCTTCTAAAAAAGGCATTTTAGACGGTAGCATAATCAAAGCGCCTTTGCTTCAGAAACGGGCCTGCGAAGCTTTACAATTCTGCCTATGTAGTCAGCTCACTTTGGTACAGAGTGGATCAAATATGTTTGCATGTCATGTTCTGCAGTGGGATGAACCTTTCATTAGGGAAAAGCTTTTGTTCGTGATTATATCACTCAAGATCAGGCATTTCAAAAGTGAAAACCGCTTACATTGCAACAATTAAATGATGCAAATTACATCTGATTAACTATCATCAGAGTCTCATCACGTTCATGCAAATTGCGAGCAGTACTCAAGAGACTTACTATAGAACTCCTAACCCTCAGTACTGGAAAAATAATAGACTAGACCAATGCGACTATCCATCATACCTGACACATGCCAGGGCTAAATTAAAACATTGCTATATTCTACAAATCGGGTTGTTTGTGACCTTATTGCACTCGCCAGGTCATTAGCGCTCTACTGCACATCAAAAGGAAGCCATCATCCCTCATTAGCAAGTGGGAGTAGACTTCGATCTGAGAGAGGCCAGCGAACCTATTTGTAGGTTTTCCTGGCCTGTAGCAGCCTAATCTATACCTGGTCATCTGTCAAAGGCATAATTTACACGGCTTTGGTAGATCAAATGCATCATAGCCCAAAGCTATTGACATGTGCTTGCGTATGCACATCTTCACAGTGAAAAGTGGAAAACATTTCAAAGTGATAGGAAGGTTGAAGAGACTTCTGATATGTCATATGGCATCTAGGGCAAAAGCAAGGTTAGTGTAAGATTAAATTCTCTCCACTAGGGCTTTGGATATTTCCAATGTCAATAGCAGTTGCATGTTTGTGTTACAAAAACTTTGAATCGTGCATATTTTTTGCATTATATGTGAAAGAAAGTTTCATCATATAAGGCTTTTCACCTTTTCTTTTTTGTTGAGTCCTCATTGGTATTTGCTGCAAAACAAGCACAAAACAGGATGCTTCACAGGGAAGCATGTATAATGAATTGAATTTAGATTAGCAGTGCAAGTTCTCTTTGGACAAACGCCCAATAAATAATTTGAATTGCGAACATTCACCTGAGAAATCTGATAAACCATGGGAAATGTTTCATCCTGGGAATGAATCTGCAATTAGTGTAGACACGTTAGACAACGGAGGCCTCTTTATTCCCTCAGCGGCTCTGAGAATAAGGAGATCTACTAAAAATCAATATTGCACACAGTGTTCTGCAAGGTCAACCAAACAGAAGCCGAGAATGATATATCTCGATAATACATTCATTTTCATATATTCATGTTGCATGTTTGCTGCTGAAGCACAGGTATCACACTAGTTCTGACTAACTTTGTACAGATTTGCATTTCATTACGTTAAGTAGATTATTAATAACTGTTAAGGAAATATACTAACTGTTAGAGCAACTCAACACCAACAGCATTAATAATAATCAGTTTAAATGCCACAACACCCTGGGCTCTCTGTTGTGTTGTGTTATGGATTGTGTATTAGTTTAGATGTCTCGAGGTGTAATACCAAAACTCTGCTTTCAAAGACATTTTAAAAGCAGTTTTCTCATTGAACTACCTCACCGTTATTGAATTTCACTGACCTGAGAACTGGAACAACGTTAATTAAAATGAAGAGTGGAAAAATAAACTTTTTTTTGCTCCAATAAGCTTTCCAAAGGATCCCCTCCAGCAGAGTGGAACATACCCGGAGTACTTTCATCACCTTTCACCTCTTTCCACAAATCCAGCCTGGACAGGTTTGCAAGGACATGGCTAGCCAGTCAACAAGAGGCTCTCAAACCCACCCTGACTCGGAAATACAGCCTTAGCATCAATATCGAAACATTTATCTTCTTGTCAGTTTTTGAATGTTATTTCGTGTAGTCAGCATGCTTAGGGAAGGGATGACTCAGCACTGCCAGCAAATGAATAATGTGTTTCAGTTTTGTATATTTAAATGACTGACCTCTAAGTCTCTCGCTTACCGCAAAAAAAATAATGGAAAATTCATTGAGGTCAACTGCTCTACAGAGCTTGGCAGTTAATGCGCAACTTGCTCCTTCAAGCCATTGTAAAAGACTGATAGTTTCTAGGGTTAATGCAACGCTTCAAAGTGTCATTTCTAACCCATGAGACTTTTTAGGTCAACAGTTGAACTGCTTGATCATTGTGAAGGAGGACGTACCTGTAGCTTCCACCATGCCCTCCAAGATGACGACAATCTCAAACTCTTCCTTCTCAATCTGTGCCCGGGACATCTCCCAGAAAGGACTCTTCTCATTGATCTCGTGGGAGATGATGAGAGGTGATACTAGGAAGAGGCGATCGTCTCCTGTGTCAAAGCCAATGTTGATGTCTGTCTGGTTGAGCGGTATGAACTCGCCCTCCTTCGTCTGCTGTGAACGAATGAGTTTGGCACGGATTGACGCTTCCACAATGTGTGAATTGCGCAGGTCACCCACTCTGAACATCAGGCACATCTTGTTGTCCCTCACCGAGATCACGGCCTTGTGGGAGAACATCAGCGTCTCTGCTCGGTTCTTGGGCTGCGAGATCTTTACGAACATGCAGCCCACCATCATGGCATTGACGATGGACCCCAAGATTGCCTGCACCAGTAGAAGTATAATCCCTTCTGGGCACTTCTCCGTGATGACACGATAGCCGTAGCCAATGGTGGTCTCGGTTTCGATGGAAAAGAGAAAAGCCGAGACAAAGCTGTTGAGGTTTTCAACACAAGGGGTCCAGCCCTCTTCATCTGCGTGTAGAAGATCTCCTCGAATAAGCGCGATAAGCCACCACAAAAACCCAAAGAAGAGCCAGTTGACCACGTAGACCAAGGTGAAAATAAAGAAACTGAGGCGCCAGCGTAAGTCGACCAGTGTTGTGAAGAGGTCACTGAGATAACGGTAGGTCTCTTGAACGTTTCCGTGATGAACATTGCACTTGCCATCTTTCTGAACGTAGCGCTGGCGGGGTTTCTTAACAGGATCAGAGATGAGATGGGTGCGATCTGTGGGGATTTGTGCTTCCCTCAGGTGCTTGGGGAGTTTCTTCACCTGCTGTAAGGAGGTAGAGATAAGTAACAAATTTGGTTACAAGATCAACGTGAGCTCTGGCTTCTTGGATAAGGGTGTTGATGAAAAAACGGGCTACGGTATCAGCAAGTCTGAACCTGTAGACCTATATTAAGCATCGTTGTGCTAGAGAGGCATAATATATGCTTCAGTATGTGATGCTTCCTGCAGGTCCTCTGGTGTTGCAATCTAGTCCCATCAGAATCATTCAACATATTTCGCAAGCCAGATCAATAGCTCCCATCTGCCTCTTCTATCTCTTCACTAAGCTGTTGTAAGCCCTACAATGACAGTGTGGATGGCACAGTTGCCAACATCAAGCATAGGTGCGCTCACACTGTTCCCTTCTAACAATGGAAGTGCTTTGATATCTTTGCAACTGTCATGACATTGTCACAGTATGTACTGTACAGAATGTGCAGATTACCGCAACAATGTAAGAGCACTGGTGGCTCTTTATTTTTTCTATTGCTGTTTTTTTTCCCTCTACAGTGACTTGGCTCTAATCCATTTCTGATTCCTTGTTCTACACCAGCTCCATGGGACACTTCCCCCATTACCTTCCTCTTCCCCATGGGACACTGGCAAGCCCAGATAAGAATCTTTGCCCCCTCCCAAGTCCATAACACAGTGCCCTCCACATGAGACAAGGACACATTGGCACGTTGTCTTTCCATTTGTGGAAGATTGTGCTTGGTTGTTAATTGAAACGTGGTATCATGTTAAAGTGGTGGCAGTCAATTATAGGCAAGCCTTAAAGTGCTTACGAGGAGCGCATGGTGACCTCCTGCTGTGTACACACCTGCGGCCCCTTATTTTCTGTCAGATAAAGCCAAAATATTGGGCAATAAATAAAACCAATACTTTTTGTAAACATTGCAAACAGATACCCTCATCTAGAGCCAATTTCCAGTATTTGGTGAGCCTCCAAATTGCATTGATTTATAAAGTCAAATAAATTATACATAAGTATATATTTATATTTAGTTAATGGACTACACCCTGAAATACTTGTGTAATCAGCTATTTTAAATAATGAGCCTAACGTGATATATTGATGAACAAACAATGAATGAGAAAGTAAAATTGCATTTAAAGGTACAATTATTGTATTCCAAATTCTTAAGTGTAAGTGGTCTTTCCATGGTTACAGTAGATATTCATTTAACATTACTGAAATCGAAAGTGAAAATAGGCACTACTGACCTCTCTTGGAGTTACTCCAATCTCCATGTCGTGGTCCATGTGGACGCGAGAATCTCCTGCCATCCTCAGCTTCGACTGCAAACCTGAAACAAAGATAAATAACACAAAAGAAAAACATGACCTTATTGCTCGTACTTATAGCAAATAAGCAATCTATGATTTTTAACACATACTTTTAATTTAGCCAGTAGAGCACCTTTAATGAATGCTCATCTAATGAACCTTGAGATTTACCACTCTAAGCCTTGATACATCCCATTCAGATGGATAAACATCATTACATGGATTTATTGGGCCCTATAGGAATATCGAATGGCTTGTTTTAGAATTACCACTGTTAACAGATTCACTCGAGCAAACAAGGCGCATTCAAAATCAGGGTTAATCTGATCAGCTAATGTCTCAACCTCTCTCAATTAGGTGAGTAAACATATTTATCATGTCAAACGCCACGGGAAAAGCTGTTCAACCATGCCTGTCTGTCTCTCTAATGGGCAAACAGAAAAACTAAACCTGACTGCTCAGGTCCACACATTAAATAGAGTGTCATTTTAAATATGACATGACTTCGAGATGGAACAAGTAGTACACACACGGACACCTTTGGGGGAACATCTTCGATGGTTACTTGAAGGATTAAATCAAAGCTCACTAGGGAGATGTACTTTCTGAGTGTGCGGATTGAGTTTAATTTGTGCCTAAAACAGACTGGCAGTCTCAGCTGTTCCCTGCTCCCAAAAGACTAACTGCATCAGCAACGTCACGCCATGAAAGCTGCTGCTGCTGTCTCCATCATCCAGTCAAACTCTCCCTCATACACACAGAAGAAACGCCAACCTGGGTGAGCACCTCTGCATGCTCCTCGCCGCCTCTGGCAGCTCACTATCTCCATTCTGACACATTTAGTGTTCACCTGTCAAATCTATCGCGCTGGGCTCTGAGCAGATAGGGCCTGAACAGAAAGTACTGCTGTAGCGTAGGCTCGGTTTCAAAACCTACTGAGCTGTCTTGCCGTTCACAGCATCCAAACTGAAGCAGATCCTCGTAAGTAACCGATTTGGAAAGGTCTAGTTAGGGCAGAAGCTCTGTGTCAAACAGCCTCGAGTCAGCTCTTAGTATGTCAGTGAGAGAACAATACGACGGGCATCAAAATAGAGATGCGCAAACATACTACAATTGGAAATAGTCCATTTTAAATGAAATTGTAACTATTTGCATTTAGAAGAGTTAAGAGAGTTTATGCATGCCTTAAATTTTTTAGCAAGTAATATATTAAAAAAAAAAGTCATACTAAGTATAGCTAAAATCTAGTAACAAGTGACTGATATGAAATTATATGAAAATTACAATTAAACTGTACTTGGGATATTGCTTGTGCACAATGCACTTTTCTTAATATTAAGTATAAAATGTGTTTTTATGGAAATGTTTATGAGGATTTTAGGATCTAGGAACATGACACACTTAGTAAAATCAGGTTCTGTGGGATTTATCAACTTTGGACAAATAACATAAGATACTAATATGCCAAAATACAATCACATGTTAAAAAAAAAAAAAAAAAAAAAAAAGATACAAAAAAGTACAAAATGCCAACGGTCAGGTTCCCAACATGGGAATTACTGTACCTATGTTTTGTTTCCATTAACATGTTTTTGTTATGGAAAACTACCTTTTGGTTTGTTTAACTTTCAGATGTTATGACATGGTGCATTAAGCAATGATTCAGCTCCAGATCCTGGTCACTCCCACACTGCACCTGTGCTCCTGTCGATAATGTCACACAGCTTCATCTATGCTAATCGCTTACATAAGGGGCCCAATGACAGTGAAAAACTCCCATGCTCCCCAACAGCCCATCTGCAAGTCATGCTAATCATGCGCACTCCCTAATTCTGTTTGGGATAACAGTTAAAAAATGTTCAGACAAATAATATCAGATTTGAGTGAAAAACCAAAAAGAAAAAAATCCAGACTATCCAGAGGGATGTTTTACAAACCCCCACTGGTTTTTCTAAAAGAGACCTTAAAATAGGTATTGATCAGCTGGGAGTGTAAATCAATGTGGAGTAATCAGGTGAACTGATGAACCCTGGGAGCAAATTGTCACAAATGCTGGTGCATATTTCCCTTCCATGCCTTGTAATGGCCACACACGCTTTCAGCGCTGAGAAAATAGCCCTCACGGTGTGGGATTGAGCTAAACACACAAAACCTGGCGCTGTATTGGGCAACAGCTGATCTCTGACTAATTACTGCATCCTAGAAAGAATCCCTGTTGCAAATTCAATTTGTACTTGACAACAGTAGTGAAAATTTTACTGGAATCGGAGGCCGGCCTCACTGGAGATTCGAGTCCTTTGTTTGACCCTCGTTCTTATTTGTCTAATTCTACACTACTGCAGTGACATCACTCATCCCTATTTGCACGGCCCTGCTTGCGCGCAGATGGCACGTCAGAGCCGCCATCCACTCAGGAATACAGTGTTGACTGACAGGTCTGCAGTGAAAGGGCACACTGACGTGACCCGCATCCGAGATGCACATGGAGAATACATCACAGACAGACGGCAGGCCTCCACAATGTCCCCTCCTCTGCCGTTTCCACATTTCATGACAAAACGGTCCCTGTGCAACTCCATATGACTTTGATGGTTGCACGCCGGCGAGGTGAGCCAGAGCAGAGTCTGTTCCCTCATGCTTATCTTGCTGTTCTGAAGAGGTAACAAGCTCCTTATCAAGCTGTTAGAGTAGCATGCTTTTTGTGCATTTGGAGTCTGGTTGCAAGCCAGACAGGGGTCTATAATAAATGACAATATAAATGATGCACTATAAATTGTGTAAATGGTAACACTTTTACTTTTTTTTTTTAACAGCATGAATGCATACAAATAAACGCACCCTGATGGTTAAAACTAAAGGAGAAATCAAAATAATGGTAATATTTTGTTGACTTTATTTCTATAAAATAACACTAACAAAAATGATAGTTTTATGAGCCTTAAGTACAGCACATTTGAGTGCTGAATTAATGGATCGATCCATGCATGAGAATTGTTAGCAGAACAAAGCGTGCATCAAGTTTTTACATTAACATGTGGCATCAACTGCACTGCAAAATGCTGCTGCATAGTTTGTCGACATCAGCTTCTTTTCGCAGTGAGAGGTGATCTCTTTCCCGTGAGTAAGACACCACAAGCGTGCACTTTGTATCAATGCTAATTAGTGTTTCAATGCTACCGTTTTGCTCGGAGGATTCAGCTGCTGTTGGAGTTCCTCGCTCGTGCTCTCACCCCTACATCATTGCCTCTTAGCGCAGATCAACGCAGCGATCAGGGAGACACTTTATTTGCTAGACCTGCAGATTTCTCATCAGACTGCAGAGCTGTTAAACAAATAGGGACAGCTGGTTTATCACAAAGAGAGACATTTCCGCCAATGTCTGGGGAACGACCCACGTGTTTTGTCAACACACTGCAGTAGCCTACCAGTGATGTCCAACAAGCCGATCTACTCAAACACATGGGAGAGTAATGACTGGTGGGGGAGGAATAGAGCTCACGCTGCAGCAATGCATTTTACTACTCAGATACGAGTCCATTCATCCATGTCCTGCAGTCAGGGTCGCGTTTTTTGCTCTCTTCCCATTTTCTTTTGTAGGAGTAAGCTGTTCTGGAGAGTCATCAAAACACACCGAACAAGCCTGACTTCTGAATGGAGAAGACATACTGTAGTAGAAAGACTTTCCACCTTAGCATTTCTGTAGCTGTGTTCAATTCATTTGATATAAAAGGTATCCTTTTATTGTAGCACCTAGCCCCACCTTTACCCTAAACCTACCCACATCTCAACAATATAAAACACACACAGATAATAAAAGCGCAGACACAGGTATTTTTTGCGAAAAAAATAAAACATTACAAACAAGTTGTTGCATTTCAAGTCCTTCTGAAGCCATACGATGTCTTTATGTGAAGAAGAGAGTAAAATATAAGGTTTTAATCAAAATTATCCCTCTTCGTTAACGCGTTGACTTTTATTCAAAAGACAAATACGAAGTATATGTTCGGGTGTCGCATCAGACTGCACAACAGCCAATGGCGTTGCTCTATTTAGGATTTAATTTGCATTTGTGATAGGATGGCACGTTGCTGTATTTATGATGTATTTAAACATCAGACGACATTTCTTTCCGTGAGGGATGACGTGCTGTTAGGTAAGCAAATACCTATGCAAACGTCACACGTAACATTTGTTCATGAATGAGATTGTAATTTTACGTTGGCATGTACATAGGCAAGTGATCGTGTCTTTAAATAACACGACAAAAAAAGAAACGCGTCTAGATGTACAAAACGTTCGTGTTTACACGTACCAAAAAGACGCGTACAAACTTATCGTGTTAATGTGTCCACATTTCATGCGTTTCATATGATAGATATTGTCCCCAATGGCGTTCCATACTCTCGCCCTGTAGAATGACGCAAATCGATCAGCAGACACACAAGAGCCAATAATATCTCACAACAGCATGACGCGATCGATCACGAGACACGCGAGAGCTAATCGAATTTTGCAACCAAGGCTGACGTAAGGACTCTTCTTGCGGCATTTTTTAAATTTGTGCAAAGCGGCAGCTGCCTGCAGCAGAGATGAGTCGCGGCGGACAGAGAGATGATGATCAATCCTTTTGTCTCGGAAAGAATTAGAATATTAATAATTTTTAATAAATAATGTTGGTAATTGTAACTGCTGGTTTATCTTGTGTTTTATTAACGGATGGTAGGTTTAGGGGCAGGTGTTGGGTTACTTGCTCATAAATGTATAAATAAATGAACATAAATAAAACTGTTGTGACCGTTTACAGTGAAAAATCACACCCCACTACATATACAATAATGGCAATATCATTAACTAATATTTGAATCCAAATCCATGAGTGGATCACGGCTGATGCCTGTCACTGAATTACATTGTAATCTTTTACGTGAGCCAATTTTCGATGATTGCGTGATACTAACTCGCAATTATGCATTAAGAGCTTGTGGCAATTCTGTGAGATCAGGTTGATTTTTTACTAGCCTTGAAACTGCATGTGCATGATTTGAATAAAAACAGACAGGACAAACCACGGAAACATATCTATTATTATTACTACTAGTAGTATTATAGTAGTATTTTATAAATCAAAATGATTACTTCCATTAGTTACTGGGCAACTGTCAAGTAACACTGTTTCTAGTAGCCAACATTCATTTTTACTCACATTTGGCACTTGTGGTTTTATCATAGCGTTTCCGCCATGGACAAATCTGGACACATCACTCACTCTCACCACTTTCATTTCATCGAACTTTTGTGTGCAATGCCTGATGGGTAAATTCCCCTATGCAACACCAACCTAGACTCTTTACTGATTCTGTTTGCATATGCACTTTACATATACACTTTCTATTTAAAGGCATAGCTTAGTGAATGATGTAAAAGCTGTCATAATTTGCTCTTCCTCGTGTCCTTCAAAACCCAGATGATTTACTTTCTTCTGCTTAACTTAAAATGGAAGATTTTGAAGGCAGTTTCCCATGTTTTTCCATGCAATTACCATGAACGGCAACCGAAGCTGTCAAGCCTTAAAAGAGTGCCATGAATGCATTATAGAAGTCTTCCAATTGCTGCAAGTTTCCAAGTTTTTAAAAGCCAAAGGATACAGTAAGTGTATGCAGAAGACACTTTAAGAGCTAAATGTACGAAACAGGCCAAATTATCTTGAAAGCACAAATGGGTGTGGACATTGTTGAAAACACGCAAATTAAAGAACATTGACGCAACATCTGTGCATTAGAGTAAGGATATGTTTAGATTCGGATAAAGTGTTCTTCTGGAATTCCGAATAAATGAATGTGTGTTTGGCCAGGCACTCTCTGTTCTCTGTGGTGAACAATCTTATCTTAGCAACAACACATGCAGAGATTTCAAATGCAATAATTTGGGGTGTTAAATAATAGCATAAATAACAGTAATGTGACAAGTGCAAATGTTAGTAAATCATGTTCATAAATTCATGTTGAATATTAATGGGAAATGTCAAAATTCTTCACTGCACGTCTTTATTAAATCCTGACAGTACCATTTTAACTCCAAAAAGTCATTTTGCACTGCTAGTAAAGCTTTTTTTTATATGTGTGCATCCTTGTGAAGTTTCAAACATTCGTCTTAGTTGCAAGGAAAAGAACAGCAGCACAATTTCTGAAATTTCATGCACTATCCTTCTCAAACTAGACATAACTTCAGGTGCTTTGTAAGAATTAAATCTCATTATATGAGGTTGAAATAAGAGGTTTGTTCGTTTACCGGCATGTCGTGTTGCTAGCATTAAAGGAAATCAGCGAGCCGCAAACATTCAATTAAAGCGTTAAGAGTTTACTTATGAGAGATGGGAATACACAGTACCCTTGGTTCGAACACTTCGTCAATGTCATCGCTGCAGCATCGTCTCGAGTGTGAGTGTGTATGTGTGCGGACGTGCGTGCACGCACAGCGGAGAGAGCTGTATCTGAAACTGTTATGACACTTTGAGGTTACTCGGGGCAAACTAGTTAAAATGCCCCTGGAACCAAGAGCGTCCAGCGCGGCTCGCTGCCAGCCCTGCATTCACTTGCCTGCGTGTGTGTTCAGGCGTGGAAGTGTGTATGAGCGTCCCTATCGCTCTGAATGACACCAAGCCTTCAAGCAGACATCCTGTCCACACGAAGGACAATTAGCCTAATGAAAGCAGTGCTTCTCGTCCTATCAGTGACAGGAATAGCAGCGGCTGAAACTAAGCTGGCCACTGTCTTTGGAGCGCTGGCGCCGTGACAGCGACCTTCCTCGCAGTCTTACACCGACACAAGTGATGCTTCCGGAAGTTCATACGGAGGGCCAAATCACACCCACTCCAGAAGGCTGTGTGTGAGTGAATGCAAACATCCCTGGTCCGGTGACACTCACTGGAGAGCGCTAACAAGGCCATACACTCTTCACTGGATGCATGCGTGCGTGTTTGCGGGGGGTGGGTCGTGTTAAGTAGAGAACAGGCTCTTCAACACTCTCTCCTGTGTTTATCAGATGGCCTGTCAGCTCCCTGAAGTGATTTGCAGCATCGAGTCTGCCAAACCGAACGCCGCGTCGAACTGCCCTAATTAGCATTCCGGAATCACTGAATCACTGCCTCAACACGACCGCTTAAAACACCTTAAGTCCAGGGTCTGTCAATAAAGGGGAGCGCAAACGGAAGATGCTAAATCCTTTTTCTTTTGGGAGCACTTATAATCCAGTGATAATGGACTCTGATCTCTGGGGGATCTCTGGGAAATAATCTAAATGTCAGCACGCGGGAGATGATGACGTTGATGATGATTGGCGCAGGAGAATTGAGCACGTTCACTTGCAGGCAGATCCTCCTGAAGACAGGCCATCTGTTCTGCACAAACACACTGGAAATCTGAGTTCACCACACTGGAAATTAAAACCCTTATTCTCTATGTTGAGCAAGGAGGTCTGAGGTACCTTTAAGATGCAATCTGTCTGCATTTCCATTCATGGGTGAACAACAAACAAGCATGAAACACAGACTATACAGTAAAGTTATATTTGTTAACAAATATAAGCAACATCAGAGAACCGTATATATCTGAGTGTGCTGCAACTGCTACTGAAATTGCTTGTTATTTAACGTGATTCATTAGTTAACATTAGTTCAAAATAAATGAATAAATAAAGGTTCACATTAACTAAGGAGACCTCACTGCAAAGTATTACAGATTTCTTTAACAAATCCATGTCTTTTACAACACTAAAAGTTAAAGATATAATATAATATATATATATATATATATATATATATACAACAAAAAAATATTAATTTATTTACAAAAATAATAAAAAAAAGGTTAAATGGATATCATAAAGGTTCTTCATAGGCAAAATCCTGTCATTTGCGAACAAAATAAAAAATAAAATAATTCTAACAGACATTTTCAACTAATAATCACGTAACTTTGAAAATGTTTGCACGTATTTACAAGCAGTTTAGAAAAAAAAAAAAAAAAACTCATCCGGACAAAAAAAGTTCACTTGTCCCTAGTAAAAAAATAAATGCACTTAAATGTATTTGAATTACATTTATTTCACAAATACATTTTAATATTTACGTACTTAATAAAATGAAATGCAGTTGTATTTTTCAAATGCTACACTGGTATACTTAAAGTCTGTTAAACTGGAACTACTAATTTTGTACTTCATGCACTTTGATTGTGTTTACGCTGCGAGTTGCAAAAAGCTCTTTAAGTAACGAGAAAGGCCAGGTGAAATGATGCTCTTCTGTCTTTGAAAGCATCACAGAACAAAAGTCTGACATTTCTAGTATTGCAGCAGTGACCTGAGTATATAGTGCTGCATCGATCTGCCATTGATCGCCGTCTTGACTTCTGAATGACAGATGCAAACACACACACTCTTTGCTGAACTGGCAAATAGGACGTCTATTTATTGCAGTGACTGGATGCTACCAAAACAAAGCAGCTGGAAAACTTTTGATGGTGTTTTTTGTAATATTTCTCCAAGCACATTCTTTCATGCTTATAAATCAATACAAGCTATATTTAGCAGAGGCGCAAGCTTGTTTTCTTTCAGATAAACATCTGATGTTCTCTGATTTGTTTGCATAAGTGTGCCGGTGGCATTGTGCATATGCATCTCAATGCAAAAGCAAGGCCTGAACGCAACTACAAATCTGCCTTCAGCCATGCCTCTCGTGCCCTCATCTTCCCTTTTCATTATCTGTTATGTTGGCTTTTATTGCATGCTGTCAGTTTCACACAGACACCGTAAGGCCCGCTGTGTTTATGAGGCAGAAGGTGAAGGAATGATTCTCCGTTGCAGTGTGTGTTTTACGAGTGCTGGTTTAAAGGATGTGGCAGCATTACTTCCCACTGTGTTGCTGGTGTCAGCTCTATACGTCACAGAGCTGGTCTCGTTTGGTGACAGGCCAGAGAGTAAAAAGAAGATCTACATTCAAATGTGATTCTGCGTTCACGTATTCCAGAATTACCATAACTCAGAGATTCAACGCTGAGCTCTTCACATCCTTAGACTCACAAATGATTTGTTTCTATGGCAACCCTCGTAACACCGAAAGGCTCCAAAATACCTAATCGCTCAATTAATTCTCTGTAAATAAATACCTTGATATTCCATTGCCAAAAATATTAAAGAAATATACAAGCAGCGGTTATAATGCCTTTAACTGTTGGAGCTGCTGATGTTTCCAAAATCCAAATTGACCTGTTTGTCAAAGATGTGCATGGTTCATATTCATAAATTTCATGATTTTTTTTTTAATCATTTTATTTTGTAATGTCTTAAAGGTCTATTTTCTATCTTTTAATTCCCTTTCCTTGTGTGCTCCAAGCTTTCCATCGGTTTATTTGTCAAGTCTTAAGTCATGCTGTTTGTTTCGTATAACTCTCATATTTGTTGTGTACCGGCTATGATTATGTTTCTATTACTTTTCTGATTGTCTGTATGTTTGTAGTTCTTAAGTATTTAATTAATTCTCAGAATCATTTCTTGTTCTTGTTTTTAATCACAACATCACAATTAGGCAGAAGCAGATAAAAAAATACATAAGAGTGAATATAAACCATACTATTTTGCCATTTTCCCCCACATCTTTGGGTGATATTCGCTAAAATTCTTACCATCCATCAACAAATAAATAAATAAATGCTATTATTTATAAATTATTAGAGGAGCTTATGCGATTGTTTTATCTTCAATATCTAAACCCTCCCTTGTAATCTTTTAATATCGTATTAACAATAGGTAGTTCACAATATTTCAGTATGAATTATTACAAATATTGAAATTCTGATGCCATTTTTTGACTGTTAACACTAGTTAGACATGTTATTTCTCAGCATTGTTTAAGTATAAAACAAAAGAAAACCTGTAATTTACTATATATATATATATTTAAAAATGATGATTGTAATAATATATTCATATTTAAAATAATAATAATAATAAATGTGTCAATTATACAGCATAACATGAATGACGCAGCATAAGATTTAATCTCAGACCTGTCCTTTAAACCACTAGACACATACTTTCAAAGCATACGGATCAATGCAGCAGGAAATGGAATTCCTCTTAAACCGCAGCTGACATGACAATACTCTGAATGTATTAGACTGAAGTTTTATCAAATTATAACCAAGCAGATGGATTGCGCTCGAGGACTTTTCTGCTTGGATCTTACCTAACACAATACAAATGGAACACGCACTTTGGGAGCAAATGAGGTGCAACTTACTTCCATCTGATGCACGTCCACACGCACATCCACGCAAACACAGTTATGTGTGTGCATCTTACAAAATGAATTTCTTTCATGGTAACCCAGTATCAAATTATGTGAAGGGACATCGTAAGATCAACTAATCACTGAGTTTTCAAGAACCATTAGCCTACAGAATTGTTGCTTGTGCCAAGCCATGACTTCAGAGAAATGTGTTTCTGATGCACAACCAGGCCTGCATGAGTGTTCTATGCTTGCTTTACTTTATATGCCATAGTATACCCAAACATTTAAATACTGTCATCATATATTCATCTTCGTGTCATTCGAAATACATATGAACTCATTTCTTTTATGGAACACCAAATAAAACATTAAAAGACTGAACTGGTTGCTCCTGTCCATGCAATGACAATGATTCAAGCTTCAAAAAGAGCACAAAAGCATAATAAAAACATGTTCTATGTACTATATCCTGGAAAACAAAAAAAAAAACAGAATACAATTTAATTTCACATTAATTGCAACTGCAGCCTTCTGAATTTCTTGTTCATTTAGTAATTCACATTTCTGAACTGGCAGTAAAGGTAATTGAGAAAGGCCTTTGGTGTGACGCAGCTGTTTTGCTCAGAGTTAAGGGAATTGTTATGAAGTTAATGGGGTCAAAGGTCACTCCATCAGAATCAACTGTGCCATGGCGACCAGAGACGTGTATATTCTGATAAACACTGACAATTCTGCAAATGGATTAGGCTGAATGCTTTTTATGTTTGCCTGCATTAAGATGTGTGTGTGTGTGTGTGTTGTGCTTTGCCTGTATTGTAGGGAACAAATATCCCCACAAGGATAGTAAAACCTAAAATCACCTCCATTGTGAGCAACAGCCAACAATCCCCATGAGAAACAGCTTAACAAACCTACTAAATAATCTGTTAGGTAAAATATAAAAGGGCTGAGAGTTTTCTCTAAGCATATATGCTAGAGAAGGCAAAACATCATTGAGTGTAGTGAATAGATTTGCATAATGTGTTTTAGTGGCAATTGCATGTATATTTAAACATGACATGACCGTCGGTAAAGTGAAAGCGTACAGCACATTTCTCACATTTGCTATTATACATGCAAGCTGCAAGCGAACTCTGATGAAAAATTCACAATCTCACACTCATTCCCTCTCCTTGAAGCAACGATCGAGTTGGCTTTTATTATCTCCCACTTTATCGAGCAGCCGCTGCTTTGTCCCCTGCTTTTCAGCACAGAGTTATCTGGAGACTCACAAGTGTGACAGGACCAGAGAAGCAAGGAGGAGGGAAATCTCTCTATGTGAGCAGTTTGTAGCCGCAGCCCCAGGCGAGAGAACTAATACCCCTATAACGAAGAATCAAAGAGAATCGATACGACTCCCATCAACACCAGCGAATCTCCTCTCTAAAAGTGTGCACCCAACACCACTCGTTTAGCGCAAACGCATCTCTGCCGTAAAAGCACGTGCAAACTCTCTCTTGCACACACGTGCATGCACACACATGCAACCGACAGGCTTGCAAAACTCCTGCAATGCACTCAAACACGTGCACGCTGGCAAAAACACCACCTAACAATAGGCATTTTAGATCCATGGCATCTTGGGCAAGGAGCAGACGCTCGCCTTCTCAATGGGACAAGGGTCGCCTGTGGGGTAATCCTGCAACCCCCGTCGGCTCTCTGTCCCTCTCAGCATGCTCCGTCTCAAGAGGGACGGATGATATTAAGATCCATTCAATAGTGACGGAGTGACACAATCGCACTCAGCTGGGAAATGGATATTCTAGCCCCCCGCTCCTCCCTCTCTACAGACTTACCTTCATTCGAGCGCAGAGGTAGCTGTGCAGTGTCAAGGGAAGCATGTTAGGGCAGCTGCGCTCTGTTCTGACTCCAGCTCTGATGTGCTCATCTCAGCTGCCTCACTGCCTCGGCTCGCACAGCGCTCCACCACCTCCTTACTTCGCTCTCCTGGAGGATGCAAGCGAGTGAGAGAAAGAGAGAGAGGGAGGGATGTGAAAGTGAGCATGAGAGGATGTTTCCTCCCCCACAGCCCCCTGCTCCTCCGTCTCCCCTCGCAGGATTTGTCCTAGCATCCTAGCGCACAACGAGTTGCAATCTGCGGGCTGAGATTTACGCAACTGCGCAAAAAGACTCGACGAGAGAGAGAAAGAATCCTACTAGACGTGTCGGATAATCAATTCCTCTCATTTTTTAGCTAAAGAACAGCCTGAGGGTGAGATACACCACAGTGCGGTAGGAAAACTAGAAGATACTGTATGTACAGAAGCAGAGAGGAGGACTGAGCGAGATAAAGTTGGACATTTGGTTGTCGCCTCTCTGCAAGGTCATCAGAGCGGTGAGCAGATGTTTCGGGAGCACTACATCAAGGTTAAACATGTGGCCGTCTACCCACACACTTCCAACATAAACTCTGATTTATGACTCTGCAGTCTCCCCACACACAAACACATGCAGTCACACATGTCGTAATACACATCATCTGCCCAAAGGCAGTCGATTCTGCGACTTCTATTGGATCTGTTGACTCCCCAGCCCACGTTTCAGTGTAGGCACGATATGGGATTGAGTTTTGAGCCACAAATGGGATCTGTATCAGCTAATTTTCTCCTGTAAAGATTCTGTAAGAGATTCATATGGGCTAATACGAGATAGGACAGTCATGGAGCCCATGGAGAAATTCCTTTTGGGCCCAAACCCTAAGCCCAAATTGCGCCTACTTGGAAACCACCATGGAACGTTGGCTGAAAATGTCAAACCGATGAGTCTAGTATTGGATTAAGGCAGCCATTAGTGTAAAAGGACGTTACATGTGGCCAGGTATGGTGTCCAAAGGTGTCATAATGGTGCAGGTGGCCCCAAAATTGATTATCATCCATCGGCGACCCCTGTCCAGCTGAGATGACAAGCATCTGCTACGGATCTAAAATGGCTCACAACATGCAAATAAACTCTGATTTATAACTCTGCAGTCTCCCCACACACAAACGCATGCAGTCACACATGTCGTGATGTGACTTCTAATGGATCTGTTGTCACCCTGCCCAAGTTTCAGAGTAGGCATGATATAAGATTGAGTTTTGGGCCATGAATAGGATCCATATCAGCTAATTGTCCCCTGTTAAGATTCTAATAAAGATTCATATTGGCTAATTCAGATAGGGGCAACATGGGCAAACCCATTTGGGGCCTAGACCTTAAGCCCAAATTGTGCCTGTTTTGAACCCACCATGAAATGTTGGCTGAGAATGAGTCCAGCACTGGTTTATGGTGGCCCCTGGTGTAAAGGGCATCATAATGGTGCTTCATAATCTTGACTTACCATCCATCTCTTTTGAGAAGGAGCCTGTTGAGATGGAGTGTAAGGACCGCAGTATTACACCATCGGCAACCCCTGTCGACTAAAATGACAAGCATCTGCTCCTTACCCTCAATGCCATTGATTTAAAATGGCTTCTAACATGGGAATAAACTTTGATTTTGAAAAATGATTTATGATTCTGCTGTCTCCCCACACAGACGCTCGAGTTCGCACATGTTGTAACAAACATCCCCTGCCCAGCATTAGTAAATTCTGCGGCTATGTTGGATCTTTTGACTCCCCAGCCCATGTTTTAGTGTAGGCACAATATAGGATTGAGTTTTTCAGCCACAAATAAGATTCATATCAGCTAATTGTCCCCTTCCAAGGTTTTAAAAGAGATGCATATGGGCAAACTCAGACTCAAACTCACAGGGCCGATATGAAATCCATGGACAGACCCGTTGGGGTTCCAGATCTTAAGATCAAATTGTGCCTAGTTTGGGCCCACTATGAAACATTGGCTGAGAATGTCAAACCAATGAGTCCAGTATAGGTGGCCATTTTATATAAAAGGCCAATCAGTTTGGACAGGGTGCTCCAAGACCTATGCATGGACCCCATCCTGACTCATGGTCCACCCCCATTAAGAAGGTGACCCCATCTGTGACCACTGTCCCAGCAAGTGTCTGCTTCTTATCCGAAATGCCATGGATCTAAAATGGATTGTAACATGTGAATAAACTCTGATTTATCACTCCGCAGTCTCCCCAAACACAAACACATACAGTCACAGATGCCGTAGTACACATCATGGGCTCATACTCAGGTGTCAGTGAATTAGCCCAGTCAGATTAATTTGGGCTAATTCAAATAGAGCCGGCATGGATTCCAAAAATAATCCCAAACCTCAACCTTAATATGTCCACAATGCAAAACCAATTAATTTAGTATTGGATCACAATGGCCATTGGTGTAAAGTGTGTCCCTCTAGTGCTGGGGCCTCAAAACTTAAGGTAATGTAAGGTAATCCGTCTTGACTATCCTGACTTAACCTGTGCTGATTTATTTTTCATAGAAGCAGCAGATCCATGTATTTATGCAGATGCGGAAAACAATACATCACGTCCACTGATTTACATGATGGAGAGGCAGTATAAAAGACCCTGTGATTTGTAGAAATATTTGTAATATCCCTTGTGAAACAGGTGTCTGAAAACAATTAAAAATCGCTACATTTAAAGTGTACCAAACTATAAACCTAACTGCTTGTTATTTATTTTAACCAGGCACAGGAACAGTTTCTTCCCTCAGGCAATTCATCTTACGAACACACAACACATTTTTTTATTTAACACACACACTTATTTACATTTCAAATCTGCACATATCATGCCTGTATGTACATAATTGTCTATATCTTATGTTGTATGTAATTCTGGTGCCCGGTGGAGTTTCTGTCAATAAAACAATTTACTTATATTTGTAAACATTCCTGGCAACAAAGCTCTTTATAATTCTGATTCTGATTTAATTGAAAATATATGATAGCATATATATTAAATGCAGCTGTTTGAAATTGCGATGTTTTTTGACTTGTCCTTAATTTTATAATTAGTTCTATTGTCTTTGAAATATTGTTAAAGTTACTGTTACTGTGTAATGTATTTCATTATTTTTGTGAATGCACATTTGCAATAATAAATTTGCCTTTTATATATTTAACATGTATGAAGTTTAAATGCAATACAGAAAAACACACTCCAGGTAAACTAGTAATATAGTGCTTAGTGTTTAGTTAATCACCACATCAATAAATAAGCGCACTTCTTTAAAACATGACAAAATATTATCAAAAAACTAGATTTTTTAAAATACATTTAAAAGTAAAACTTCTTATTAAAATTATTTCGAAGTGCACTTTGCGTGTGAAGAAACAAAATCATGGATTTTTATTATTTTATAATTTTATTATTGCTGTATTATCAGCAAGTATTGTTTATTTTTCCATTTTTTAATAAACATTTAATAATTCATGTACACATTAAATGTAGTTCACAAGAGATGGCTTACAGTAAATTTCTTTAGTTTATTACTACTCCATTTAATTTGAAAATTATAAAATGCATATTGCATACTTTACTGCATACGGAGTCTGTGCCAAGAAAAGCAGCTGCCTTTGAAGAAGAGAACACTAACAGACAATTATAAGCCTCCTATGGGACTGGTTGGGATGCTCAAACAAACAAGAGCAATGTTATAGTGCATATTTAGCAATATACATAAGTAAGCACACCTCTGGTATTTTGCGCCTGCATCACATTTAAGAGTCTTGTAAACTCATGCTTTGAGAACAAACAGTGGATGTAGACGCATCCCAGTGCTTCTGTTATATATATCTCTCTTTTTAATGTGTGATAAAGCATTACTTTATGCCGCATCAATCAGCTGACCCTGTAATTGCAAAATCAATAAACATTTTCAATGGGTTATCAATCCTCTAAGTGTAATCAAGAGCTTGGCCCTTCATTATTCCAAGCTTGTTCTTTATTTCTTTATTTCTTTTTCCACCGAATTACTAAGAGACTTGAGAGGAAGGTTACTGACGCGTGAGAACAGAGGAAGTAAATCTTTCAATTTTTCTTAATTTCATTAGGTTAGGACAGGCCAGTTTTAATCAATGCAATCTGTATCAGTGCATGAATTATGTTTAAAAAATGTGAAGTGCTGTTGAAACATTCTGTAATGTGTAGAAATAAAACTGAACCAGCATGTGGTTTCATTCACATTCTGACCTGTTTGTCTTTTTCTCTCTGTTTTGGTTGTTAATTAACATTAATTGACCCTGTCAATGCAGCCCGCAAATATTGTGACCTGAAAAAACAATGGGAGAGATAATAAAATAATAAAGAAAAAAAACATACCAAAGGCAACAAGAACGATCAGGACAAGATGATAGAGACATAGTACAAAAAGGAAAGAAAAGCTATGTCCTATAGCAGTCTGTCAGTAATTTGTTTAGCTCTGATCATTGAATGTGAAAAAAAAGGCTTTTAATGCTTATTTTTCAGAGTATATCTTTATTTAGCACAACTTTGCCTTTTTATTTTCATATTCATACACTTAAAAACCTTAGAAAACATAGAAAATCTCTACATCAGCACAGTAAATCTGTAAATAAAAAACGTAAATATACAAACTACACATATAACAAAAAAAAAACTTTAAGAGGGTAAAAAAAACAAAAAAAACATGTGCATCTCAGTGTTAATTTTGTGTAACTGTGGGGATTTGGCTCCCCAAGGATTCAATTAGCTCTGAGCATAAGGTGATGATTGAAACAGGAGAATGTAAATTAGTTAGGACCTCCTGCTGGGGTAAATACAGACAGGGTTAATCTTTTTTCTTGACTTACAAAATAATACTTTGTCACGGTGTCAGCGGTTAGAAGCGTCAGTTATCACTGGAGGTACAGGAGTGGCGCAGAGACAGAGAGTCCAGAAAGTGATTTGCTGATGCCATACTGAGCACTATGTCGGCTGCCTGCAGAGAAGGAGAGATATTG
Organism: Enteromius afrohamiltoni; assembly: GCA_034779775.1. NCBI lineage: Eukaryota > Metazoa > Chordata > Actinopteri > Cypriniformes > Cyprinidae > Enteromius > Enteromius afrohamiltoni. The sequence goes on from JAUYWG010000055.1 coordinate 1,330,106, forward strand.
TTCACAGTGCTGATGATGTGAAGTAGAAAATGTAGACAAAACAAGGCCTTTGGCCAGTACGGGCAGTTAACTTCTTGGCTGCAACAGCAGTGAATCACAGAATCGGTTAAATGCCTGATTTTATTTCACTCGAGTGTTTCAGGGCACAGAGGAAAAGATGATAGTGAACAGCATGTGCACCATGAAAATCGATGAAACCATCAAGATCGCTGATGTTTTTAAGTCTGGCACTTTATCTCGTTCGTATGCACATGTACAGAAGAGATGAATGCTTCAGGTGGGAAAGAAAATAAAGAAAAAAATCAAATGTCCGGAGAGTGCTCCAGAGCTGTTGGGGGCGCCAGAGAGGGTAATATCGTTGTATCAGTTGTTTTGACAGATGCATAAACTTGTAAGTTGGAATCACCCTGATTCCCATCAAAAACCCCAGTTTTCCATTTGCCTTTAGATCACTGCAAAAAATAAGCTCTGTGACCAACAAAGTTTCTTATTCCTACACATTTATTTCAACGTGATCTTAAGGAGTCTAAATACAACCAAAATGTTACCACCTCCTACGAATATGTACGAATTGGTCGTGAAACTGTGTTGTTTATTTCATATGTTCTACCGTTTTGATGCTGTTTGATGATTGTGCTACGTGTGGAAGCAGCTGTTGTTTATTTTTCTTCTTCACTTGTGTATTTCTTTGGAAATTCTGTACAAGAGACATGTACTAGCGCCCCCTACCACATTCTAGGAGCACAAGTATAGCTCAAATATATTTAGATTTTTCTAAATATAAGTCAAGTATACTAAAATTACCCTTAATTATATATATATATATATATATATATATATATATATATAAAATAACAAATCTAGTAGTCTTATAGTAATTATGACATGCTATTTTCAGACCGTCAGCTCTGGATGTTTAGCGAAGTGTTTCTGGATCCAAGAAATGGAAGTACAATGCAGTATATGTTGAATATTCAGCAGCTGAACAAGCAAAAATGGTGAAAATGTATATGAGGAGCTTTGTGGGAGAAGGGAGAATCTAACTATTGAAGCGGAAGAATGATACACTTTCACTTGTCTGAATGATTTGGGGACACATACCGCTGCTGTTTTTTTTTGAGAGAGCAGACTTTAAAGTGTAGCTACATGCCAGACAGTCTGTTAGATCGTTTTGAGTTGTTTTCCAGCAGGAGTTTGTCTGAAGGAATCTTTGGCTAACCATTGAAATACCATTTGAAAGCAGAAAATGGAGTGTAAGTGCAAGGAGTCTGTGAGAAACCTCAGGTATACGTGCTTGGAAGTGCTCACTTTAATTTTTATTTCTTCTGTCTCAAAGTATCCAAGGCTTCAAAGACTATTGTTGGTTAAGTAAGTGATTTTAAGCAGAAAAAAGGTTTCAGATTGGACCAATAAACTCCATATCACCAGACTGCTCATTTAACGTGGATATATTGTGTGGGTTGAGTGTCTTTCTTTTGGTGCATTTGTCTCCTTGTTATTTTGTCTTTAGACAGGCAGAAACAACGCTCATGGTCAGGATCTTGTCTTTCACTCCCACACACCACATACGGAAGAAAATCACCTTATTTGTGTAGCAGATCTGTACAAATCAAACAGCATTAATTGAGCAAACACTCAATTATGAATAGTTTGATACAAATGAAATACATGGCTGATCTAGTGGGAAATGCATGTGGAAGATCACACTGTGGTGAAATTGTTGGGTTAAAATCCGAAGGATTTGTCTTCAGCGGCTCAAGTTTAGCCTGTAGGTCATTTCTCCAAGTGTCTCAAGTAGACATTGCTTGATGAGGATATTTTTCTCAAGCACTGAAAAGATAATGTACGGTTTCCAGACTGAGCCTGATACAGATTTTAAGACTTGTTGAACTAGGAAAAGCCTTCCGAAAATTAATTAAAATAAAAAATTTAATTAAATATGAAAATTGCATTTCACGCATTTTAACAAGTTTTTTTTAAGATATACAAGTACACGAGTACCTCATTTTGCACTGACAACAAGATAAAGGGTGGAAATTGTAGTACTGATTCATTGATTATTCAATTGATCGATTGATTGATTGAGAAAGATAAGAGACTAAAAATGCGAGTAAAATGGCAAAACGTGAGTGTCGTAATTCAGCTGTGCAATATTGGTTGACAGGC
>JAUYWG010000055.1:1333262-1365751 GCA_034779775.1 Enteromius afrohamiltoni
ACAGGGTGCAACTTGTAAAAAAAGCAGAGGGGGGGATACTTTTGAAAAACTTATTCTCTTCAGGTATGAGGTTATAGCCTAACCTAATGTTAATGTGATCTGTTAACAATGCACATGATATATATATATATATATATATATATATATATATATATATACGGTATATATGACCCTGTCTGTGTCTGTCTTTTTTCTCCAGTTAATGATTTTAGTTTGAGTGATACTAATCCTAGACTAAATATTACATACGCAATCACCTCATATATGTCAGAAAAGTACAAGGTTAATCTCTTGGTTAGTTTTTTTCCACGCATCATGAATGGAAAGGTTTGCCTCATATTTAATGTTAAAACATATTCTTTTGGGCTATGCTGTGTGCTTTTTACTTTTTTCCTCATCAAAAGGAAAATGCATCATATTTAATGTTACAACATACCCTTCAAACACCATTGTTAAGTGTTTTCATTAGCGGACAGTTTGTTTTTGTCAACTTTGATATGTTTACTGCACTTTTACTGCTGAGCTCTTCTATCTGTTTGCTGTTAAATAAAAGCATAAAGCACAGTTTGGAACAAGGCTCCTTCATAAGGTTCCTGTACAACACACTTTTGGCAAAGCTGACCTGAAGCTCAGGTCAAGCGGCTGTTAATGCCAGCATGAAGTATTAGCAGAGATCAGGATGAGAGCAAGGACATATACATCAAATTAATTAGATTGGATCCTACATCAGTCTAACTTGAAATGTTGTAGGCAACCTGGAGCTTTGGCCCTCAAAATCACCAACTCATCCCCACGAGTAACTCCGTTAGTGACGTCCAGTTACAGTCTTGAGGGTGCAGTTTTTTACTTGTAGCCAGGATGCTATGCCGTCCATTAAATCTCTAACTTTGTGAGTTTTTTTTTTCTTCAGGTTGAAGCAGGTGACACATAGAAGATAAAGACTATTACTAAGAGATCAGTTTATTATAGCTTTGTCAGACCCCAATTCAGCAGTCCATGTAAAAACTCACAAACTTTTACAAACCATTCTGTAAATCTATGGTTGCAGGAATTCGACCGTAAAAGAATTTGGTAACAACATTTTAGGTTTTACTGTTTTAAGGTAAATTTACAGTTAAGTACCGTAATTTCATTAACTGATTTCATTAGTATACCAATTTATTAGTGTATTAAGTACTGATATCTGTTTTGTACCTGAAATACACTGATAAGCACCAAATGCAGGTGATTTACCATTAACCATTTAACAGGTTTTTAATTTAAAATAACGGTAATTTTTTACAGTGCATCAGTGGGCTGCTACCCCTTACAGATATGCTGCTAAATAAAAGTTTTAATTAACTTTAAAAAATAAAAATAAAAATAAATAAATAAATATAAATACATAAATAGCATATTAGAATGACTTCTGAAGCATCATGTGATACTTGATTAGGAAAATGATACCGAAAATTCATATATCACTACAGCAACAAATTACAGGTAAATAGAGGTACCAACTAATTTGTCAGTGCTTGTTATACTAAAGAAAAAAAGAAATACTTTGTGCAACAGATGACAAACAAACGCGAGGAACAGTTTTGTGATTATCTCTACTTACAGTAACTACAAATGCATTGTTTTTATTCCACAGCAAACTGATATAAAAGCAATGCTTCAGAAGACAAACAAAACTAAAGGGCGATTAAAATAAACATTGAGGAATAATCACTGAAAAAAAGTCAAAAACGCTTGAGTCAATGGCGTGACAAAAACAATGCACATTTTCCTATTGAGGTTCATGAAGGGGGAAATAAATAAATAAATAAATAACACAGGCCACGAGGGAATGTTTGAACATCAAATATGTGCATTTTCCTACTGACTATGCAAGGTAAAAACTAGCAAAGAGATTTCCATCCTTGTTTGAGAAAGTCTGGGTCACAGGTCACGAGAAGCAGCCGGGTTTGAGTTTTAAACAACATTATCTCAAACATCCCAAAGAGCAGAAGGAGTTCATTTCTAAACAATAAAAAGATTATGGCACAGTTGCAACAATGTTTAAAGGACTGTATGAATAAACTTGGTTATTTCTGTGCTATAATAGCTCTATAATATTCTGAGAGAAAGTCCTTGATTTGTAAGCAGACACTGAGTTGAGGGGAAGATGGATGAAGTCAGTGGGCCATTCTCGAGAAAACCAAATATTTGAGACGGGTGTTAAGGTTCAGGAGGACAACAACAATAAAACATACTGCCAAAGCTGCACAACAACTTCAAAAATAGAGTCAAAAACCAGAGCTCATTCTGACTGAGAATCTGCTGCAAGACATAAATGAGTGTTTACAAACGGTCCCTGTGAACTAAGAGATGGAAATGGAAAAGAATGCAATATATATATATATATATATATATCCCTCAAATATGTTTTACAATCAATGTAAAGATGTTTTCCTTCATTTTATTTTATTTTTTGTATTGTTGTTTTAGCAGTAGTAGAAAAAATGTCTTTAAACTTTTTATTTTTATATTTTTAGTTTAAATAATGTGATGTCGTGGCAATTATACCTAAAATATTTATTTGATTTAATTGCATTATTTATTTTATTTTAGCATTTCACTTTATTTTATAATTGATGTATAATATATTCAAATATATAATAAAATATATTATAATTTATATATTTATGTGTGTGTGTGTGTGTGTGTGTGTGTTGTACAGGGCCATAGTTTGCAATTCTTGAGCAATACAAGAGTATAAAGCACCGTGAGTGTTATTGTCACCTGACTGACATGTGATTTTCTTTTTTATCCTTCTTTACAGGAATATGTGCATCATAGTTGATGTGACAACAAAAGCTTGTAGGCTGGGTGATTTCTGTCCTTTTTTGTCCTCGTTAGAAGGAAAAGCAGCGTTATATTTGATGTTATAACATGCCCTTAATATTCAGCGCAGCGATCGCTTGCTTTGTTGAAGTTAGCAAGGTTTATTGTAATCACCGTTTCTTTAACATTTCACTTCTGTACAGTTTATTGTTTTGTAGCACAGTGTTATCTGCGGTACGTCACTGGTGATTTCAGTGTGTTCTCTGAGCACTGAGCTGGAAAATACTAACAATTACCATAATTATGAGTTGCAACTGAACAGCTCTTCAACATCGCAGGAATAATCTGCTGCTTCAGTAAATATATATACTGTACATCAGGTCATTGCTGTTGCCCTCTGTATGAGACAGAAATCAATCACACAATAACACTTTCTTTAAAAATCTGCAAATGCATTTTTTCATGACAATAACGTAGGTTTAAAAAATAATAAAATAACAATGGCACTATTTTTTTGTTCCATTGGTATACTGTTTTTCCTAATATTTAGACTTTTTTACAATTTATTTAAATGTTAGATAGGCCTATAATTTCCAATTTTAATGCATGGTTACTTAATTTTAATAAAACAATTTTGAATGGGATGTTGTGCCAATTATCGCTGAAATATTTAATTTAATTTTATTGGTGTTGATTTTATTTCAAATAATTAAAATATCTTTTTATGGTTGTAATTAAGTAAACTTTCTTACTTCTATTAAAAAAATTGATAAAAGTTGCCAGAATTCTGTGGGTGCAATATTTTCTGAGATTATACGTATTATAATATACTACAATATATAAGAAATCTGACATATGTACACATCATTTATACATATATACAGATTACTGTTTGTTTGTTTTTCCATGTTTTTATTGCGTTTTATTTTACATATGTGCTGTTCAATAGTTCAGTGCACCTTACTCATCCACAGAGCTGAGTTTCGTAATAAATCACACTGGACTGTCTCATTTTAGCTTCAAGTGGTGTTCAGCGCCCACATATGAGAGTATAACAGCAGCGCTCGTCTTGTGGATCAGTTCTTCACGTTAGCAGACTACCCAGACTTCACAGTTAAATTCAGGCCTGATAACAGAGCTATCATTTGCATCTCTGAAGTCTGGATGAAGCTGATTATTCTTGGGTAGAACATGTGCTTGTTTATGCTCAGCAGCGACTCCCTTCAGAAAGCAGTGGGACTGCAACGCTTCCAATGGCAGGGGCCGTAAATATTCTTAAAGTAAAGAGGTGGTGTTTCAATACATGAGACGTGGAGCAGAAAATCAGGCTGTTTTTCAGATGCTCTCCTTCTTGAAGTAAACAAGGAGCTGTTGGCTAAAATACAGCCGCTGTTTGCCAGCAGTCCTTGGCCTTGTCTATACTGACAGCTCTCTGCTGGCTAGACACCAGCTCTGACTGGCGTACTTTATCAAGCCAAACGAGGATCTGGCACATTATTAAATACTATGTATCTATTTTATGAACTCTTTGTACTCTCAGAAAGTGAGTGAATACAAAGAGAGACTTGAGATGCTGAATCAGCTCATTCTAGATGAAGAAGGACACTGAAGTGACTGGCTGATCGAGGTTTGTTTTCTCGACTCGAAGGAAAGGTGAGTTTCCGTTTTTACCAGCCCTTTTTCTCTCCACAGCTGAGATGCTGGCTTTGTTAATTCTGTAAGTCAGGAAAAAGAAACAAAATTGAAGAGCATCATTTAAACTGGTTCAGCTACACTCAAGAGCTGACCTGAAAAGTAGTGAAGAACTACATCAAAACAACCAGAGAACCAGAGTGAGAGAAGATTCAAATCAATCAGCGAATCATTTTTTAAATCAGTTTGATTGTGGAAAAAGAGACACATTTTAGGAACCTAAACCTGAAAACTTTTTGTCTATATATATGAATTCTAAACACCATAACATTCCTGGGGCCTACGGGTTTCTGAGAACAATACTATTAATGCCTCAATTTAAACTCCTAAAACGTGAATAATGCTAAAATGTTGCTGTTGTGCACTTGTACATTTTGAGTCTAATGTTCATAGTGTTTCTTTACAAAGTGATATTGCCAACTACTGCATTAAAAGCTTTAAAAAATAAAAAGGAAATACTTCTTTATTAGTGCACTGTTGCATCCCGTTTGAAAGCGGTGTGTGAGCAGTCTGTGAACAGTAAGATTTTTGTTCAAATTAACACAAAAATGCATCTGTGGCAACTGTAATGTGCATTGCCAACTTGGACACTTTATAGTTTTTCTGACTAGTTTAAAAGCTCTGTTTGCAAACCGACAAACAAATCCATACATACATATATTAGTTTTAGGTTTTCTGTGATGTTAGGAATTGGCAAACCTAAAAGGTCATAAAGGTAGGTTCGGTTTCCAGGAAAAGCAAGAACTGATGTAACTTGCTTTCAATTAACTTCTGCTAAATATTTCATGTTTTGTAGTGCAAAAGTATATAGATTATAGCATGGGTGGTGAAGTCCGGTCCTGGAGAGTTCATCTCCAACCCTAAATAAAACTCACCTGCCTGTAGCTTCCAAGTAACTGTTCAGACCTTGATTAGCTTGTTCGGGTGTGTTTGATTAGGGTTAAAGCAAAACTCTGCAGGGCTGCGGCTCTCCAGGACTGACGTTCGCCACGCCTGGATTATAGGTACATGATTCTTCTTCAGTATCTGGATGTGGATCAGTATGAAATGAGATCTGTAGATTCAGAAAGCTTGCTAAAGCCTCTTTCACGAGTTCGTACTTACTTGTAATAGATTTAATTAAGCATGTTCGGTGTGCTGTCCAGGGAGAGGGCTCAGAAATCAAAGAGCCATAGGGATTCTATCCCTTCTTGTCCGTGAGGAGCAGTCAGAGCTCAGTGTCCGGTCCGGTCCCCGAGGATCCTCTCCCCTGGGACAGATAGTACGAACAGAGGAGTGGCAAAGGGATGCTATGAACAAGATATTGAGAAGAGAGGGCTTGGACTTTTTATAGGAGGCTTCTCTTGCTCTGATAGGATGATGACTTGATTAGGAAATGAGGAGCCGGTTGTGTAATTACTCGTGCATTCTCCTCCTGAAACTTGTTTGCAAACATCATTCAGTGCATTGCAACAAAATACTGTCATTTGTTTAAGGCACACCACAATGAATTAACACAGCATTCATTGACAGTTGATGTCAAGTCAAGGTTGGTTTATGAAGTAAATCTGGTTTTTGCTGGTATTTAAACATAAACCATGACCGTACAAATTGACCATGAATGATGATGACTTCCAGGACTTGAAGTAAATGATACACAAAACGCATTAGTAAACTATTTAATAAAAAACTTATTAAAGAGATTCCAGCTTAAAAAATAATGCTTATGACATTTGGTTCTGAAAGCTAAATCAACGTTTGGATTTAGGATTCAACAATCAGTCAACAAAAGCAGGAAATATGGTTGGGAGTGTCGCCTGGAGTGTGTGACTCATTCGAATCATTCAATGGAACTAAGTTGGTCATTAACGTTCACACTTCAGTAATGAAATCCCCCCTCAGCCACCTGGCACAGGTGATTATATCATTATGATCACAGAAGGGTGAAGAGAAACTTTACTTTGCCACCTCCAATAAGAAGTCAATGCTTCTGTGAATTGTTTGAATGAGGAAAACAGTTTCAAAAGTCAGGCGCTTTTTTCAAGTTCGTTCATTTATATGTAACATTTTATATGGTGTGAGTAAAAAAAAAAAAAAGCAGTTGATTTCAAAATATTTTGCATAGTAGAAAACATCCAGACTCAGCATTTTCTTAACTGAAAAGTCTTCTTGCTCTATAAATTGGATTTGAGACTTACAAATGTTGCCGTTTACACAAATACACAAACGAGTTCACATCGCAGCAGAAAAGTCAGTGTGGAAAAACTTCTTTCTTGGATCAGTGGTCTTGAATGACAGCCTAAGGCAACATTTCGTGGTTTGGTATTATTGAAAAGCTTATTATGGATTTTCCGTTGCCGTCTTCGGCATGTCAAAGCGCACAAAGGTATTGAAGTGAATGAAGATTATAGCTGAGCGACGGGCAGGAGAACCAGGCTCCACACAGAGTTCAAGCTGTGCACCTGAAAGGTCAAGATCAGTTTCTTACTCTTCAGAACTGAGATCTAAACAACAGCTGCATAGTTTGAACATCTAATAAAGAGTCTATTAGATTTTGTCACTGAAGGAAGTGACATTTTTTCCTAGTTCTTCCTAAAGTAATTCTTGTAATAAAACAAAACACTGATGCAAAACAGCAAAAACCGTGGTAATACTTCAAAAATATTGCTCTGTGTTTATGCTCAAGGGTCTATGAATCCTAAAACACCACTGCTTTAAATTGATTCAGTTAAACAGGAAACACAAGCCCAATTGGAAATCCAATCATACAAGAAAACAGCGCTGTGATGACAAATGGAAACTCACACTTAAATGAAAATCAAAGCATTTAGCATTGCTTTGAATGTCTAAAACGTTGCTTGCTAGTTGTATGATTGAAGCTCACTCAAAAAATAAAAATGATATTATTTACTCACACTTCGGTCATCTCTCTACACATTAGTGGAGATACTTTTTAGATTTTTATTTTTTTTTTAATGGATGTTCATCCATACAGTGAAATCCAATAGTAAGCCACAATGGTTGAGAATGAGAATGAGTGAGTAAATGATGGCAAAACATACATTTGTGGGTGAACTATCCAGGTATCAGGTGTGGTTCTAAGGTGAGTTGATATCTGAGGCTTAGCTTAGAGACATTATGTTTCAGAATACATGGGGTGCACTCAAAAATATATGTTTTTGAGTGATTTATTTAATGGGCTGATTAATTCAGGAATGAAGTAAGAAACTGTTGGATCAGTGAATCACTGACTCATCTGATTCATTCAAATATGGAAACATTGCTTGATGTTACTAGCGATGGAACAACATGGCTTTGTTTGGAACCATTTTCTTTAGTGATATAGAGCAAAAGACAATATTTCATTGTATCTACAGTTTAAGCCACATATATTTACATCTTGTTTATTGAATTGTTGCCCTGACATGAAGAAAGGTCTGCCACAGACCGTATAACAAAAACTTTTAAATAGAATGCCAAATAAAAACAAAAACACATGGTATTGATACATAACAATTGACTTTGGGGTTCATATGATAGGCTTATGCATGTGTTTGGTGTGCATATAACACACATCTGCCCTAACTGTACCAAGTGCATAGCATATACACACCAACGTCATTTTTTTTGCATATCAATACCACCATTTTTTTGTTTTCATGAAATCAGTATGACCAAACCTCTCGGGTTATTCACAAAGCATCTCATCCCCTCTCAGGGAACCATGGTTACATGAGTACCCCGAGACGTTCCCCTTCCCAATTCCAGGTAGGACACAGATACCTGCATATACAGTAGCTATGTGACAAAGGACCTTCCTACGAAACTGCCCAGACCAAAGAGATGGCTATCTACTTAAAGCCCTGGCACAAACAAAAGACTATTCGAATGTTACATGATCTTACCCAAGCAACCCAATATAATAATTTTATCACAACCTAAGTCGTTTAAAATAATGAAAGTAAATAAATTGTAACTGATATTCAAAATGGTAAGCAAGCACCGCTTGGTTTAGGTTTTATATATCTGCGTTTGTTCCCTTTTCTCCGTTTGAAAGATGAATTTATAGAAAGTTGACATAAACAGTTAATTTCTCTCACGCATGCGCAGAACGCACGTGTTTATTTCGCAGTTGGGCGAAGTCTGTGCAGTGTGTTCTAGAACAGTTTTTTTTTTCCCCAACACTTCTGAAGCCAACAAAAGTTGGTGACGCATTCTGCAGGTGTTCCCTAAGTTCCCAAGAGGAACATACATCGCTATAAATGCGCGCGTCCCCCAAAGACTGCGCATAGGCTACATCATGATTAAATATATACCTATATATGTGACAGTTCTCAGTGAAAAATAAATGACCTAAATTGACATGTGACAAGAACGCTAAGAACACCTGAAGCGCTGATATAAATTCTTATCGACGAGTGCTCAGTTTATCTCAGAATACGAGCCTCAGTGGGCGGTTCTTGACGCGAGTGAAGGAGAGGACTGTAGAGAGTAAACATACGGCTCTAGAAATTATTTTAATATGCATACAAATGGCATGGTGATTTAAAATAATAATAATCTCACCTCTAGCGCCGCCCCTGAGTAACATCGCCGCTCGAAACGATCATCGCAGCTGATCAACAGCACAATGGTAAGTGCGATATTGCTCAAGTAGCCTATAAAAATATTAAAGAGTGCATTTTTTTTTTTACAAAAGCAAAAAGAATGTTTGCATATGTGCATCATGTAGCTACTGCAAAATAAGCCTACTGACCAAAAGCTTTGACATAACTCTCATGAGTAAGAAACATAAAACAAGACTGGAGAAGAACTCGGTTAATTCCGTTTAAATATTGTGTTAATAATGAAAGAAACGCACGTCAAAATTCGACATACCATTTACCCTTCTAAATCTTTAATTTCCTTATTTACTTATTGATAACATGCTGTTTCTGTAATAATGAGAAACACTCACTTATTGTTGGACTTTAAATGATTGGAATTATTGTTTAATTTAAATGAAGTTGTGTTGTATTATGAAAGCAAAAGCAATAAAGATTTAAAATGTAATTTTAACCTTTTTATTTTATTTGCAAAGTTTTAACATAAACAGAAATGTCTTAATCATTACATTTGTCTTATTGAGGTTTTGAGTCTTTTATTAAATTTGTTAATTTTTTTCTTTCTCTTGTTTATATTTTATATTTTTTATTACGTGTATGTTCCCTTTTCTGCACAAAAAAAGTAAATACATAAAAATAAATAAATAAATAACAACAACAACACTTTTTGAACAGGACATGCCAAACTAGACGTGTCGACAAGCTCTTTGATCGCTCATTGGTCTATTATTTACTCAGGCCTCTTTTGGTGAACGTCACATGTTCGCTGCAAAGTACGGCACACTTCTAGTCGATCAGTGCGATTCTGCTTCTTTCTAATGACTTTATATGAAATCTTTTCGCACAAATCATTAAATTCGCTTTTGGTGTGCACAAAATATTAGAAACTTTTTTTTATTTATTTACATTTTTTAATGATATTGACCATTTAATTAGTCTGTTTGATGCAGTAAAAACTCGTCTCTCTCTCGAGTATATTCCGTTTTGAGGAATTAACTTTTGTGTAAAATAATATGTAACAGAACTGATAAATTATAGGATTTCCAGAAAGTCGACAGCCCTGATTACACAAGTCCCTCATTTCAATGACAAAAGAGCTATCAGTGTCGGCAGACTTGTAGTCTCTGTAGAAAGAGAAAGGCTTTGAGCTCTCAGGTGAAACCACTGTTATTTTCACTCACTGTCAAAAAGAACAAAAGATCAGAGAATGAGAGATGAGAGATTCCTTGTCTGAAACACTGGTCACTCTGTGAACTTACACAGTCCTGGGCTTCATTATCTTCCGTGCCATATAGTAGATGACTGACCTTTTCACTATCCTGCAGTGACTAACGTCTGATTTGCACTTCTAGATGAAACAGTCTGATAAAGTACGTCTGATTGATTGTGAATGCAGTGATTTCTGTTTGTTCTGGACTTTAAGCCCTTAAGCTCTATGGCATATTTTGGATTTTTTTTATTTTTTACCCTACTAAACTGATCATTTGAAAGAAAACATCCCGTTTATTTCGATTAGATCAGATAAGTGTGTTTCTAGCACACATAAACTAATGCATGTTTAGATTGACACTGAAAAGTCTTTATATACGATTGTATCTGAATACCAGACCTTGGGCAACACTTCTTCTTCACACTATTAACTAGCATGCATATTGTCTGTTTATGTCCATGAAGCAGATATTAATACCTTAATGACTGTATTTCAAATCCCTAAATCCGAACTAAACGTGTTAACTAATAATAAGTAGTTTATTGAAGCGAGAAGTCCTATTACTGGTGAGTTAATAGTGAGAATAAACTGTGACCGACCTCTGTTTACTGAATAGTTTTAGTGTTTACCAAAGCATGCAAAAAATGCAGCTACGCACAACAGATACTCCTCTATAGATCCCCGAATCTAAACCACTCCAGTTGCAGCAAAGTGCGACCTTTGACCTTTGTGGTTTGCAGCCTGCCGGTGACCCGACACATTCACAGAAGGCTGATTTATCACTGCACGCATCGCTTCATATAAAATGAGCGTGGCTGCTGACGAATATTTATGGCAAAGCAATAAGGGATTTTGTGGGGGTACCATTAACAGTTCGAGCGTGTCGTGCGGGAGTGTGTGTGTGTGTGTGTTGATAAGTACTTCCGTCTCGAGTAAATGCACCCTGCATGCTCCCCTTGCGTAAAGCATTTCTGTGTATACATAAACAAGGGATAAACACGGCATGACTGTGTGAGTAGGAGGGAAGCCTACAAAAGGGAAGAGTCGGGCACGAGTTAGAGTCAGAGACACCTGGCTGGAAAGAGAGAGAAAGAGAGAGCAGCGGAGTGTGAAAGAGTTAAGGACGGACGCAACTTATTAATGAGTAACACACACATGTTCATTTCAAATTTCCTGCTTTAGCTCACATTTAAAAGCCGGGAAGGAGCGGACGAGAACACCCAAGCAAGTGAACCCGGAGAGCGAGTGAAGTTTTGGCACCTGGACTTCTGTAGCAGGTAAGCTGAACTTCTCTAGGTCTGTGATGCTTTCTTAGATCTGCAGTGTAAAGCTCGGCTCAGCCGACGTGCGGTCTGCTTCACTCATCAGCACCGATATTCCTCATGGTATTTTGGGAACATTAAATTCATAAATCTGCAGAGCAGATGATTGGTGGCGGACGGGAACTGCGGGCTCCTCTGGCTGGGCTGAGCAGTCGCTATTCTGTGCTGTAATTGAGCTTCGGAACAGAGTTGATGTGTATTCTAATAGACCCTGCATTAAACATTAAGCACACTCCAGAGATGGAACAAATGGATCTGGAGCGAACCGAGTAGCGCTTAGCCGCTCATAAACGACAGATAAGCGGAGATTACCCGCAGCTAACTGCCCTGAACTCGCTGCCATGTGACGTCTGCATTTATCAGCGCTTTTATTTACTGTTGTAATTAAGTACAATGAAACATTCAGAATGTGACGAGTCGAGTAGCATGGTTGTGAAGCAGAGCCTGCGGAGAAACCACAGGCCTGTCGAACGCAAGACGAAACTGACAGCTTAGGGCTAATTGATTAAACTAATTTGCACGTGTATGCATATAGCTCACAAAAACAGAACTGTTTTTTTTTTGTTTTTTGTGCTTGTAGCGCAACTTAAATGTGAGCTTTATCGCTGGCCTAAAATTCATTTAAAATATAAAAATGTACCTGGACATACATATCACTGCTGAAAAGAACACTAGAGCTAGCAAAACATCAACTAGTTTTGTTCTTTTTCACACTAATTATGATTATCGATTCACTTGAGCACGATGCTGCTTTATATCTGAAATATTGACGCCATTCTGCATAGATCTAAGAGACTGGCTAATGAACAGTAACACGCTCACTCATGCATTGCTTCTTGCATTAAGCTACTACTAATTAACTCTCAAAAAAATACACTCGATTTGTTAACAGTAAAGAGCCCCGTCAACTAAAAACACTGCAACTGTAATGTGTTGCTGGAAGTTATTGGGAATGTTATTCGAAAAGAGCCCGATTCTGAAGAATTGTTTACTGTACGTGAAATCAGCTCAGGTGCTCATGCACGTACGGTATGTGGACAGATGTGGCTGTCTTGTCTCATGCATAACAGTGTTTATCCCTAAATACTTCAGTCTGTTGGACAACACGTTCTGCGTCGCTGTGTAGCCCAGAGTTTCCGGTCTGCTTTTTTGTTTTGCATAGGGTCTAGGTTTGGTTCTAACAAGTATCGCTTCACTCTTTTTCCAGACTGACCGTCAAAATGACCCGTTCCTTGAGAGAGGTGGTGAAGGAGTATATATCGGAGAGGCAAGTTCGCAAATACCGCCTTGTGACCAAAGATGGCCGATGCAACATCGAGTTCGGCAACGTGATGCACCGAAACCGCTTCGCCTATGTCCTCGATATATGGACCACCTTCGTGGAGACCCGATGGCGCTTCGTCATCTTGCACTTCGTGGCATCCTTCACCCTCAGCTGGTTCATCTTTGGCCTCCTCTGGTACTGGATCGCCAGAAACCACGGTGACTTAAAGTGGCAGGATCCACCCGAGAATCACACGGCATGCGTCTACAGTGTCAACACGCTGACTTACGCCTTCCTCTATTCACTGGAGACCCAAACCACCATCGGATACGGAAACTTGTACGTCACTGACGTTTGTCCCGGAGCTGTGGCTCTGATCATAATCCAGAGTCTTATCGGCACCATAATCAACTGCTTCTGGTGCGGCGTGGTGATGGCTAAAATCGCTCTGCCAAAGAAGAGAGCCAAGACCATAACCTTCACCGACCAGGCAGTCATCTGCCCTAAAAAGGGCACCCTATGCCTTCAGATCCGCGTGGCCAACCTGCGCAAGACCTTGATGATCGGTAGCCAGATTTACGGCAAGCTCCTGAGGACCACGGTCACTCCTGAAGGTGAGACCGTCATCTTGGACCAGGTCAGCATTGACTTCATGGTGGAATCCGGCAAGGACAGTCTATTTTTCGTGTGTCCTTTGACCCTGTACCACGTCATCGACAAAACCAGCCCGTTCTTCGACATGGCGGTGGACACACTGCATCAGCAGGAGTTTGAGCTCGTGGTGTTTCTCGACGGCACGGCAGAATCCACCAGCTCCTCCTGCCAGGTCAGGACTTCTTACATTCCTCAGGAGATCATTTGGGGCTACGACTTTCTCCCGATCATCTCTCGCAGCAAAGAGGGAAAATACAGAGTGGACTTTTCCAACTTCGCCAAGGTGGTACCTGTGCCAACTGCTCATTGCGCCTACTGCTATCACAACGAGGCAGGACACCATCACCACTCCATCAACGGCGTTGATAACCAGGGCTTTGAGGTGATTGACATTGAGACTCCTAACGTCACTAAAATGTAAAGCTCTTTGACTGACATGTACTGAATGACCTTGCCAGGTCTTGCACTATGCACATAAAAATTGAAGTGCGGTGGCACTTTTTTTTTCTTTTCTGGAATTTAGTTAGTATTTTAAAGAGCAGCTGCTGTTCAAAACTCCTTGTTCTGACAATATCAGAAATATATAAAAGTGTAAATTGTCCTTGAAGTGAGACTAGAAGTGTCTTCTGTTACAGGGTCATTGGGAGTGAGGGTATTATGTCATAGTTTTATGAGATTGATTGTCTATGTATCAAGATGAACTGATTTCAAATTCCAGTGAAGCGGCAGATGCTTTTATGCTCTGGGGCATTAACTCTGGGGTCGTGTATTTCTTTGTAAATTAGTACATGTTGTTAATATTTTATTATTGTGTACGCCATTTTCATTTGTACCATTTTGTAAATATCATTTTTTTATGAATAAAGCAAAAAAAAAGGAAAGAATCGTTGTTTGTAGATCAGTTCATTAAAAATGGCTGAAAATGAAACTCATCCAGCATTTTTTTAGAATTCACATTGACCACATGAGGGCGCACAAGACAGCGCAATAGATGACAAACAGACAAACTCTTGGCGTCTGTAGAAATGATATTTAAAAAGTATGCATTCCACACCAAGACATATGTTAAAATGGATTTATATAATATATTTTTTTTTTCTATTTTTATTGCGCAGTCAAACTGCAGTTGGGTTATTTTCAGTAAACAAATACAAAATATAAAAAGAAACTACAACACAGTAGAACACAAAGCATGATAACACAATAAAAAGTATGATTTCTGAACATAACAAAAGGATGTATCTGTTATTTTCAAATTGACTCAGTATATATTAATGTAAAAAATACATCATGAAATAACATCTATCTATCTATCTATCTATATATATTATACAATTCATTCCTGGTCCCTGGTTCCCCTGGAGTCAGCAGGGCCTCACTGTGGATCCTGCAGGAAAGTCTCATCACACGCAGCCAAACAAAGCAGTCAGTGTCACAGCTGTGCCCTTAGCAGCGCTGACTACTTGGAAATTTGTAAAGCCCATAAAGTGTAAGCATGGAGAGTTGTGCGTAAGTAAGGGTGGTGTGTGATGGAGCGCTGCTGTCTGAGGCTGTGGTCTGCTGACTCACTACATGACACACCAAATAATAAAGAGCCTTAAAATATATTAGACGTGGGTTGGAGATAATGCTCTGAAGAGCTCTCGCTGCCAAACACTTAGAATTAATATATCTTACCTTAGACTACCCATGTGTTTGCAATCCTTCAGCACTGATTTCTTTACTTTTTATTATTTGATGTTATTCATCCTAGGATTTCCAGTGAGTTTTATTTTTTACGCTCTATTCTTATAAAATCCAAATAAACGAATCCCCGCCAGGTTTGATGTCATCATGATCCTCAGATGTGCATATGGTTGTTTAGGATCAACCAGTCCTGGATTAGAATATCATGTAGTCTAGACCATAAGATTGATTCATAAACAGTTTATATTTTCCCATTCACACGAGTGATTTAATATTTAACAGCTGAGATTAAGATGACATTATTTTTATGTGATCATATGAACTCGGTGTAAGCTAATACATGGTCTAGAACAACACCCTTTTAACAAACCCCATCCAAAAATCATTTCAAATCACGCACTGCCCAAATGAAACGCAGTCAAGAGGTTATATGGAGAGATTTTTAATGTAAAAACATTTATTTAGTCACATTTTACCTATACAACAGACCCTTTTACAAAAGGTAATACTTAATGAATTGCAGAAACGACAAAATTAACAGACAAACAACAACAAAAAAAGATTAATTGCAATATTTCTTATATATTTATATAGTAATAAATTTAATATCCAAATACTTGCATATATAAAATAGCACAATTCCTTCATATCTGAGAGTGATCCCTTAAAGAGATGAAGAGCTGGGAATTTTCAATCAGCTTTTTTCTTAACGCTACACACAAGGGGAGACACTTTTATAACACTGTTTATGTTTAGGCACAGTAACACGATTTGGCTTTAAGGCATTGCTATGGCACTTTGGGAACCATTACTTATGTAGAAGAGATTGTCTCTAAGCAAGTTTGGTAAGACATTTGCTTCAAAGGAATAAAAATATCAACTACGTATCAAAATAACCTTCTTATTGCCATGGCGACTTTAGAAAAAAGCATTTTCTGAACAATACAAGAAAACATTCATAAACTTATTGCCCATATGTACAGATACAAAACACCTACGTAGTACAAACTACCTTCAGTAACTGATAAAAAAAAAAGTTTGCATTTTGACCGAGGTCAACTCGTATTAAACGTTTGATTCTTAACACTGTCACATATGAAAATAGCTCTGCATAATTTATACAGTAAGATGCTTTTAATGCCTAGTTGACCTTTGATCAAAAAAAAAAAAAAATTACTAGCAAATAGGTCTGACAAACGCACAGCGTTCGCGAATCTCTGGTTTCAACGTCTCGTGCTGCTGTTTTAACGGTCGAAGAGGTACTTCATTCATTCAGTCCATCCATCCATCCATCCATCCATCCAAGACGCAAATCTCACGTGAACTCAACACTTCGGCTGCTTTGAGATGAAATCGAGTGGATTTTCACTGGCCAATGAAACGGGACACCATGCGTCAGAAACTAAAAGCAGGCTTCACATCAACGCCATCAGCATAGAGGAGTGCTAAAGATGAGTTTAGCTTGAGCCAGCTAGCCTGAGAAGCTCCTAATAAACAACCATGCCAACGTTATTTAATATTTCCAGTTGCCAGATTTGCGTAGAAAAGAGAGTTTTGAGGAGATCAACTCGTGGAACCGAGGCGGGTTTCGATAAAATCCAAAGGGAAGCGGGGACTAGGTCCAAAAAAATATATAAACGCTGGGTTCACGATTGCATTAAACACACAGGGTGAGTTTACAGTGATTCTTTTCTCGGTCGTTCGCCGACTTGTACATAATAGAGGTGGTCTTTATTGGCTTTATTGGTGTAGAAAGGCACAAGAAACAAAACAAAACACCAACCCAATGTCCTCCAGTAAGTAGTACTCCATTTTTTGGTCCGTTTTGCTCTACTTTCTCTTTCTTTTCCAGCTTCTTTCGACGTTCTGCTATCTCTCCAGTCACAATCCCTCTGGTCCTAGCTTGCTTTTATCTTCTTGTCGAGTGCAGTTCAAGTTTTGGCGTACGGGCAGCGGGGTGAAAGGTGAAGGGTTTTAGTAGTAACTGCCCAGGTGGGAAGGCACGTGTGAGTTGGCGTGACGCGGCACGCTGGGATTGGGATAGATCCCTCCCGTCGGAGAGCTCCAGTAGGGGGTGGCGGGCCCGAAGAAGTTGGAGGACGTGACGGGCATGGAGGGAGGATGGGGCGAGACGAAGTTGACCTTCTGCTGGTGAGCGTGGTAGCTCGGCATGTAGGGCAGTTCGGTGGGGTATTTGTACATGGTGGACTCGGTGGGATGGGGCTGCAGGGCCTGAGCGATGCCGTGGAAGTCGAACTTGTAGGCGTAGCGCTTGCCGTGCACTTTGGTCATGATGTTTTTGTCGTAGTAGTAGCGCAGGGCGCGGCTGAGTTTGTCGTAGTTCATGTTGGGCTTGCTCTTACGCTCGCCCCAGCGGCGCGCCACCTCGTCGGGATCCGTCATCTTGAACTCTCCGTTGGTCCCTTCCCAGGTGATGCAGCCGGCGTTGGCGCTGTCGGAGAGGAGCTCCAGCAGGAACTGCCACAGCTGGATCTGACCTGAACCTGGACACACACACACACTCAGCGTTTCACTACAAACCAGCGTTAGGTGATCACATATTTGTTTTACAAAATATTTACAAAATGGCATAAAAAAGCACAGTTTTGACCCATGCGATGTATTTGGCTATTGCTACAAATATAGCCCAGCAACTTATGACTGCTCTCAAGCTCCAGGGTCACATATCACCTTCATGTAGCTTAATCAATAAGGATGGTGCAGGCAACCCCAATGTCATGGGTTCGTTTCCCAAAACTGATCGAATGTGTACTTTCAAGCTGTTTTGGTCAAAAATATAAGTCAAATGAATTAATAAAGTGTAAATGTTTTTTTTTAATAATAATATATAATAATAATAAATTATAATTATTATTATTATTTTTTTAGTCACCTTGAATTTGGAGTAGATTTTATGAGATAGTATTCGCTGTTTCTTGTGAAATTCTAGCAATTTCTATAATGTTATTTTATTACAGTTGATATTATTATTATTTATATATAGACAGATATTTATTATTTTTACTAATATTTTGAATTATTTTGTTTGATTTTATCTTTTCATTTAAGTTTTAAGTTTATATTTTGTCATTTTTATAATTGTTTATATTTTATATATTTTTATATATTTTATTGTTTATATTTTAAATTATTTTAGTACTTTTAATTTTAACTAAAAGAAAATGAGATGCCTTGTCAAGTAGCTGAAAAAAAAAGTATTTTATTTTATTCATTTTTTCGTGGTAGTGTAGATTTCTTTTTGCAGTTATTTAAATTTAATAAAAATATTATCTTTCTAGGAAAATGTTTTGCTAATGTTTGATTTTTTAGCGTTTTGTTTTTAAAGTATTTAGAGTAAATATTATAGAATATTACAACAGAACATAAATAATAGAATCAACCAACTAATCTGCATCATTCAGAATTTGAATTAAATATAAAATATTAATATTTTAATAGAGTGCATCTCTAAATTTGAAAGATTTCTATAAAATGCAGTGTATGTCAGAAACTAAATCTTCATGGGTTGTTACCTGGGTTGGCAAGTCGACTGCTGGTGGGTCCTAATATCTGGTAAGGATCTGAAAGAAAAGAGAAATGAATCTAGATGGGACCTCTGAACTGAGCAAACGTCACGATGTAAAAGTCTTATATATAGCTGAACTGATGTAAAATATTTCTACTGCTAAGTCCAGTTAGAAAATGAAAGAATAATGCATCAGTCTGAACTGTTTGTGAATGCATGCGCGTCTTAAGGCAGAGAGCTGCTTCTTACCGGGCTGAGGCCGAGCCTGTTCTGTGTTCTTGGACACGTTCTGAGACACCACTGTAGGAGAGCCTGAGAAATGGAAAGAAAGAGCGCGACAGAAAGAAGGGGAGAGAGAAAAAAAGAGTTAAGCACATACGTCTGGGCGAGCAGACGCTCAAGTCTTCATCCAAAGAAAACACGGGCAATAGCTGGCCCAACTGCTAAGCACTTAATGGGCCTCTGAGTGTCTCAAAACTACAGCCCAGCCATCAGCTGGAGCTCAGTATCACCGTCCAGGTGAAGCACACTGTCTGACCACACACATCACGCTCACCTTTGCCGCTGTGCATGTTGTTTGACCAGCCTGCCCTCCGTACAGCATCATAAGACGCATCTGGAAAGAAGGGAAGAGAATAAGATGGTTTTTTGTAACCCGCTTTTGTTTTTTCCAAAAGCACAGCGTACCTTTGGAAAATGTGTTAGTGCTCCTGAGAAATTTGATTTGGACTGCTTGTAGCTGTTTATCCCAAGTCCTTGCAGAAGGAGACTTATTTTTTAGGAAATTCTCTGAAACTGCTGTGTGTTTCTGAGACACTGAAGATGTGCTAGAGCTGTTTGGTTAGATCTGACAGACTCACACTTCATACAGCATAACTATTTATATGTAAAAAATATTAGGATCATATGATTGATCACACAGAGAGGGGGCGTTTACAAGCACCGAGGAACATAACGGACTGGGAAGGAGATATATTGATATTGTAAATCTTCTGGCCTCTGTGGTAGCTAAATTAAAAATTAAATTAAAAATTAAATTAAAAATTAAATTAAAAATTAAATTAAATTAAATTAAATTAAATTAAATTAAATTAAATTAAATTAAATTAAATTAAATTAAATTAAATTAAATTACATTTTTGAATACAAATAAACTTTAAACTAAACAGATTAATTGAATGTAATACTGTCGTGGTACACATCAATTATTATCAAAACTAAAACTTGATAAAACTTAATAAAAGCTATATAGACAGATCAAAAATAGTAACATTAACATTATTTAAACTATTATTATTATTATTATTATTATTATTATTATTATTATTAATATTATGTTTGATAGTATATATTATATTTATTTTAATAATTTATTTGAACACTTCCTTTTACATTTTGTGTAATCCTGGCAGATGTAGGTGACTTCTAATGAATGAATGAAATCTACTCAAATATCTGATCTGAAAAGCTTGTGCTCGTGTTTTTATTCCAGCTCTGGAAAGACATCTGTATCGGTATCCAAATCTCCTTCTTTCTCTAACATACTCTTAAAACATTCCCATCATGCCTTGCAGCACCTCAGTGATCCCTCTTTCCCGAACGGAAATTAAGCAATGACTGGCACTAATCAAGTCTCTATATGCCCTCGATGGACGCTTGGCCTTGGTTAGGGAGCGGGCGTTTCCTCAAGGGCTTACAAGGGCTCTGTGTACGACCATATGAGAGCGGATCAGATCAAACCACCACAGATGGCCAAAAAATGCTGGCCTTTTGCTAGTATACTGAAATCATGTCTTTGAAAGTAGCCTATGACAGTGCTTAGCATCGGTGACATAACACTGCCCTCTTCTGGTCACTGCGCTGGAAATCTCATCCAAGCTTTGGGTGGAACCACGAGACATTAACCTCTGAAGACAAAGAAAATGTTTGGTTTGGAAAGTGCTGATAAAACTACATGGCCTACGTTTCAAAAGCAAAACAGGATCTGCAGCCAGCGTTTCTCAGCAAAAGCAGAATCCAAGAGAAAGGAAAGATACGAATCTCGAAGCGCAGAGAGTGAGAAAGTGCTCCTGCTTATCATGAAATCCACCGCCGAACCTGACCCAGAAGACATTACTCCTTAAATACAGTCTTCAGCACACTGTAAAATAGTGTCATCTGGTCTGAGTCTGTTTATCTTTATCTAGATTAAAGGAAAAAGTCACCAAAAAATGTCTCAAATTTGTACCAAAATTCCACAGAAATGTCCACACTGTGACAGCTTGAAAAGTAATAATTAAAATTAATTAATCAATTATCTAAAATGAAATAAAATAAAATTAAAATTAAATTAAATAAAAATAAAAAAATGGTTTACAACTTATTACTAAAAATAAAATTAAATAAAATTAAAATCCATATGGTTTATAATAAATTACTAAAAATAAAAAATAAACAAAATAAAATTTAAATCAATATGGTTTATAATGAATTATTTAAAATAAAATTTGATTCATTTAAATTAAATTAAAATCCATATGGTTTATAATAATCATCTCAAGCTTGAAGAGTAAAAATAAATTAATAAAATGAATAAATGTATGAATAAATAAATTAATTAAAAATTCTTATGGAAATGTCCACATAGTGATCATATCAAGCTTAAAGAGAATAAATAGAATACAATAGAATACATTAATAGTGAATAAAATAAAACAAAATATAAAAGATCATTTCATCCAGAAATGTTTACACAGTGACCGTTTATACAAATACGCCAGACTAATGTAGTTTTATCTGTGACCTGTTCTGATCCATTTTAAATAATAATAATACACAATAATATTAAAGCAGAAAAGTGTCTTAAACGTCTCTTGGACTGTATTTAATGTTTTTTAATGTATTTAAAAAAACGTTTAATTTCAATAGCAGTGTCACTACCAATCAAATATGTGTAAGGATTCTTCAAAAATCCCCCTTCTGTGTCAGCACAAGGGTTTTTATAAATATAATGAGTCAAAATCAGTTTAATTGTGATTTATCAGAGCACCAGGCAACGAATTCAGATGATTTCTGGGAAAAGCTGCTGTCCGTTTAACATCCTTCTATCATTCTCTGTCCTCACCCGCTCACTCTGTCTCTAACCATCTTCCATCCTTCCCTCTCTTTCAGTGTCTGTCGGATCTGATCTGGAGCCGGGCCGGAGAGAAGAGAAACGAGAGAGAGAGAGTCCTGAGAGAGTTACGTTTCCTGCCTGCCGAGGCTCTCACACAACCTCTCTTTGTTTTACTGGCTTTTTTCCCCCTGCTTTTTTCATCCCCCTCCGCCATGAAAAAACACACAGCAGCCAGGAGAAGAGAAGAGGGTCACCGCGCGATGGAGAGAACAGGGAGAGACGGAGAGCAGACCGTACACATCAGAGGAATTCACAAAGAAAACAGCCACGCTCATCGCTACTGTCTGAGATCTGAGCAGAGCCCCTGCATCTGGGATATGGATAGATATGGATACAGTGTGTAAGAGTGCAGAAGGTGTGGAAGTCGTTTTGTTTGGGCGTGGTGTCTCCTCCAGAGACCAGACTTCTGCTCTCTAGTCAAAACAAGACTCTCGCCCAGCCGTCTAGACTGGCTCGGCTTTTAAACAGTGCAGAAAAAGTCCAATGCATGTGGCTGTTTTTAACCAAACCAACATCTATATGCGATTCTACTTGAATTGTCCGAGTGGCTGTTTATATAGAAAGCACTCTTGCATTCATGCTTGAAAAGATATTTTAGAAGAGAATTTGTAGGCTCTGTTCCAAAATCTAGTGAGTTCCCTGCTCTCTACGGCCTACAGACACATGCCTTCAAAGTCAGCATCACAGATGACACAGACATCTCATAACGGAGGGATTTAGGAAGCTATTTACAGAAAAGAAACATGGCAATACTCAGATTAATATAAAAGCACAACACAACAGTACACACAAAATAATATACAATTAAATGAGTAGTTCATAAGTAAATAAATGATGAATATTATACAAACTGGGTATTTATTTATTATATATAATACATGTTAATATAAATATTAATATTAATTTTGTTTTTATTTATTTATTATAAAATTGGATATTTATATCTTTAAATGCTAATTATACTTTAGAATGTAAACTTGAGCTTTATATTCATTGACATTAATTATATATATATATAATTTACATTTTAATAACATTTTACTAGATTTTCACATGAAAAACCGATATTTTAAATTGTAACTATTTCATATTATGAAAAAAAATTACATGTCAAAAATAAAATAAAATAAAATAAAATAATTTTAAATTAAATTAAATTAAATTAAATTAAATTAAATACTGAACCTACATTTTTCAACCTTTTTGTTTTATTTTTATTATTAATTTCAATATAATTACAGGATTTTATTAGAAAACAAAATTATATATATATATATATATATATATAATACAAAATACAATATAGAAAAGTATTAACACACTTAATATGCCTTAACATGGCCAAAATAAGTGTATCTTAGAAGGCAACATAATCAAAATACTGTAATGTATCTTAAAAGCTGTGTACTTATGATAAATACTCAGTGAGTTTGAAACAGAGCCATTTAGGACACTAAACAGAGTAGTTAAGATCAGTGTAATATGGTATTTACTGCTTTAAGTGGAGTATTAATCAGCATCAATCTTTAACTACCCGTGAGAAATTGGCTTAGCAAGAAAAAGCCCTGAGATGAAAGGGCAAGTGAAAATAAATCCAGCCCATAAGTCTTTCTATCAAACGTTTATTCTTCAGCTGATAAACCGAGACCTGTTCTGTAGGGGTTTGCATGAGTTGCATTAAAGGCGCAGCTCCAGGGAAAGGTTATGGATGACTACATTTCAAATTTAGAGATATTTAAACGAAGGATGCTCGAGAAGTTTGTCTCTGTGTGACTGACAGCTGTGAGAAGAGGGTCAGAGGTCACAGCACTATCTTATCTTCAGGCTCACTGTACTAATGAGCCTAAAATGTGTACGGGACAGGTGGTCTGACTTCTGGCTTCTATCTACTCTCAGGACTATCAGTGTTATTGCAGTCCTCTGCTTTCTGAAGCGGGAAAGCCCAAAGCGCTCGGTTCTCCAGAGAGACCGTCAAACGTTTACTCAAATGGTTTATGGAAACCGATTTCCTTGATGAGTTTGAGAGCTTGATTTCATTTGGATGCGTATCTTGTGTTATCATTGGAAAGTACACAAGTAAATTACGTAAATGAGTCGCTGCAATCGTTGTCTATCATCTCTGTGTTCGTGTGAGTCTTTCATGTAAAATCTTCGGGTGAAACAATTATAACATGTAGTGGCTTTTTTCACCTGGTGTCGTGTATTTCATGTCCCGACGACCCAACAGCTTGTTCAAAGCTCAGCAGAAAAGATATCCAAAACAAATGAGTTTCTATTGGACTGTTGATGATCATTTGTCTGTCATATGTTTTTGTATTTCATGCTAGGCATGCTGCATCTGCTTTCTTTTATCTTTTTTTGGCTTGAAATGTGTTGTTTTCTTTACTGGATGGCATCTTCGAATCGCATTTCATGTCTGAAGGGTGCTATACAAATAAAGTAATAAATAACTTGCAGCTTGCTGCTGCTGGTTTATATGATTATTTGTATACATATGGATATGCCTCCTCTGACAACAATGCACATTATCTATAAGATCCAAAGCAAACTTGTGCTTCTTGAATTTACCTAAATAAATAAAAACTACTAACACAAGCAACGATTATTTTGTGTCTGATATTGATGTGATGGTAGACTAAAAATGTGAAGTACCGTACTTGTGTTGCAAAACAGCTTTTCCGTGCTATAAAATAGGTCTGGGTAAGCTCTGAATCGCTGTTATTATGTCACACGTGTCTTCCATTAACATCTCAGCTCAGTTGTGCTGTATTGTTCCTGGAGACACCTGTCTCTCTGCTCTTTCTCTGTCTCTCTCGTTTCTGCACGTGGCTTTTGTGGTGCTAATCGTCTCTCTGCTCTGAGAGCCTCTGCCGTCCGTGCTCAGGTGGAGATTGAATGCTCGATGTGTTTTATTTGCGGCACACAAAGCCAGCACCTGCTGGACGCTTCGCTTCGCTTCGCCTCGGCCCCCGAGCCCTGCTCTGATACACACTAGAAGAAGATGGAGAGAAGGGACAGGGGCCAACTAAACACTGCCTAATGCCATTATTTTAAACAAATGATAAGATTCACTTCCTCGTGTCATATCCATAGGCATCGTTCACCTAATGTGCCTTTTGTGCCTCAGAATTAGTCATCTGCGGATTTCAAGTGAATCTGCTTTAATGCAATCCTATTTGCAGAATAATGAAAATATTGTTGGAGCAAGACAAAAGATGTTTTGAGAACAACTGGTTTGTCATACCGTCTTTGGCAGCCAAGCGAGGAGACTGGTCGCTATGAGATGGTGTGTTGTATGATATTGATGAGCTGCCTGCAACACATACAACAAAAAATAGATATTAGTATAATAAAGATATAATAAACTTAGTGAGGTTACAAAATCACCAATACACTTATATCCAGTTTCCATTCTGTGGCAAGACTTCGAATTGAGCTTTATATAAGTGTAAATACAATAAAATATAAATACATTTCTATTTTATTCTTGAAAAAAAATATATTACTAACAAAATAAAAAATATATAAAATATATTTAATACAATTTCTTCTCTTAATACAGTTCAGCTTTATACAATTTTACTTGTTTTTATATATATATATATATATATATATATATATAAATTGTTTGTTTGTTTGTTTTTTATAATATATAACATGCGTTATATAGTATCATTATACAATAATATAAAAATACTTTATTATTATTTTATTTTTATATAAATTATTTTTTTATACAAATGCACATGTATGAAACGTAAATTACATGAATGTATTACAGAAATTAAATATAATGCATGTTATTATTGTTGTTGTTGAAAATAATAATAATAATAATAATAACCATGACTTTCATTATATTCTACGTATTCTATGCTGTTGTGTAAATAACATAACCACGTAATAACTATGTAATTACATTGCAACAAGTAAACTAAATGCATATTCACATACACACACACACACACACACACACACACACCACACACACACATATATATATATATATATATATATATATATATATATAAACATACACACATATATAACAAGCCACTACATCAAGCAATAACCATCTATCACTGATTCTCAACATTCATTTCTTCTCACACAAGCTGCTCAGTTTTGTCATTACAATCCAAACACAATCTACACTTTGCACAGAGAGAGGCATTCATGTGCAGTTTCCAGTGAGCCGTCCCTGAAGCGCTCTCTTAATTTTAGCTGCTTTAACTCATAAATCAGAGCAAAGGAAAACAGAAGGAAAATTGCACTGGCAAAACATGAGTCTTCATGCTGAGGATGGAGGTCTGATGGTTATAGCAGTGGGATTCTGTGTTTTCTGAATGAGGAAGGGATGACATTCGACATGTCTTTGTTCTTTGATCCGCTCAGAGAAGATAGCAGGGTGTTTTAATAAATGTGTGAGTGTGTTTAAGTATGTTTTATGGGGGAGGAGAGAGCATTGAACACATATTTTAACCTCCAGGCCCCTAAACCCCCCAAAGCGATGCCATTGGGGCCACAGAACAGGGCAGTCTTTGTGTGGGGTGCGATCCCTACACGGCAATCAACGACTGCTGTTCCCATACAAAAATAACCCCCACATATCCATGAGGAAAACAGAGAGGGAGAAACAACAAGTGAAGAAAAGTCCTGTACATCTATCTATCAATTGTTTTATCTTCTATAAAAGTTCAATCATGTTTTTTACGTTTTGAATTCGTAACGTTAATTTAAATCCATTTTGAAAAATAAAATTCGAATTGCAATTCTGTATCAGTTTAAATTGAAATCTATTTTCTATTTTATTCAAATGTATTGATAACCGTTTTAACAACTTATCTATCTATCCAAAGTATTGAGCTGTTTTATAAATGATGACTCAATCTTATATAATCCGTACAGTAATACTGTAGATCTTCAGCATGATCCAGAGATGCACAACATCTCAGCACAGTATGAAGAAAGGTGCTGAAACATCCAACACAAGCGATAATCCACCACTAATGGTAGAAAAATCAATGAAAGCTTGTGGAGAAGGGAGAGAGAGCTAGAGAGAGAACAGAGAGAGGCCGAGCTCTTCATATGTTTATGGTCTGTATAAACCATCAACGCTCTCTGAATGTTCAAATCTGAATTCTGACTGAGACCACACTGTCCCAGAACAAGTCCAGTCGGACCTATCTATCTATCTTATATATATAATGTATACACAAACTTCAGTTGTTCTGTTGTTCTCTGTCCTTTGGCATTTCTAGTCAAAATTAGTCATATCGATGTCTTTAACTTTTGACTTTACGTCTACTTCTTTGGGGAGTAGTCTATTTAAATTTGGGAATTAGATTAGACTTTTAAAAATATTATTAATTCACCTCTAAACTGCTCACAAGCCTATTATAGATATATCCAACCTGATCTCACGGCAAATCGTACATATTTTACGAGATGCCAATTCGGATGAATTTGTACGAATGACCTAAACATAACCCGCCCCTAAACGTACCCATTACGTGATTTTCGACAAATCGTACCAAATCGTACGAGTGAGGTCGTACGAATTGGCACAAATTTGGCACCTTGTACGAATATGTGCGAATTGCTCGTGAGACTGTGTTGTGATATCATGAAGTTTCCATGCCATTAAAAACAAGTTTCATTTTTTCCATGAAAAATGTCAGCCTTATAATGATATAATGAGACGTCTGTCTTTATTACAACCGCCAGACAGTTATGCTTTTTTATTTTAAGTCCCAAAAATACATTTAATTGAACTCCGAAACTGAAAACACGTTAATCACAGAAGAGCGGCCAGTGATCAAGATCTGTGTAAATGCGTGAGCACACAGTGACTCTGTGACTCTCTCATTTCTTACTCCTAGAACCTTTCTAAAACACACACACACACACACACACCTTTCAGTCTGTGCAGTGTGTGTATGCTGCGATAAAGGCAGCAGTTCAGCTCCGCTCCCCTCCTGCAATGAAATTCCAACAAATTCTCAAATTGCAGCCAAATTGAAAGCACATTGGCGAGTGGGCGGCTAATAAAATCTGAATAACTGACCAACAGCAGAGTCAAAACATAGCGTCCTCCAGCAGCCATGCAGTACCTGTTCACCAGCTCGTTCTGATGCGTGTGTGTGTGTTTGTGTACTGTATGAGTCAGCGTTTGCTTGCAGTTCGACCCTGCCCTGCTCCGCTGTGTATAAGCAGCGACACAGAGGAATGTTAATCAGACTCTATGTAAACACCACAGCATGTACACAGATGTGTATGAAATGATTATGCTGCCGACTGTCACACTGGCAGACAGCGGGCCGATGGATGTGTGTGTGTGCAGATCCAGAACCAGAGGGCTTTATTGTGATTGTGTTTGTTTGTGTTGCGAGAGGAAAGAGATCATCTTTGGTTTCAAACCCTGAGCCCCCGGGCCCTAAAGAAATCATTCCAGAAAACATATGGTCCTACACACATATACACACGTAAACTACATAAAACATGGTCCTCTTAAAGAGACAGTTCGCCTGAAAAATATATACATTCTGTTATTTACTCACCCTCATGTTGTGGTTTGCAGATCATTTGCAGAATGTTTTAACCTTTTGCTCATAAATAAAGTCTTATTTTAAAAGTAAAAACGTATTAATTGGCGAACGATAAGTTCCTGAACTCTATACAGTGAAAACGCCAATATATATAATGGGAAATTTCATGTAATTTTACAGTACACTACTTTTTCTGGAAGTGAATTTTTTTTTTTTTTTAAATCTGAATTGCCTGTTTGATAGCTCATATCTGATTTATTTATTTTTTTATTAATTATTACGTTTAATAAGCACACTCTTTACCACCTGTGCTCTTAAGGTGGCTGTCAATGATGACAATTTTTTCTTCAATATAATTTTGATATAAATAAATGAAAATCAGTGGGTTTCAATGGGATGCTGTGGACCTTTGTTTTGGACCATTGACATTTTTTTTCTCGATGTCTCCATTTGTGTTCCAGAAAGGAATAAATAGTATTCAGATAATATGAGAGTAATTAAATGATTTTTGGTGGGGGTAACGATGCGTTCAAAGTCACAAATAAGTAAAAGAAACACAAACGTCTTCTGGCTGAGAGCGAGTAGCCTCTGGAAGATAGGACCATCTCTCTTATTATTATTTGATTTTGACTCGGGACGTGTTCCAAGGCAATACAAATGGTGGAGCGAAGGATCACAAACCATTTCTTCTGTATCCAAAACACACAGACTAAATCAAAGAAGGAGCGGAAGGCAGATCCACAATGCCCGGCGCGTAAGCTCTGGCTCAGTCCCGGGGCGATCATCCCTAATGAAAACTCCAAAACCAAGTTCTCTTAAAAAAAGAGAAAATCACCTGACAGCTCGCAGACAGGCCGGGCTCTGCCCTGCGACTCACAATGGCTCTCTGTTATACTCCGAGTCTGTATGCAGGCCCACAGCCTGGCCACCAGCACAAAACCGTTGACACCCACGGAATAAAGTTCCCATTACCTCACAGCAGAATCCATCACTATATTTTTTAAGTAGAACTGTTTTAACCGCTCGGCCCTGTTGGGACTCCACCCACCTCAGAAGCGGGCTGCTGTCATAATGTTTGGATGGGCCAGCTGCTCTCGCCGTCCCAGCAAATTGCATCTAAATGCGACCCTTTGGAGAACGCGTACCTCTGTTTATCGATGCGATTCTCGTGCAAACAATTCCTGTCCTTCCGACAGTTTGCTTATAGATGGCACTGATGTTTTTTAAGTGGATGAGTGGACTTAGATTTCGGCAGAGCTGTGGGATTCTAGCCAAAACACGCAGGGAAATAACATAAGAAATCCTTTGGAAGAGAAATGGGGCAAGATGCCTCTGTTGTAAATTAGGGATAAACTTTCCCGTGCAGTGTGTAGGCAGGGGCCTCGCCGGTCTGTCTCCTGAGGCCATGCACCTGGGCTTCATCTCTCTAAGTCTGGGGCCGAGAGCGCTCAGGGGGAGATGCTCTGGACGGGACGCTTGCTGAAATTCATAATCATTTCAACTCTGCCAAACCAAATGCGTCCAGTAAAAGTCAAGCAGGTGGAGCGAGACAGGAGCCCTCCCTACGAAAGCCTTCGAGTGGAATTAAAAGCGAGCCTAATGTGCAAACTATTAAAAGGCATGTTATAAAATATTGCTGTAAACTTGATCTCAGTGTGGTTTGAGTGACTAAAAACAATGACAGCAGCCATGTGGAAGAAACTAGGCTCCATTTCTTGCATGGATAGTCATGCATTAAACAGTTACAATTACTTCCAAACATTTTACTGTTGTGGTACCATTATTACAAGCGTTTCTACATAGTTTATTGGTCAGTTGCTTGGCACCTCATAAATAGTCATAAACAAAATATAAACACTGCTCTGAAACGTCTTCCGGGTGATTTTTGATGAAATTGCAATTAAGCTGATTATGTTTTGAAGTCCTTAATGCATTCTGTAATGAGACAAAGTCAGACCATTGCAACTAATGTGAGATTGATTATTGCATCATTTATATCTCAGGTACACAAGATCCTGGAGCACTGTCCTTTCAAAACTACACTTTTGTACTTTATTTAGCTCTTAAGGGTACTTATTAGTACCTTAATGCGTATTAGTCTCATAATGATATGTACCTCTGTGCGCAACACCGTTTTTATGTACCTTACTGCACATTTATCCGGAGTTTTGTTGAAGCGTAGTTACACAGGATTGAACCAGAGCTCCTCGTCTCTCAAGTACTTTGTGAGTTACCTAACCTACACGAAGATACGAAGCTGTATATGTGTGATGCTAACATTTTAAAGCATCAGTTTTCAAATCTGCCAGCATATTAATATTGTTTTTTTCTTCAAGTAATTGTTTAAAAACTCTGCAAATTGGAGTGAAAGGGAATAATAGGTGTCAGAGTTTTACTGCCTCTAGTGTTCATTTCTTTTGGAAAATGCAGTGATATGTACTTATTGGTACGTATTTCGTGTCTCGCTAAAGAATTTCACCAAGGTAGGTTTATGCCATGAGACCAGGTAGACTTTTTCAAAGGATACACTCTCATGAAACAAGGCCTTTCAAAATGTACACATTTATACCTTATAAACCTTGTACACATTTATACCTTAAAATGCAAACAATTGCATTTTAGTCCCCACAAGATGTATTTTTGTACGTAAAGTGTACATATTATTACCTAAATAATACATATCAGCAGCTACCAT
Source organism: Enteromius afrohamiltoni (assembly GCA_034779775.1). Lineage (NCBI taxonomy): Eukaryota > Metazoa > Chordata > Actinopteri > Cypriniformes > Cyprinidae > Enteromius > Enteromius afrohamiltoni. The sequence goes on from JAUYWG010000055.1 coordinate 1,364,402, forward strand.
TCAGTAGCAGCTTTTTCTTTCTTTCTAAAATTCTATTGCCCCACTGATAGTCCTGAGAGTGTAAAACATATCAAAATATTCTATGCATTCTGACATCATAAAGCGAGGCATAGTACATTACATATTTAAAAGCAAAAGAAGAATGGCATCAAAGACCCATATTAGCCACATGTCAAATGAATATAAATAAGAAGCTGCAGACTTACTTTCCCTGAGGTAATTGAGATGTGAGAGCAGGACCTCCGTGTTATAGATGTTGGTAAGTCTTAGGAAGTCATCTTTGCTCATCTTGCAGAGTTCTTTTCCATCTATGTTGTGAAACATGGCCGTGTCGATCTCCTGAAGACCATACTCTTTAATGGCCCAGTCTAACCATTGCCGCACATGGTCTGGAGACCAGAGAGAAGGGTCTGAAATAGCAAAATAGTCAAAAATTAACTCAAGGATTAGAAAACTTACAAGCAGTTGTCTATGGTCTATATCATATAAAGCAGCGAGCAGATCTTTTGTCGTCATTTGCAGAAACATTCAGCATTTTCAGAGAAAGTACTTATGTCTGCTTTATTAGTGGCCGCAAATGGAAAGTTCCAAACACACAAAGGGCATGCATTATTATTATTTTCAATAATATATTGTTTTCTCCAACAACTTTCATTAAGTTCAGATCACCATTAAGATCTTGTGGAAGATCGATTGCAATTTCAGTGAAATAGGCTACCGCAGGCTTCTTATCTTTATAAACATTACTTTTGAAGTTCATTGTAGTGCTGCTTCTACACCCTAAAGAGACAAAAAAAATACAAAACAAAATCTATTATTACTTACTCATCCTGTTTAAACCTGTTGTTGGAAGCCATTAACTTCTATAGTATGAAAAAAAATACTGTGAAAGTCAATGGCTTTCATCAACATTCTGCAACAGAAGATCTTTTGCATTCAACAGCTGAACAATTTGAAGATGACTAAAAAATAAAAAAGATTAATTGTTTATTTTTTGGTGAACTATCCCTTTAAATAGAAGTGTTTTATATTTACTATGCATATATTTTAAAATGTAATATTAAAATATCTCTGTAATAAATGGGTTGCAAATAAAATATTTAGAATATGCTTCAAAAGAACATTAAATTTCAGCCTTTCTACACAATTCCATATTTAATTCAGTTTGTTATTTGCTGCTATTTTATTTATGTGTAATAAATAATGAAATTTATTAGCAATTAATGAGGGAAAGTTTACAGTTTATTTAGAGCATTTTTTTCCAGTGCACTGAAATTTTATACAAATATATAGACAGTATATATATATATATATATATAGTTGTTAAGTATAGTGTTTATATATATATGT
>JAUYWG010000055.1:1365851-1385760 GCA_034779775.1 Enteromius afrohamiltoni
TATATAAACACTATTTTTTGTTAAGGTAATTGGTTGCAAATAATTTATTTTAGCTACATTTAAATAATAAAAAAAAAGTTAAAATCTCACGTTTATTTGGAAATAAATTGATTGTGACCATTTGCAAAAAAAAAAATAAAAATCAGTATGTATTAAATTTGTGCCCGTATAAATGCAGCATTCAACACACAGTCAGGACAAGATGAAGCGAATACCTGCTGGTACGATAACTCTCCTCTCATTGGTTGTCATGTTTGGGGGCGGAGCACACTTCTCATCCATGTAGCCAGTGTAGCTCATCTGAGATGCATCGGTCCCACCCACCATTTTATTGCATTTACCCACACTACAGTCCACCGGGGACTCTCTGCTAGAAAGAAAAAAAAATGTCAGAGACAGAAGGGCTATGGCTTACTAATGCCTATTTCTGACAGAACTACTTTTTTTTTCTGCCATACCTGGATCCATTGATGTGGTCATACTCTCGCTTGACATTAACCCGGCCGGGCTGGTTGATCCACTCCTGCTGAGGGGGGATAGGGTTGATCTTGTGAGGCTGACCGTAGTCCTGCGCGCCAGACGCAGTCATGTCTGTCTTGGCTAAGGGAGCAGCAGCAGCGTACGGAGGCTCAAACAGAGACTGGTCTTCACTCACCACTGACAGCGCCTCCTGCAGGACAGAGCGGACCCAAACTGAATCACTGTTTCTTATTAAATCACAGAGCCAATGACAAATTACTTTCGGTTCATCATGTGTAACCAGAATTAAGCAAAACAAATAGTAAATTGTTTCTTGCTGAAGGGCAGAATCACAGATGCTGGGTGCAAATGAAGCAATGCAACTGATTGCTCACACATAGTGTAGCCACATCACTGCTACGGATACGGGACAAATGGCTAGAAGTCAAGACGGAATGCAACTTGTTTTACTTGATTTGACATTTTTCAATGTGATACAAGATATGCAATAAAAAAAACAAATGTCCATTGCATTGCATTTTTGGAGCCAAAAACAGGGATTGGTGATGTCAGCAGAAAGGAAAGCGTTTTCGTCGGAGGAGCAAGTTTTTGTGTTTTGATGAAAGATTACGAATGCATTCTTTTTTTTGGAATAATTTGCACCAATGAATTGATCACAGTAAATCCTGAGAAGTCCGTAATGAAAGCTATTTTTGGGTGCACTTTTATGTACCGGGTAGTATAATAGTATAATAAATAAAAATGAAGTATTTTCTTGTAAAGCATACTCCAAGAATCTATGCAATAATTACTTGAAAATAACTTTATTAAAATACATAAGTTTTTTCTTACGCCAAAAAATATTCCATCTATTTTCATTCGGAAATTGCTAGCAAATTTCCCATCTTTAAATAAACTGCAAATAAAATAATTTCATGAATTATCTTGCCTATTAACAATAGAGAAGCATTTAAAAACGTGATTTTCAGCAAGTAACTTATTTTACTTAATTTCACATATGTCAATATCTAATCAAAAAGTAGAGTTCAGTGGAAATTACACAGCAGAAAGAAATCAGGAGGTTGAAGGGGGCGGAGTTCAAAACGAGGGATTTGTGATGTCAGCATAAAGGAAAGTCGTTTAGGAGGTGAAGTTATTGTGTTTTGACGAAGTATACGAATCCAAGTTTTCCCACACTAAGTCCAGGAATGTTCATTGCCAAAGTAATTCTGCTTGTATTTATTAACGAGAATATAACCATCATCATCATCATACGGCTGTCACAAAAAAAAAACAACGACTATTAACATCACATGGACCACTAAACCTTTTGTATTGGAGAAGAATTTCAAGACGTGGCTTTCAATAAGTACAAGATTTCTTCGTCTTGTTCATGACTCATCTGTGAGGCAGAACAGAGGCAGAGCGATCTGTCCAGGGTCACTTCTACATTTGCTCTCATTGCAGGCGCTCAGCTGGGGTGATGTAGTTTTATTAAAGAAAACAAACGCGGCAGACAGGCCCCTCCGGAGAGAGCAGCGTCTACACGTGCATGTGATCGTCTCCATTCACATCTCAGTCAAACCTTTCTTTGGCTTTTCTGAAAACTATTTCCCGCTGTTATTTCAGGTACGCACATCTGTGAAACCCTTACCGTTCACTAAACTTTATGCTCGATAAATACATAAAAAATGAAGACAAGGCAGTGCAAGATGTGAACCGCTGTGGAGTTTGAGAGCGAGTTTAAATGCTGTTTGATCCCGAAGGAATGATTCTTCCCTTTAATAGAAATATACAGTAACGCTTTATTTTAAGGTGCCCTTGTTACACATCACATGTACTTACTTTTATAATAACAATAAATTATGCATAATTGCTGTACACGCAACTAACCCTAACCATACAGTCAGTAGTGGTTGTTCATTAAAATTACCTTAAAACAAAGGGTCCCGCTTTACATTAAGTGGCCTCAACTACTAGGTGACTGCATAAACCACTGTACAATGTTCAGGTGGGATAAGGTTAAGGTTAGGAACAGATTTGGTTGTATGGGTAGGTTTCAGGATGGGTCAACGCGTAAAGGACGGGACAACAATGTAATAGCAAAAAAAAAAATCACATTTACGATTGTAATTACATGCACGTACATAAATGTATTTCCACAATAATTGTTAAGGCCACTCAATACACAGTGCTCATTAATATTTAGTAAGATAGTTTGTAGGTACTTTGTTGGATCACGGCTGTATAACAAAGCATTAATATGTGCTTAATTAGCACTAATACTAGTAATATGCATGCTAATAGGCGTAACAGTAAAATAAAGTGTTACCAGTGGGACCAAATAAAGTGTCACTAAATATACGCTTTTTGTAAAGCATGCAGCATCCAGATACCAAACCGAGCGCATTTCACATTTGCTGTTTTTACAGATTACCCGTAAATGGCAAAGGGGAACACTCTCTTAGCTATTCTTTTACCCTCTTTGGCTTTTGAACTTTGGTGACAGTCGTCATCAATTTGATCAGCGTCCCGAGGACAGTATCGGGGCGACCCACAGCAGCAGGCCTGTGGCATGATAAGTATGGCAGGGTTAAGGAATGCCTTCATGGTGCCAGATAAGGCCAGAGCTGCTATTATGACTGTTACACGTTACTTACACGCAGACATATCAGCCTCCACCATATAATTCATGATTGGCAGTCAGTCTTTCCCAAGATTACAGAGGGCTGTAAAAATAGGAAAATCTAATTCCACACTCACGCTCGTATATACGTACAGACAGGCCTGTCAAAAGGCAAAATTCCTCCATCTCTGTGAAACGGAGTGCTGAGCGATGGTCAGAGTACAAGTGCAAGCTTCTTGTTACAATGAGGTTAAAATACTCACAAAGGTGCTATTTTCCTTAGGCTATAAATTGGCCGTGTCTGCATGGCTCGCTTAAACCATCCAGAACCACAAGCTGGTTTGGTGTTGTAGATTTATGGTGAGGTACGCCAACAGCTGAACAAGCTGCATGAATAAAACATTATGCTACCGTCTGTTATGATTCTCACCAGGAAAAGCAATTTTGACAAACTCGGTATTCGTATTCTAACAGCCAACTTTATCATCACGCAGAAGATGCGTCATTCGCTCGGGATGTGCGGACCTCATTAAAAGCTCAGTGCTATTTTATACAGAATGCATTCCTGTCTTTTGTTTCAGGAGGAAAAGGAAACCTGACAGGAAAGCAGATTGTGTGGAACAGGAAATACCCGTGGATTGAAACCCCCTCCTCACTATCGACTGAAGTGTACGGTTAAAAAAAATGAATCGAGAGAGCTTTACGTGTTAAATTTCAATGGAAAAACAGACAAATTCCTCAAGATAACATTAATGCTACTGTAAACCAAGTACAGCACCGATACGTGACGATTGTATTTTAACATTATTGTTGGTAGGCTTGTTTTATAAACTTTATTATTATTAAACGTTAAAGAATCGAGTAAGGTCAGCGTTAGGGTCATTCAAAATAATAAATAAACAATAAAAGATCTCTCATAACAGAAGATAAGCATTCACAGAACAAGATTACCAATCATGCTCTGTCCACAGGTTCACTGTCTTTATACATAAGCTGACACTTATATAAGCTAAGTTTTTAATATACAGAAACACCCAAACAATAATGAAGTCTAACATTTTTAGTTGTTTATGTATGTATTAGTATATTAACACAACTCAAATACAACCAAATAACCTTATATATTTTATATTTAAATTTATAGTACAGTAGCTAATTGCAAATAACAATTTAATCATGTTAATTATATTTAATTGGGTGTTGCTATAATAATAATAAGAAGAAGAAGAATCTAATAATTTGTAACAGTAATAATGTGTAATTATTCATTGTCATTTTCAACAGCCAATCACAACAGTACTGATCATACAATAATAACAAACACTATATTGTTATTCTTTACACCATACATACGCTCCTTGAATGAGTGTTGCTGCATTAAAATCATCCTTTTTCCCCAGTCACCCCAGTGCAATCGAAACAGTCTATTTAACCTGATAAAATCTAACACAAGCATGGTGTGTACGGCCCCAAACATATACCACACCCAAAACCACTTATATGACCGCAAAAAAAGAGCCCTCCCCTACACAGTCAACAATCAATCAGTGATCGTTACCTCACTCCATGCTCAGAAATAGCTGTAGTCTACCATTCAAAATATTGATAGATGTTTTTTTTTTTTTCAATAAGCGGATTATTATTATTATATTTATTCATAAAACTATTCAAAATGCACAGATGTAGCGGTGTGGACCACACACACACACACGCGTTCGTTCATAATTAGAGTTATCAATCCATTCAAGAGCGCTGTACAATAATTATTATTAGTTATCAGAAGAAGGGAACGACTGTGGAGTAATATTTTATTGTGGGTGGGCTCGGCGTTTGAACCATATGAATGGTTGGAAAACCTCGGCACGGTGCCACTCCAATTGCGCAGCCACATCTCCAGCCTAAAGCTTTATGATTTATATAAAGCACTGCACTGCATTCACACACACGCGCCACCGTATGCTGAAAACACAAAGCAGCCTCGGACTGTGGCTATTCCAATCCTAAAAACGAGACGTTTTTTTCCTCCTTTTTTTTCTTGGCGAAACATCTTTACTCCATCACAAACAGCGGGTCTAGCCCGTGCGTTTTTACGAACGTCCGAGCGTGTGTAGAACGCTCGTATCTTCCGCTCAGTTTTCAGCTTTCAACAAAGTTTCAACAAAAAGGAAAAGGAAACTTGGAGAGAGAGAGAGAGAGAAGAGGAAAAGCGCTGCTCGGAGCGGCTGAAAAGTCCCCCAGACAGGCAGAACTACAGGCGTTAAGCTCTCAAACTCTGTCCATCTCAGAAAGATCTCTCTCCTCCGCTCTTACCTTAATAGTTCCGTCCATTTCGCGCAATTTTCAGTGGAGCCCGACAATATTCCAAACATGACACGCGTCTGAATTAATTCCAGCCCCCGATATGTGGCGGAGAGACAGAGACAGTTTTGCCGGATGGTTTTTTTCCTCTAAATTTGGGAAGTGAAGTCACTGCGCTTGAGAAGGAAGCCGTGTGTGTGTGCGTGCTTGTGTGTGTGTGTGTGTGTGTGTGTGTGTGTGTCGCTGGCCCTGCCTTCATCACGGCACCCAAAGCAGGATATTTGTCCCGAAAAGATAAGACACCAAAACAATAGTGTTTCTTTCCTTTGTACATGTTTTTGCCTGGAAATATTTAAAGAACTCCTGCCAGCTCGATTTGTCGCGCTTTTTCCGATTTGCTAAAAAACGTTGAATTGATGCATCGAATGTATGTTAAAAACAATCACAAATTTTAAATAACAAATTAGACTAGACTGATAAAAAAATATAATAACGAGAACTATACACCTGGCTGAATTTTTGCACGAATGCACGTTTATGCGAGATCGAATAAACATATAAATGATAAAACTGTGTCATATAATAGCGTAGGTGTTCCGCTGTAAAGGAAAGCGCGAGCTGGATCTACCTATGGTGAAGTGAAGAATGTGATGAGTCTGTCCGAACTTCTTTAGCAGCAAAACGGGTTTCCATTAATAAAAGCGAAGCCAGCAGCGCCCAGTCTGTCTGCTCCACACGTGTGCGCGCCTCTGAATGCACACGAACAGCATATCTCCAGCAATAGCTGTATGGACCGTATAGAGAGGCTGATACCTCTCGTGTGCTTGCTGTTCGACATTTCGCAAAATCAGTAACATATGGCCTCACATATTTTATATCTTCATGGGAAATGAGGGGAATCGTCTCTATTCTAGACTACATTTACTTAACATTAACTATCCAGGCTACTTTCGTCCTGCAAACGTTTAACTCTTACTATTATTTAACACGGATTTTGCAATGTCAAAAACTATTTTGTACCAATATTATATGGTAAGTCTTTACATTCCCTTTTCCAAATACAGAGTCAGTCTCCACCCCCCTATTTTCTTTTTTTTTCTTCTGGTGCGCTCTATTACCCAGCGCACTCTAGACGCCCAGCCAACCCAAAACGTGACCAGACCCCCGGATCCTGAGACCCCCTGACCGAAAGGGCCATGCCTAGGGGAGCGAGACTGAGTCTGCGCCGGCTGGCCTGCACGGTTTGCGACATGGGGGTCTGGAGGGGGGAGAGGCCCCCTCGAGAGCGCCACATCTGGATCCTGCTAGGGGTCAAGGCTTCTCCTGCCTGAGGCCTGCACAGTAATTAACGGAGACACCTTGTTTAACCATTTCGAGTCAGGGCCCCTCTCTCGTGCACAAAACAACACTGGCTTTTCTTTCATTCAAATAAACGGCGTTGGCATATATTAATCAGTGTATGTGTTTGCATTTTTGCGGAAGGTAACAAAGCAGAAATATGGAAATTGGGTTTTGGCTTCAACTTAGCATTTACCATTGATGACCGATATTTGGATCATCGTTTTATTTATTTTTATTTTTTGTGCAGTGGAAGGGTGGACATCATTTCACAGAGCGTGGGACTTGATAGCTGAAACATATGTTTCCCTAGAGGGGCCGCTTAGACTCCACCATTCTTTTAATTAAAACACCATTATCTCTGAGCGCATGACGAGACGGAGATCTGGCGGAGAGGGGTCACTAATGACAGTATAATTATGTTTTATGGTCTCCATTTCGATTATTATAAATGAGACGTCTCTTACTTGAGACTAAACTATATATCAGATAAATAGAACACAAGCGTTTCATTCAGGATTAAAGCAAAGAAGGGATATTGTAGATCGGTATGATATTCGTTGTTTAATGACAACAATTTAGACATCATCTGCTTATCCAAGCCGAGGCTATTTTCAGATAAAGTGCGTTTTCAACTCTTAAGATGTAATGATAACTTGTCCAGAAAAAAAAAAAAAAAGTTTTATTTATGGAGCAAACATCTTCATGAGGTGCATCATTAAACCTAGAAAATCAGCCTCTTTTCCCGCGTGGCACTTGCCCAGGTCATTATGAGTCCAGCGGTAACAAACATTTTGGAAGGCCAATAAACAGATGCATGTTGGTTTATGTAGTGAGCCACAGAACATCTGGCTCGACGCTGGAGCTTGACAGCCAGGCATTTCTCCCAACCACGACCTGTGGGAAGCCAGTGGCCCAACGCTACTGGAAAAACCCTGAAGTGCCGGAGTTAGACTAACCCAGAGTGAGACCAGAGGCTTCCTCAACTTAAAGAAGGTGTGGGAACAACGTGGCAAATGCACTTTCGATCATACAGTTACTTAAAGGGCAACAAAAGTGTATAGTTAGAACTATTTTTTTAAATCACATCTAACTATTTATCTATGGTTTTGCGAAAAATATTTGAGTGAGGCTGTCCTGATTGGCATCGTCATTCTCAGGTTACTCAAGACCATCACGCGCTCTTTTCCTCTCACGCGCGAAGAATGATACGAACATCGACAAATAGAGACTTCAGCGCACAACAGCAAACTGTCTGGCCTCCTGCTCCGGGCCATAATTAATTTGAGATTTATTTTTATTGGAAAGCCCCAGTCTCGCCCGGCCTTAACCAAACAAAAACCTTAACCCGTGGCTTCGCCTGAATGAAGCTGAATATTTCTCTCAAACTGGCCTTTCTTGAGGCGTGCTGAGGTAAATCCCCCTTTCCCGCTCAAATTATGCCCGCCAGCAACAACACCCGAATACGACCGTTTATCTGCAGCGCGCGAACAAACGAGGGGGAGGGGCACATACTCATTTGTATAAGATATTTGTTAAATATTTTGTACACGTATTGTATTGGAAGAATGCTCTAATTCAGACACAACCCAAGAATGTTTAAAAAATAACAATAAATACAGAAATCATACAATATAATAACAAATACATTCCCAGAGACGTCTACGGCTCCGTTTTATTGTTGTTTATACGTGGCCCAACTCCACTGCCACGCAGTGCACTATTTATTATTCAGTCTGTGGAGAGAAAGCTGAATTTCAAAGAGAAGGTTTTCCCTCAACATTCCTGCGCTGCTAATGTCTCGAAACAAATCGAGGACTGTTCGTGGGACTGTGAAACACAAACTAGCGTCTGCATGAAAAGCTCCCTTATGCAGGGGGGCAATAAGTCTCCATAACATAACAAGTCGGCTCTGGAAAGTATGCTGATTGTAAAGATATAATGAATGACTTTAGCAGGCACAATACTTCATTTTCATGGCTCTGTCTGTGCGCTGTGCACTAAGCCTTTTGATGCATTAAACTTAATGCTGTGGCACTTCGCCATAAATAACCATCCAGATATGCCAATCAGCCTCTAAAAGAACGAACAGTGATAATACAGCATGCCGTTCATAAAGAGGTAGCCTATATAAAGTCAGCAATTCAGTAGAAGTGGCATAATCAATGCGGGCTTGTACAGTAGACTCAAAACCCATCTGTAGAGACAGTTCGAGTACTATATGGAAACTTCCCTGCGCATGGTTGGTCTAACTTAGTTCATGCAAAAACAGATGTCTGCCATTTGCAATGTTTACATTCTTTTAGACCATGTCGAGGGAAAGAGAAAAAAGCACCACGTCAAATACAATCATGTGCAATACCTAACATTTGTGAAGGTCAGAGATGGCCTGACCCTTCCTTCATTGGCCAGATCAAATTTAAGACTAAGCTCGACAGACAGTGTAGGCTTCTCTCTCCCAGATGTGTTGTCAACCAATTAAATCACTCGTCAAACTAAACGTCCTTCATACTGTATGGTACATTTTAAGTCAAATATGGCGGGTGGTGAATCCGGAAAACCGCGTTTTTAAAAAGCCATCAGGCATCAATGAAACTGGAAAGAGGAAAAGGGCAATTTAGAAGTTCCAGTCTTGTTTCCTCTGACTTTACCTGCTCGTAGTGACGATGTTGTCTTACCTTGACGTAAGACGACGTGTCAGGGACCGTCTGAAACATTTTCATTGGACAGAGAGCCCAGAAACGTGTGCTGTTCACTTCACTGCCCCTTAAAAGAAAAAAAAAATCCACAGGTCATCTCGGAGGAAGCTGGAGTTTAGCAGTATAAAACTAACAAATAAATAAACAAGCCTAAGTTAAATGTCAATAATAATAATAATAATAATAGCTAATGTAACAAAACTGTTCTTAATTGTAACTAAATTCTGGCCGCCGTCCCAAGAACTGTCCCAAATTAATCCAATTGTTTTTTGTTTTTTTTTCAGTTTCATCTGCTAAATTCCGAACATTTAAAAAAGAAAATGAATTTATCGTTTATCTTTTAACCATTCATTATTTCCCATCTCTCAAAAATCAGCACACACCACTTTATTCATTTATTTCTCTGAATTACACGGCTCTCTTCCGTGAACACATTTCTTTTCTTCATGCCAGTTCTTAAGATTGATTTCCGTCTCAGATTCGTCGAAGTGTAGTTCTTCATGTCCTATAGTGATATTTTTCTTTAGTAAATAAATAAAGTTCGTTTATCTGCATTCGCTTTGTTTACCTGCATAGTGTATAAAACTGTAAGCAGCGCAACATTTCTTGTGAATAAAATTGGTTTTCATTTAAACCACATCAAGTCTAAACAGAGAGGTCAGATCTGGTTCATGAGCTTATATGAGGGCCACGTTAAACAGAGCTGCATTTATTCCTTTAAGAATTGTAGCATATACCTTTCATCCCTCTCCAGAGGTTTCATTTATTTATTTTTATTTTTTTTACTTTTTGAATTGACTGCAACAGGCCTTCATTTCATGCTATATTTTAACTGAAGTTGACACTACATGTAGAATAATAATAATAATACTTTTCATATTTAAGAAAAGTTAGTCTAGGCTATATATATGTTTTTGCGTTTCTCTTACCATTTCTTCATCTTTCGTTTTTTTTTTTTTTTTTTTGTTTATAAGATAAGGCTATATAAGATAAGTTAATTTGTAAAGTATACAGGCCCAGCCCCCTTCACGTTCAGAGCAGCACATATTGAAACACTTTTCGTTTTAATAAGTGTAACTTACAAAGTCTCGGGTGAAAGGGCACCTCGGGGACGGTGTCTTTCGCCTTTCCTTCGGCGTGCAATTACAGAGCAGACTGGCACTAGCATTATTTAACATTCCACAGCAGTCCAGGAGCGCTATAAAATAACTGATGGCCATATCAAAACACAGCAACACCAGAACTTCAAATCTCGTAATTCGTCCTGATTTGTGCACTGACCACTGACACAGTCTTAACGTTTATTTATCTTTCTTTACAGGATATAGACTAATCATTAAACGAGAATTCATCAGGACAGCGGAGGGATGGCGAGGTGTCCACTGAAGTCTGGTGTAGCCTAAATACTAAATAAAACGTGTTTTATCGTCTCAAACAGTTTACTTTCCCGAGCAATCACTTAAAAAAAAACCCGTCCATGATTCATGGATCATTATGTAGCTATAAAATAATACTTGCTTCAGTGCACTTTTTCCAATAGGCCTAATTTATTTCTGTTCATGTGTTCAATAGACTTTCTTCACCGCTAATTACATTTAAAGTGATTTAAAGGTGTAGTAGCCTAATAGGACTGTAGGTTATTTAGGTTTTTACTTAAAATTGCAATTCAACTTTGCAGGTTTGTTGGGTTGTAACCGTGTATAACGATGACTTCTTTTAACCCGCTTCGTGCGTAAAGCATCAATATATCGCATACCTATGTGTTTACACACTTCACATCAGTTTGAATAGCATAGCCTAACAATGAACGAAGAAGGTAATAAAAGAAATCAAAGAAAATAAAAGTTGTCAGTTGTCTGCCATCGCGATAAGAAATGAGATGTCGCCGTGTAGATACCTGAACATAACGCAATGAATAAATCAGGAGTCTTATAATTCGCTCGATTTATATTCGCCGCGTCAGACCTCGGGCTCCTGCGGGCGAGAGCTGGGCTCGCCTCATAAACTTTCCCAAATGCATCCAATTTCTAAACGGTAAAGGAGCATAGAATTCCGCATCTGTGGCCAATTAAGTGACTGGAGGCTCAACAGGACTGTTAAGTAACTGCATCGCCGAGCGTCTAGTGTTTCATTTGAAGCGTCTTAACTAGCGCGCGCGTGTTATCCATCTAATAGCGTCTTTTTAATCTGTCAACACACTGGCAACGAGCAACGAAGCGACATACCAAAGAGGACACGGAACTCGGATACCTCGCCTATGAAAAGTAGTTCCACGTGCATGTGTTTTCATGCCGGAAAAAAACCGAAACGACGATTGCAGAGCGACAAGAAATATCGACAAAATCAGAAGGAACACATGCTCAGCTTCTGCAGAATGCTCACCTGTCTCGTCTCTGTCACTGGGGTTTTTGCACTGTTTTCCAGACTTAAATTATTAGTCCCGTCTATGAGAAAGTGATTGTCATGGATAAGTGTGAGTTATGTTGAGGAGGCGTGAGAGGAGGAGAGGAGGGATGTATGAATGGGGAAAGTCAGATGGGAGAGCAGAGGATCGCTGGCCAATGAGGAAGCACGAGCTCACCCTGAACATCCACTGAACCGTGAAATAAGGGAAATCTGACTTAAATGAGCACAGCACCATAAAACAGAACGAGAGAAGGGGGGAAAGCGTCAAGAGTACTGGAAAGCATCCGAATATGTTTTGCAGACACACAGACACATTCAAAAGACAATTTCGTTTATTCATTCACTTGCTGATGTATTTCGTTCATTTATGAAGCACCACAAAAAAAAAAAAGTTTTGCACAAAATATTAAAAAGTAAATAATAAAAGAATACGGTTTGTGCTTATTGCTTGGATATATGCATTTAAATTATTTTATTTTATTTTAGCCATGCCTCCTGGAGGACGAACGCGCTCAGTGGGCTGCTGTCACATCCACGCGTCACCCCTGAGCGTCTCTTTCCTGTTAGGTTGACCCTGTTCACTTCACTAACTCCATTTCCTCCAACCGAGAACTCCTTCAAAGAACCAGGGGCAGGTTTACAGTCGAGAAAAGCGCTGATGCATGACACCTGAATATCAGCGAGCAACCAAACGCTCGAGGAAGACTCTCGTTGATCTGAACCGAAGGCGCTTCTCTAATTAGGTCTGACCGCTTTTTAATCAACTGATTAAAAGGCTCGATGGCACTTTACATCGTGTTCATAACTACATTTACGTATGTAGCCTACTAGGCGAACAACAAACATGATTTATTTGTGAGTTGCTTGTTACTGCAATTTGCCAGCTATTGTAATATATGCGCCCATGCTATTGTAATCAAAGATTGCGCAATGGAAAATGTCAACATGCAGGGTGCAGCAGTAAAAAGTGTTACAATATCTTGCAAAAGAATTATGTCTTTGCTAATGTAGTTTTATTTTTTTCAAGCAATTTAGTTTGAGATCAACTACATTGATAAATGTGTCCCCCAAAAAGCCCATATATAAATAAAATTAAATAAGTTCCCAATAAATCTAAATTCACCTGACTGATTTAGGTAAACCCGAGTAAACTCTGGCATCAAGAGTAGCTCTTTGGAATAGCACGCCACTTCCCCGTAAGATCACATACATAAATTCTTTTGAACAATAACAGGAAATGGCCACCTTACCCAGGCGGGAAACATATCTGGAGACAACCGTCACTACTTTGTCATTTACAACATGTAAAATGCTAAATTCTACATTCTTTAACCAACAAAGAAATGTTTTATTATCTATTATTAGTAGTAGTAGTTCTTTTCTTTGTCAGTCTATCCTGCCTGAGGGGCTCCTGGAAATTTGACATGTGCCGGCACTGAGAACACATCATTGGTTGGATGACGCACTTCCATCCGAATGCCTTTAGAGAGGAGTGAACAATAAACAGTGCTTGTGTTAGTTCTCAGAGACTTCTTGTTGTTGTTTCTTTTCTCTCCATTGTGTTGTTGCTTCAAAGATGTGACTGTAATCAAGTTCAGTAATAAGCGAACTAAGAGATCCAGACAGGCGAAGATATTCAAACATGTTCCCAACTGAAGATAAAAGAAGTAAATACAAGTTATTTAGCGGCTCTTTAACATTGATGGAAGCTTTTTCATTACACCAAAACTTTAGGGTTAGTTCACCCAGAAATCAAAGTCTGTAATTAATTACTCACCCTCATGTTGTTTCAAAACTGTAAGACCTTCATTAATCTTCAGAACACAAATGAAGATACCAGAGAGCCATCTGACCCTCCGTAGACAGCAACACAACTGAAATGATCCCAGATCCAGAAACATATAAAACATTACAACATAATAGCGTTTTGCGAAAAGAAAACAACAAAAACTGAAGTTTTGATGTCAGGTGGACTGTATTACTGATGTTTTTACTGCATTTCTGGATCTGGGATGATTTCAGTGGTGTTGCTGTCTATGCAGGGTCAGATGACTCTCTGATATCATCAAAAATATCTTAATTTGCATCATGAGAATAAAGGAAGGTCTTATGGGTTTGGAAAGAAATGAGGGTGAGTAATTAATGACAGAATTTTCATTTTTGGGTGAACTAACCCTTAAATATCTTGAAATTATTAAAATGTTTTCCGCACTAAGAAAAAAAAGAAGAAGATTAAGTTCTGTGTGAGGAAACCAAATTGACTTTACTATGGCATCACTGCAAAAAATGTTTTGAAACATTTATTTTGTCCAGTCTTGACAAACTCAAGCTGACTAGCAAGAGGGAAACTAGACCCAAAACTCAAAATGTTACATTTTAAGAATCTTATTCTCATGAGTTCGTATTTTATGCATGACTTGGTTTCACTATGGTGTTTCAGTACCCATGTCGAATTTTTATAGCACTGAATGATGTTTAAACAGTCGAAGGTTAGAGGGATCAGATCTGACTCTAGAAAAGGGAAGTTCTGAACCATATCAGTCTCTCGTGGGATCTGGCATCTCGTGCATCCCATCTATGATCAGCCCCCGTGGCTGGTGTTAGCGGCAGAGACTTATCTCAAAGGTCCAGCTCCACCTCCTGGGACCGCTCTAATATCTGTCTATTTAGGAATATGCAGAAACATACAGACGTGTCTGATTACATCGAGTATGTAGTAATGAAGGCCTGGGTCCTCCAGTGTAATGCCTTATTTATTTAACTGGAGGAGCAAGAGAGCAGCACAGATGAAGATAGCTCATTTTCCACATCTCTCCATGTTCTCAAGGGGGCCGCGTAAATGAGACGCCGGCCCCAGTGAAGGCAGGGCAACTCTTTTCACGCTAACCCCGTCAAGGCCCACACGCAACAGGATAAACCCAAGGGCTTTACTAGACTGAAGCACAATCAAGCTCGCTTGTACTTAAACGCCAGTAATGTCAGCACGAGAGAATAGAAGACGCTCTGCTAAATAGTGTGACTCATAATCTCATATATATCTACTCCCTTAGCCCTTATAAAACTACGTACGGACACCTGGAGAAGGCTGTCTGTTTTTTCCTGTCCTCATTCACTAAGTCTCGCATGAGTTTCATGTGAACTCTCTAGATTCATGGTTTGTAATATGAATGTCACAGACAGGTGAAACCGGATCTGGAAATGTATCTTTATGCAAACAGCAGACCGCTCAGGCATGTCATTAGAATTTGAAAAGGGAAATTAAACTGCTGTGGTTGGTTTATAAGAGAGCATTTATAATGGTAAAGCCTTACCGGTGAAAGTGCTGAACTTCTAATAAGACACCAATCGTCACGGCTGTTAGCTCCATCCAAACGAAGCAATAGATGACCTCTTGGTAATGCCATACATCTGGTTTAATCAGACCCCAGGTTGGATTTCAGACAGAAAGATGTAAGTTATAAATACAGAGTGTGAGGAAATAATTGCCAGCTATGAAGTGAGACAACTAAATTGCATAGTAGACCACATCCTTACATGCCATCTAGAGACTATAGGGATTTTAGTTACTGAGTAATATCCATTATGCTAAGAAGACATTTTCTCTTTAAGGCTGTAAATTATACAGTATGGCTTTTCAGACAAATTCAAACTGGCAATGCACATTTTTAGGACTAGTTATTCAAAAAACAGTTTATAAACAGGTCTCTGTGTGGAAATCTGCCTTTAATGGTTGCGCAAATTCACTGATAAGAACAGGCTAATTTGGCCCCTGGTTGCATTATGTTTTTACATGCAGCTTGCTAAACATCTAAAAACGAAGACATTTCTTGTACTAATTTACATAATTCGGGTTTTCTTGCATTGCACCTAATGCAGAGGGAAACCTACTGCTAGATGCTTTTGAAAATAAGTTTCGAATCAGAAATTTCAATCTCTGCGAACCAGTGTCTTAACCTGATTTTGGTTTGATTTAGAAGGCTTTAGATACGTTAATGAATAGTTTGTATAATATAAGTGCAAGAGTTGCAGTAATTACTCACACATTGGCCTGATTAATCAAGCTATAAGCTCTATAGTTCATTAAACTTGCACATATTAATCATGCCCTTTATATTTAATGGTAACGGATGATTTGTTAATTGCATTTAGTAGATTACAGTTTCAGTAAAGATTTGCATTTATATTTTGCATTTTTGAGTTGAGGTATTATTGCATTTACACCGTTCTGACCAGTAGGTGTCACCAGCGGGTGGCATTGCCCCCACTTTGAAAAAGTGAACTGATCAAACTATGCAACTGGGTAAAAAGCCGAACATATGTAATACAATGCGGTTTTGTGCATCTGCATACAGCTGAATGTTTGTAGAGCATAGGCCATTTGATAGCATGCATGAATAGCGCATACACACTAAACAGTTTTATCTTTGTTTCAGCGTCTGCGTTATTTCTCTCCAGAAGTTATCGATGAAACTTTCTCACAGATTTGCATATCGTTGTCTTTTCACTGGCTATATATATTTATGTATGCCTGAGAATTACGTCTCAGGCATACCTTATTGTTCGCATAAAAAAAAACAAAGTAGCGTAGTACTTTGTTTGGGGATCATTCAAATAAAGATGGCATCAATCTGACATCAACATTTTTACTTGTACCAAGTGACAATTATTATTCTGTTCTCATTTCATTCTCCAACCCTCAGAGTAACTCTATGGTATTAGTTTTACTATTTAAGACAAGCCAGGAGAAAAAAAAAAAAAAAAAACCATTGGTGGAAAATAGCAAGTCAAGGCATATGACTGCACACCTCGTCTAAGAAAATTTAAAATCATCTCCCCTCAATAAATCCTCTGACCACTCATCATTCAACAGGCTTTTAGCAGGCCCTTAAAGAAAAACAGCAACTGAAATGAATACGCTGTCACCTCTCATTTCTGTCCACAGGCCGGCCCTGTGAGAGAGCGTGTTGTTCCCGGGGAACATGGGACAGGACTCTCAGGTTTACCGTGCCATGCTCTTTTTCTCAGGCATTCACTTTGAGGGCCCCTCTCCATTCCCCTAAACCCCCACCAGACGTGTCTGACAGCCTGAACTCGACGTGAGCCGCTCACCAGACTACAAAACTCATTCATCTGTGGCTCCGACGGTCAAATCTGGATCCAATAAAGCTGGATACTATTGATCCCTTGTCTTGCTGAGACTTGCTGTGGTGGTTCTTCACCACTAGGAGGTTCAGTGAGCCAAGATTAGGCCAAGAAAAATGAGACTGAAAAGACATAATTGTGAGGTTAATGTGTGAGGTGTATACAGTTTGACAAAATCACTAACCATATTTATTACACTTATGACGTTATTATATTAATTCCTTTGTACAAAGGCTCTATTGATCTATCTATACATTAGTGCTGTCAAAACGATGAATAAAATAAAAGTTTTAGTTTATATGTATGTGTGCTGTGTATATTTATTATGTATATTTAAATACACACACATACAGTAAATAGTTTAAAATATGTACCTGTATTTGCATGTATATATTACTATTGTTATATTTTGCATGATAAATATATTTTACATATTACATACATTAATGTGTGTGTGTGTGTGTGTGTGTGTGTGTGTGTGTGTGTACTATATATATACATATATATGTATATGTGTGTCATGTATCATGTATAATGCATACATACACACTTGTTCTCTTTCTTGATATTATATAATTTACTAATTGATGTCCCCACTGCCTCTCAGAAAATGCTTTTATCAGCAATGTCAGGAAATGGCACATCCAGATACTGCAACTGCTGACAATTGTCTATAATTTATTTGAGGCAAGACTTTCAGATTTTTTTTTCCAAGGCACATTAGACGTCTAATGTGTTTGTGTGCACCGTTAGGCCTTCTTGGGAGGCACAAAGTGAAGCCCTCCCTCTCTCCTGCTCCCTGGGGCAACAAATAAACGTATGAAACGGGAAACAGACCTATAGCCACATTCAGACGCTCTGTTTGCTCGTGGAGTAAGGCGGCTGACCGATCATTCAGTGTGAGAAATGCCTACAGAGTAAATGATCTGATGCACAGATGACGTGGGACGCCCGTCTGAAAGGATGAAGCCAGCTTTAAAAGGGAGACAGGGAGCTGGCCTTAAGCTGTGCATGTGTGACTGACTGCAGGGGCACTGCTCTAAACGCCCTGGCAAAAACCACAACATTCTTCAACAGTCATCCTCATTCTTAAAGAGACAGAACATTTTCTGGGGCTCTGTGCCAAACACGCACACATCAAACACACACCATTTCTACACGTCTGTGAAAAACATGCACATATACTTAATATACTTCACCGCTGGGTTTGGATTGTGCTTCAGTGTTACACATTAGCCTTTCTCTGTCTTCCATGTCTATATTCTAAAGTCTTCAGAAGACATTAAGTAACGTAATAATTTACTGACTGATAGAGGGCAGAGTTGAGCTATGGAAGAGGCCAAAATAAAGGTAAGCGTCAGTATCACTCAAAGCATACTTTGCACTTCAGAAGAAATCTAAATATAGCAAACAAAATAGCTCATTAGTTGACATTAGCTAACTGCATTAGTTGACATGTACTTACAATAAATTACTTTATTAATTTTAATGTTTTATAACGTTAGCCTTTTTATTAACTAACACGAACAAAGAATAATAAACACTTTATAATGGTCGTTCACTGTTAGTTGGCGTATTAAGTACTATTTACAAAAAATAATATTTATTGTGTTACCACAAAGAGTTGCATTATTTTGATGTATGTAACAGAAAAAAAAAAACAAAAAAAAAATATATATATATATATATATATATATACTGTGCCCTCCACTAATATTGGCACCCTTGGTAAATCTCCTTTTGCTCTTTCATTTTTAAAAATCACAAAATTCTAACCTATTATTGAAATTAATTAAAAATGGGGAGAAAAAGTCATGATGAAATAAATGTTTTTCTATACATTCTAATACATGTTGGCCATAATTATTGGCACACAATCATTGCCACGTCCTTTTCCCAAGATAACAGCTCTGAGTTTGAGTCTGAAGAGTTTGGAGAACACCTGATAAGAGAAAAGAGACCATTCCTTCATCCAGAATCACTCCATGATGGTTCTCCTCTTTAGCTCAGAGGACTGGGACAGTCATGGCAAAAGCTTCATTTTGTGCTCAGTGACTAATTATTTTGTTGATTTGTGTTTGGATTATGAAAGATCAAAAGGATAAACAACGCAGATTTATTTTCACAGCCACCTTTGCTCAGATTTACCAAGGGTGCCAATGTTACCGGAGGACACTGTATACGTCATTGTACAACAAAATTAAAGTGCCGTCCTATGTCCTGATGACTGGAGTTCAAAGGAAGTGTCCTTTATAATGTAATGGGCTTGTTTAAGGCAGTGAGAAGGGTGTAATTCCTTCAGAGTGGCGAGAGGGCATCCAAGGCTTTTCGAAACAGATTTAATAACTAACTTTCTGAAGTGTTTCCATAATTTAACACTTTGTAGTAACATCCAATAGTAGCACAAAACAAAAACAAATGTTGCTGACTTTTCAGTGATTACCATAAAATGCTCACGATAAGTACTACGCCACATTTTTCACACTGTTAAGTTGTTTCTTGGCGTTTTTCACAAGCTCTGACTCACACACTTGACAGCATCTCTAATTGAGGGAGTGGAGCTCATAAGCACAAACACACAGACATGTAGAAAAATACATCTAGAGGCAAACACCCACACAATCACATGCAAACGTGTTCTCACAGCCGCTCTGACACACATTCCCTCACATCAACACCTGTATCTGCATTTATCTGTCACCTACATCTTAAGTAACTTGTGTTGCAATATAGATCGAGATGCTCTGCAATAGAATTCGTCTGCTAAAATTTGTGGCCTTGAGTTGAAATGTTCACTCGCTGAATATTAAACCGAAAGTATTTCACTACGGAAAAAGTGATATGCTTTTAAGCGATGACTCTGTCGTCACCTTCCTACCCTCATACAGCTCGATGTCTTTCAGGGAACACAAAGAGAGTTATTATCAAAATGTCACAGCTG
>JAUYWG010000055.1:1402193-1427517 GCA_034779775.1 Enteromius afrohamiltoni
TTTATTTTATTTTATTTTATTTTATTTTATTTTATTTTATTTTATTTTATTTTATTTTATTTTATTTTATTTGTAGGATTCGATTAGAAACAATTTTCAAACAGACAACACATTTTACAAGTAATAACAACAAAATGGCACATAACATAATACAAAATTTGGAAGCAGAAAGATTGAAAAAGTATTTTAAAGTGTACTCCACTCATCTTCGTTTTCATTAGGGCTTTAAATTAGAACGTGTGTTTGTTGAATTTTTTACAATTTCACTAAATTACTATTTGCACCACAACCAGCCATGCTCAACACTTCAGTCTTGATCAACCATATCAAAGAGAGCTTGCAGCTTCTTCGAAATGCAAAGAAGGCAGACAGATAACATTTCAAACAGATAATCTAGAGCAGACGCATGCGCTCTGCCGGCATTAATGCTGATTTATGCACCGCAAAGACGCTTTAGATATGCTGATACTAGTTAACCTGTTCCTGTACCCAGCAGTGAACATCATGACATGAATCAAAACCCCATTGAAAATGGGACATGATTTTTGAGTCATGCGTGCAGCTGGAGATTTCATATCGGGTTTCTAAAACAAGAGCGCACAACAATCTCCTCCAAACTTGACGCTCTGCTCACAAAAACAGCATTGTTTCATCAATCTTTTTCAAGAAGTTAACCGAGACGGTCAACAAGCCGAGGACAATGCCTATTTACTGCACACACACATCTTCTACACAATTGCATGTGATGGCATGTGCTTTTGGCCAAAGGAAGTTGATTTGGCCATTTCAATAGGCCTTTATCTGCCACAAATTGTTTTGCGAGAGGTATTTTCCCGTTCTCAGAAAACATCCCGCAGATGAAGGACTGTTTGTGGATCTGTTTGCTTCTTAGACGCAGATCGCAGAGAAGGATTTGAGAGATTGTTTGACTAATGCTTCTGTGTGTTTACCCCCATCTTATTTTTGAGGGTATTACAAGGTCAGAGTTGATCTTGGATCAGTTTTCTTTCTGCCAAACACATTCAGCTTATGAGCTCTGATTCCAGAATACAGATTGAAATATTAATGTCAACACCGTACCCTCCATTTGTGTTGTTTTGAGCAAGTTGTTAAATTATGAAAAAGACAAACATAAAATAAAATAAAATAAAATAAATAAATAAAAATCAAAAAGAACGGTATGACCTTCTTAAGAAACCAGACGACTCAGCAAAGTTCATTGCTAGTGTCTCTCTTTCATTTTCTTTCTTTTTTGATTGTCTGACTTCCCCTTCTCCTGGCCTGACGTCAAGATCAAAAGAATAAAAGTGCTTCTCAAGCGCTTTGCTTCAACAGAAACTCGAGCTGCCTCAGGCCACACAGGGAATTTCATATGTAAAAATTCTAGCTGTTCACCGATGGTAAGCGGTCATGAATGAAACCTATTGAAAGACAAAAGACCTTTGACACAAAAAAGGGTTTAGATATACATATCTACCAGTATTCTGCATTTAAAGTGCACTCCAAATCATCTCTGTGGCTTTCCCAAGCAGCAGCAGCATCCCGGCTTTAGCTTCAGTATGTTGTGTTGTGTTTGTGTGTGTAGAGGTCGAGCGGAGGGATGGCAGTGACTGTGCCTCCTTATATGTGTCCCCCACAAAACCCTGCTCCACCCAGACCCCTGTACGGCCTGCACTTCACCCTGCAGGAGGTGCCCAATGGACCAGAGCTCAGCCACAGCGGTAAGACACTCGTGTGTGTGTGTGTGTTCTGGTATACATGGTTTATGAGGACACAAATGCATATAATGACATGGGTACTCCAACATACACATGGTTTATGAGGACACTTCCTGTGTCCCCGACTCCTGTAAACCAAAAGGGTTAAAAAACATACTAAATGGTGTTTTAAGTAATTCTAAAAAAACAATACGTCTATGGAGAATCCCGTAAACCATAAAAAGCAAGCGTGTGGGGTAAGTGAGGTATATATAGTTTTTTAATCTGATTTACAATTATCAGTGATTTTTTTTTTAAATACGTTGTCCAGCTTTTTTTTACAGACTATAAAATGTCAAAAATATAAAAATAATAATAAAAAAAAGATAAATTACAGAATAATGTAAGTAAAAAAAAATACTACTACTACTACTACTAATAATAATAATAATATATAATTATTATTACATTTAATTTAAATAAAAATGATCATTTATTAAAGTTTTGTATTCATTAAATAAATTATCATTATTATTATTATTATTAATACCATTAAATTTGACCTTTCTAAGATTATAAACATAAACATTTTAAAGTAAGCATTAACATATTTCCTTTTTGTTTATATAACAGACATTATTATTATTATTATTCTTGTTTTAATTAGATATTATTTTAATATATTTTATAATTTTTTATTATTGTTTTTTTTTTTTTTTGCTGAATTCTTTTGTTTATATCAGCTCCAAATCTTCCCTTTTTTTGTGTTTTGTTTCTTTTTTTTTCTCTGCTTAAAAATTTAATTTATAGAAAATTAAGATTAAATAACTTTTCTTTTTTTGGCCGGACATAACAAATTCCTCTTACTTTTTAAACCCCTCCCCTTCATCCTGGCTCACTTTTCATTGTCCAGTCAGTTGCTAAAATCATTCCATCGAACACGTAATCTCATTACACATTTAGTTTCACTCTGAAAACTATTTGAGACAGAAAACTAGTTGAAAGTAGTTGATTGTAGATTAAAGTAAAAAAAAAAAAGGCATGACTGAGAATGAGGTCAGTACACTCTTGACACAATGTAAAGTTGAGGCCTGTTCGTGTGTGTGTGTGTGTGTGTGTGTGTGACTGTGAAACGTGCATGCACGCAAACACACACTTCAGATTTGAGGAGGAGGAAACTGCGAGGCATCTGGTAAAAGCATCTCTTTGGGGGTCAATGTCCCCTTCGTCCCCCAGAGAACAATGTTTTCTCTGCCACACTCAGTGCATGTGTGGGTGTGTGTGTGTGACGTTGACTGGAGGAGGTGACTGCATGCTCTGGATTTTTTGTCCAGGACATTTTTTTTAATGTTTATTCAGAATGAGAACATTCCTCCCAATGTTTGACATCAGCCTCCCTGCTTTTTGAAATGCTAGAAAAAGTGGCGACATGCACCATCTGTGTGTGCATGTGTGTGTTGGGATAGATCCAGTAGTGGCACCAACTATCTCGACACCTCCCCATCGGGACACAAGGCCACAAGGCTACGAGGGCGAGAGGGCTCAGCAGCGGCCGTTCTTTTCCCAAGCCTCAGGGTCCCTGGGGGACCGGGCCGGGTCGAGTTTGATGGGATTTGCTGATGTTTGTTACTGGAGCCACTCACTGAAAGCCTCCAGCTTGGCCCGAGTACGTTGCACCATCATAAACAACGGCAACTGGAAAAAAACGACCTCTTGAACTCTTTCCTCGGAGGTGATGCATGTGAGCGCTCTGATGTTTGGCGTTTTATATTAATACGATGGGCTGTGTGTTTAGAGAGCTTCTGGAGGCCTGCAGGATCCAGAGACCGTTTCTTCAGTCAAGGGTGAGGCACGGTTTAGTCAGATCTCGCCTGTTTGAGACGGTAACCTCAAAACACACTCTTGAACTGTCATCCAAGCCACTGCGTTCAAAAACCGTTGGACTGCTACAGCTGCTAGTCAGAATGAAACAGGCCGCCCTCCTGTCACCCGAAGATCTCGTCTGGAGCAGTTAGTGTGACTTCTTACCTTGTACTTTGATCTGAAGTCATCAATTACATGCAAGAGAGCAGCTGCAAGCGCGCAAACTTTAACAAAAGTGTTAACTTGTGCCTTTTTGTGGTTTATTATAAATATATTAAAATACATGGCATGCATGTTTTAATGGAAAGGATATTAAATGCTCATCAGCACATTTAGCAGTAACTTTCACCATATTTTACAGACAATAATTATGAAACTACATATGAAGTCCTACTTACGTGGGTCAAAACAAGTTCATCTAATTGCATTCAATATAAACTCAGACTGATAAGTTTTCATGGAATTCTGATTAGCATGCAGTTATTGTCTGAAAATGTTGTATTCAGTTCACACGTAAGCATATTCTTTTAAAGTTTATTATTAGGCAGGGTAGAATTCAGGTTAATTGGGACATTCTCAGTCATCTCAATGCCAAAATTCCCTCAGTTTATCTGAATTAATTCTATCTTATTGAAAAGAGCAGAGGTAAATTTAGGCAAATTGGGACACATTTCATCTTTGAAGTGTAATTCCAACACAGTCTCACAACCAATTTGTACGTATTTTACGAGGTAGCAAATTCATGTTAATTCGTGCAAATACGTACGTCCTCACTCGATTTCATACAATTTGTCTAAACCTCAGTGAGGGGTAGGTTGAGGGACGGGGGTTAGGTGTACAGTAGGTCATTTGAAGAAATTCTTATGAATTGGCAACTCCTAAAATATGTACGATTTAGCAAAAAGTCGTATGAATTTGTATAAGTTAGGTTGTAACTTATACGGAAGACATAAGTGAGGGGAGAAGAATGGTTGAGTAAATTATGTTATTTTTGTTTTCTTTGTGAAAAAAAAAAAAAAGTATTCTTATTGCTTCATAACATTCAGATTGAACCACCGATGGACTAATGTTTACTACGTTTTTCATACTTTTCTGGACCTTGACAGTGTTATCTACATAGAAGTCAATGGGATGGTTTTCATCCAAAATATCGTCATTAATTACTCACCCTCATGTCGTCCCAAACCTGTAAGACCTTCATTCATTCAACACAAATTAAGATATTTTTGATGATATCAGAGAGCCATCTGTCCCTCCATAGACAGCAACACCACTGAAATGATCCAGATCCAGAAATGTGGTAAAAACACCCATAAAACAGTCCATGTGACATCAGTGGATCAACTTCAGTTTTGCGACACTAGGAGAATACATTTTTGTGCAAAGAAAACAAAAATAACATCATTTACTCATCCATTATTGTCCCGTGACTTACGTCTTCCTCCATTTTAGAGAGCATCACAATGCATACGCTTTACGTTCACAGATTACGTTCATATGAATGCTTTGTCCCCGATGTTGTGTATTAGAGGATGGATACCCGACCCGAGCCCGACAGTACCCGATGGGCCGGGCAGGGTTGGACAGATATTTAGAAAGGATGCTTGGGTTTGGGTCGGGGTCGGGCTCGGTCACTTCAGCGCGAATGTGCTCATGTGTTATAACGGCGCTTTTTGCCCCGTGTACGCTGATGCACTCGTCTGTTGATAATTCAGGACACCTTCCTACAATTGCTAAATAAAAGCGGGCTTTCCACACAAAAAAGTGCATGTGTCATTAATATGATAAAAAAAATAATTAATTAACTGTGTCGGGCTGGGATCAGGCTCGGACATAAATATCTTAATACCTGTCGGGCTCGGGTCGGGTTCGAACAGAAATATGCGTCCCGATCCGCACTCTATTGTGTACGTGTTGTGTTGTGTTGTGATACTCTCTAAAATTGTGTTGAGAGGACAATCAAAGATTTTACGGGTTGGGAACGACATGGGGGTAAGTGATTAATGACAAAATATAACTTTTGGAATGGAGTAACCATTTAATGAAATTTAGCCATCAGTTTGTCATTTAATCACACCTTTTGTGGCCTATCGCACATATGTTTAAAAACATGGCAAAAGCTTGACATTAAAGTATATTTTAGTCTCATATAAATGCTTGTCAATACTTTAACCATATTTCAAAGACAACAGACATAATTATGACACTACATAAAGAAGCACTCAAGTCTCCCAATTTGTCTGTATTATTACAAATATTTTAGTTTATTTAAATATATATATATATATATATATATATATAAATGACAAAATGATGGCTATATTTATATATAAATATATATAAATTAGCCATAATTTTGTGGTTTTTATAGACATTTTGCCATACTAAACCAGAACTAAAGGAATAGTTTTTGGTCCCCATTGACTTCCATAGCCAAGTCAATGGCGACTCAAAACAGCCTGGTTACAAACTTTCTTCAAAATATCTTCCTTGGGTTCGGCAGAACAAAGGAATTCGTACAGATTTGGAGCTACTTGAGGGTGATGACAGAATTTTCATTTTTGGGTGGACTATTCCTTTTTCCAGCATTAACTTTTTGGTGTACTTTACGCTCCACTGTCAGTCCAACAATCCCTCACACAGTTTGCTGATTAGCTGCCATACAGCTATAACGAATGGGCTCCGCCTGCTTTTTTGCTCGCTTTTTACTAATTTGGTACATGACTTTATGATGCTAAGTGTTGCCTCAGAGCTGACAGACTCTGTTTTTCGGTTCGGGATTACGTCTGTTTTTCCATCCCTTTCACGACAGCAAAATCTTTTTGGAAAGATGTGACCAAATTTAGTTCCTGATGTAATTTCCAATGAAGAAATTGACAAAAATTCTTTTGACTGGATGATTTGGCTTTCCAGACGTCATTTTTTCCCTCTGTCCTTTCTAAGTACTACCCAATCACATGCGAAAGCCTATGATGTTTAATGCACCGGTGCATTATTGCTGCAAATGAAGGTGGAATTTATTTTGTCACTATTAGAAGCAGCAGGCCGGCCTTTGGCTTCCAGGTGTGCCATGAAACGTGCCGTGTGACACACCATAACGCACATAGACACGCGCAGACACCCACATGTTTTCAGACAGCTTCAGTCCTGCATCTGTAGGCTGCCGGCGCAGGTGCAGGCAGTTAAACCAGAGACACGCTGTAAACGGCTTTTGCGTTCGACACATATGGGACCTGTATGAGGAGAGGCAAAGCTTGTGACAGTTTACTGCAACGTGTCACACACTGTTGTTTCTTAAGTCCATCAAGAAGTAATTATTTGTCTCTGTTTAACAGAGAACGTGCACTCGTAGACTGTACTTTACTATTCAGTATGCATGCAGTCATGCAACAAATATAGCAGACTCTAACTCTCTACAGTCCAGATGTGAATGCTGCTTATCACTCGGTGTGCTTTCAAAGATAAACCAAGCAGCCATTATGCAATAAGGGAGCATTTTCGGCACAAATTCTAGAGATTTTATAATGATAAACTGCTTTAAACTGAGCAGAGCAGGCCAGCTACACTCTAATCATCATTAGCCCAGGTGAAAAATAACCATGTTGAATTGTATTTAATGTGCATTTGTAGTGTAATTTGAATCTTAATAGTTTATGTTTGATATAAAGGCCACTTTAATGGCATACTTTACCCTAAAATGTAAATTTGCTGTTCATTTACTCACTCTTAGTGCATCCAAGATGTAACTTTTTAATAGATTTAATAGATTTACTTTCCCATTTATTTACTACCTCCTCTCCTGTCTCGTATATGCGGTGCCCTTCACTAATATTGGCACCCATCTGAGCAAAGGTGGCGGTGAAAATAAATCTGCATTGTTTATCCTTTTGTTTGATCTTTTAAAAAAATGACACAATTCTAACCTACCATTGAATTAAAACAATTGAAATGGGGAGAAAATCTCATTGTGAAATAAATGTTTTTCTCCAATCATTGTTGGTCACAATTATTGGCACCCCTAGAATTTGTGAGTAAAATATCTCTGAAGTATATTCCCATTTATATTCACAATTTTGAGCACTCCAGGGTGATTATGAACATACAAATATCCAGCCCTGGCTTCCTGTTTCACAGAAATATATATAGGAGGGAAAACAAAGCCCCAGCCTGCTTAATCATCAACACAATGAGAAAAACCAAAGAATATATTTATGATGTGCTGCAAAAGATAATTGAGCTTCACCAATTAGTGAAGTGGCTTTAAGAAAAGAGCTAGAGCAGTGAAATTTTCCACCATCAGGGAAATAATTAAGAATTTCCAAGCAAAATGTTAGGATGCTGCCTGGAAGAGGATGTGTGTCTCTATCATCCCAATACACGGAGAGGAGTAGAGCTTGAGTGGCTCTTAAAGGACCACAGCTGGAGAATTTCAGAAAATCTCAGGATCAGAAAACCTTAAAAAAAAAAAAGAATATTTCAAACAGCCATTACATCAGCACATGAGGGTTTAAGAAAGATTCTCCTCGCTCATCCGTCTCCAGCATGTTTAGTTGTCAGATAGGACTGGAACTACAAATGGGACTGGCTTCTATGATCAGATGAAACAAAAAAATGAGCTTTTTAGCAGCAATCACTCAAGATGGGTTTGGTGAACACAGGGATAAAAAAGTACTCCATGTGTACAATGCTGTGTTTTTGATGTTGTGGGTCTATATTTCTGCTGGAGGTCCTGGACATCTTGTTTAGACACATGGCATCAACAGATAACAAATCTAAAACTGCCTGACTCTGTTAGAAACCTTATAATGGACCATGGTTGGGTCTTCAACTGGGACAATAATCCAAACATAAATATCAACATAAACACAAGAATTAGTCACTGAGCACAAAATTAAGCTTTTGCCATGGCTGTCCCAGTCCTCTGACCTGATCCCTGAGTGAGCTGAACTGGTAATCTAAAGGTTCTGGAGAGATTCTGGATGAAGATCAAGAGGATAAACAATGCAGACTTGCTCAGATTTACCAAGGGAGCCAATATTAGTGGAGGGCACAGTACATATAAATTACGAAAAATCAGGAGTGAGGTGCAGAGGCACTTTACAGTTACCAAAAATATAACTTTTTGAGACATACAGAAAACAAAGCAATTAATGCATTTGCACATATAATGTATGAGAACTGTAGAGAGCAGGTCAATAAGAAAACCAAATATTTAGCCAAATTAAAAATCCTGGCCAGGACATCTCCAGGAAAACGGATAAAGAGGATGAATGGTCACACTTTTGTATTATAATAAAAATGGCAGTTCCTCCATATTATTATTATAATATTTAAAACTTTTACCTTTCTCAACTTCTCTTGTTTGCAGGACATTGCTCCAATTACACACATACAGAAAGCCCAGTGACACAAATGTGCACACATACATACACACGTTCTCACAGCTCCATCCATTAAAAAACGCTCTGTAAACTCCCACATCTCTCTCTCACACACACTCACTGACAGCTGTGTTATGCAGCTCTGGCACCGCTGGCTTACATTTTACGTGATTTGACAACTGGACAGTTGAATTGAGGAGAAACTGCAGAGCTGATATTAAGAAGTGCGTGTATGATGTTGCGTTGAATCACCTTTCAGTGTGTGTGTGTGTGTGTGTGTGTGTGTGCGCGCTAAGTCTGTATCTGTGTGTGTGTTTGGAGGAGAGTGCTGTCTCTGATGAGGGGCACGTCCTCGTGGGCCAAGGCCCATTTTTTCTGGGTTAAAATAAACAGATGACTGGCGGGGGTCTGGGGGTTATGGGAAAGGAGGAAACAGTGATGCTAATCAGTCCTGCACACACTTCCCCCAACTGTAAAACAAAACGGGAGAGAGAGAGAGCACTTTTAGCTGTAAGTGCGCATGAGTGAAAGTGTAGGACTACAGCTCCACTTTGCAAGGTCAAGTGTCGAAACTAACTTCAGTTCCCCTCCAGTTCATTTTATTTCTTCATTACGGTTCTCGCAAAGGTCATCCATGTTACAGTGTTACAACATCAAATATATAGGCAACGATTACACAAACTGAACATTCTGCATTTGCATAATTAAACGGATAGTTCACTCGAACACGAACATTTTGACCTATATGTTCCATCTGTAGAGCGTAAAACATCTTAAAGGGATAGTTCACCCCAAAATTAAAATTTGGTTATTAATTACTTACCCTCACGTTGTTCCAAACCTGTAAGACCTTCATTTATCTTCAGAAAACAAATTAAGAAATCTGGGAGCTTTTTGACTCTGCATAGACAGCAACTAGCATTTTATGGCCCAGAAAAGTAGTAAGGACATTGTCAAAATAGTCCATGTGACATCAATAATGTTATGAAGCTGAGAGATTTATTTACAAAAATAAATAAATGTTATTGTTAAATGTTTGTCAGTACATTCAGCTCCTGAACCATATTTAAAAGACAAAATAAGTATGGCATTCCATATAAATGTCATAAGTGCAACTAATTGCATCCAATACACATTTAAACTATAATGCATTTTCATTAACTATAAATGAAAAGCAACAAGCTGTCTTTTGGACCAACATATATTCTATTAAAGTTTTTTTTTTTTTTTTCTGTAAGTCCTTTATTATGTATGCTAAAATGAACTTATTTTTTTTAATCTTACATGAGGCATATGTAGTCATGTATGTAAATCACACCTTAACTTTGTGGCTCAATCACCTTCCATTTTATTTGCATGGAAAAGAGCAGCTTGGACATTCTGCCTGAGTTCACAATTTATGTTGCACAGAAACATGAAAGATTTAAAATAACGTGGATGATTTAAAAAAAAGAAAGCATACTGAATGCACACGGGCCGTGTATTGCAGCATTCCTGCAGTATATGATGGACTGAATAGGCCAGCAGCCTCTGACCTGCCAGATCAATGGACTGAGGAGCAGCATGTGGCCTGTTGCGTGCGTGTGTAAAGACAGAACGACTGGGGGCAAAGACACCAAGAGAGCGGAGAACTAGAGAGGGTTAGATGGAGGGATGTAATTTAATTTGCCAAACAATGGGGTGAATAGCAGACACGTGGTGGAGCTAATAGAGGGGAGAGATGTGCTTTTTAGCAGTGCTAATTGATAAGAGAGAGCTTAGCCTTTGTTCAAGCAGTCCCCCTCCCCACCGGTTTGGGACGCCGGTAAACCCCCATCTGCTATCCAGGGTCCTCATTAATTCACCAAACACACACACACACCAGCAATACACAAAGACAAGTGTGTCTGCTAGATTTTTATGTGTGTGTGTGTGTGTGTGTTGATGTGTGAATGTTACATTGTTTCATGATCAGTATCACTGTGAGAAAGTCAGTAATAATCCTTCAGTGTAACTTTATTTTATTTTCCTTTTCTGAAATGTGTTCTCTGGGACTGTGTTTTTTTGCTGTTCTTTACAGGGATATAATGATGTGCTGATGTCTTTTTTTTTTTTTTTAATCAGTATATAGTCGATGTCAAATGCCGTCTTTAACAAATTGAAAAATAAATATTGACTGTTCTTACTAAACATCATCACGTTGCAATTTTAAAATGATTAATTTAGTAATTTTACAGGAATTTTCGGTTTTTACAGTAGAATTGCCACATTTTTTTACCGTTAAAAACACAGTCATTTTTTACAGTGATATAAAAATGAAAATAATCTATTAATTAAGTACAACACATTTTTAACACATACTGCATTATCCAAAAAAAAAAAAAAAAAACGAGAATGGATATTTTCAACTTTTTTTTTTTTACTTTTAGCTAAACAGACAAGACTATGATGTAAATTATTCACATGATACGATATTTTGGCCAATCCCAGTATAAATGCTCTTTGATGTCCAGCATAAACTCATCTTGTTAGCACCCGCTGATTCGTGATGGTAGCCATTACACAAATGTTGCACTGCTCAGCTCTTCCCAGCCTGATCTGATACCTCATAACCACCGAAACCATGACAACAGCACAGTGGCGGCGATCAGAGAAGCTGGGTCTTCCTCCAGCGTCTGACTGCAGCATAATGAACTCCTTAACACAGCCTGATTCCCCTCCTCGGGGTAAATTCCCATACAACTATGAACAGTTCTGAGGCAAAGCACATGCTTCCAGTAAGTGTGACGGGCCAAAGAGCGAGAGACGTGTTTTTCCTTCACTGTATCCTGGAGACTGCTTGTTATGTGGAGTCAACAACTTCTGATGTTGCTTGCGATCCAAGTTGGAGGATGAATGAATTTCGATTTTATGAATCAAGACCAAAACTCCTCCGTGTTCATGCAGAATTTCATATAATTCCAGAAGCGCTGGCCACCTTGAGGAGGTTTCTGAGAAATCCTGTTAGCTGGTATTTGGTTACATATCCCAGACTTCATTGGTTTGTACACAGCAATCTTACATAATACAGTGGCCAGCAAAACAGAAGAAAATTAATCCATACACTGAACGCTGAATGATGTGTTGGTCAAATTCTAACCGAAAACACAAAGTTAAGATCATTAGGATTTTGAAATGTCCCTTCTGTTTACCAAAACGTGATTAAAAATGCGTAATATTGTGACATATCATTGCAATTTTCAAACAGCATGAATATATGTTAAAATGCTATTTATTTCTGTGACGTGAGGCTGTGTTTTCAGCATCATTACTCCAGTCTTCAGTGTCACGTGATCCTTCAGAAATCATTCTAATACGCTGATTTGCTGCTCAAAGAAACATTTCTGATTATCAGCAATACAGTCTTGCTGCTTCGTCTGTTGTGGAAATCATAACACGCTGCCATCCGAAAGCTTGGACTTTCTATTCTATTAACAATTCTAATAAAAAAAGGATTACTGTTTAATCAAAAATTAGTAAGAGTCAAAACAGATTATGAAACTGGCAAGAAAGCAACAACGCCGTGACAGTCTGCAGTCTTCTTTCTTAAAAGGAGAAAAAGGGCCACTCAGCAACCTCTGGCTCTAATATTAGTCAGCAACCCCATTAGTCTTAATGGCCGCCTCTGGGCGCAAGGGAGCCTGCTCTGTCCTTTTAAAAGTACATACAAGGAGCTCATTAAGACTTAAAACAAAGCGGAGCAGTGAGAGGGGGTCGAGAGAACGAGTGAATGAGTGAGTGACAGAAGGGGGAGAAGTGCGAGATCTCCTCCTTCCATTAAGATCCCTTCCCCCTTCCAGCTCTCATTGACGGGCTCTTGCTACCACAGAAGCCCCATAAAGGCTCAGCCATTTCCATAATCGCTCATATCTGTCGGATGAAACACTATCCAGACAGCTTAATGGACACTCTGAAGAATCCCTGTTTAAAAATCCATAGCTAATCAATAACGCTGGCTCCCCGGCCTCTCAGCGCCGCTCACAGATGTGCAGTGCCCAGTATTGACCCGGCTAATAGGGTTATTCTGAACGCAGAGACCTGGGCTGGTCACGTTTCTTACCTCAGCTTTCCATCGCCGAAGCTCTTTGCGGAAAATCCGGGAGGTCAGAATTAGTTTTACGGAAACGCACGAATCTGCTCGTGACGTAGCTAAGTGTTCTAGGCAGCCATTCCCACAGTTGTCAAAACCGTTGGGCTCCACTTAAGAAACGAGCTGATCGGCGCATGAAAATTGCAGAGGCAATCTGTTACCGTGGCTACTAATTAAGTTAACGCAGTCACAGGCCCTCAAGCCTCCGCCTCCCTTCACCTCCTTTTAGACATGAGTCAATCTTTGCTCAAATCCATAAGTAGGGTGATTTGATTTCTGAAATTGAATTTCAGCTGTTCACAACAAGACGAAACAACCAGTTCTCTGCCGTTTTAATGCAAATACAGTAGAATCTGTTTTTAAACACGAAATGTAATTGAGCGGCAAACCAGCGTTTTAGAATGATTTCTGAAGCATCATGTGAGGCTTTGATTAAACAAATAGGCCTTTACACATAGATTAACACCTGCTATGAATTATAATAGTACTGGATAATATTACTATTTCTTTTACTGTATTTTTAATCAAGTAAATGCAATCTTGGTGAACTCAAACACACAAGCTGAAATCAACCAGATATACTTTTTAATATGTGTATACGGAATGGATTTTTGTGCACCGATAATAAATAAAGGTCCTTAAAATGTTCTTCACAGCAATGCCATAGAAGAATCATTTTGGTTCTACAAAGAAACATTCAATCAAATGTTCTTTAAAGAACCATCTCTATCTTAACTTTTTTTAAATCTGAAGGACCTTTATTAATTTATTCATTTCATTTAAATGATTCTTTATGGAATCATTAAGACAGGTTCTTCTATCTAAGCACCTTTATTTAATAAGAGTGTATTAGAATGATTTCTAAAGGATTGTGTCACATGACAATAAAAACTGGAGTAATGTTGAAAATTTAGCTCTGATCACAGGAATATAAAACATTTGAAAAATCTGAAGGAGCTGTGAAGGAGCTTTTTCTATTTTAAAGAACCTCTTGTGAAATATAAAGCTTCCATGGATGTTAAAGTTTCTTTTTTTGCATCAATGCTGATTAAGAACCTTATTTTGTAATAGTGTTGGTCAGCATGACAGTTTCAAAATCATTAAGTAATCATCAATGAGACATCACAAAGTGTTAATCTTTGCTCAAATACATAATTTGGGTGATTCAATTTTTTTAATTTCATCTGAACCTGAATCTGAGTCGAAACCAACCAGATATGCACTTCGAGTGCTGTTTTAATGCAAAAAATTGTGGATTTTTTTGTGTGTCTTAAAGTTGGGATTCAGATCCAGCGCTGCTGGTGTGGCAAGAGGATCCTCTGAAAAGTCCTAAGTTGGGTTTTTACTGATCTAGTCAAGGTGAGCAGGACATACGCTGAGGTGTTTATGACGGCTGGGTCGAAGTTATGAGAGCACTCGTTACTTTCAGATCATTTGCAGACTATTAGCCAGACAGGATATATGTCTTTTTATCCTCTTCTTTTGCTTCCACCGCTCTGGTGAGTGTTCAGCTGAGCGTAGCCTCAGCCATTCACAATGAGGAATGGGATACTATAACACGAACCAGCGCAGATCACACTGTTTATCTGTGTTTTTAAATAGACTGAATAGTTTTCTTGCCCTTGGAAAATAGGAAGTTCCCATAACTATTCAAGTTGTGATTGTGCCCAAGAAATGACCAAACTCGTTTCCAGGTCAGATGTAATCACAGCTTCGTGATCCCTGGTGACCGTACACTAAAATGCAACGCTCCTTCTCATTGGTGGAGCTTCACTTTAGAGCAAAAAGAAGGGGTGGGGATGCAAAAGCCACATTTGAGAAGTGTTTACACTGATTTTTCAGTTGTGGCATAACTGTATTTACAAAGGACTCACAATTGTGGGAACCATGTACCGAAGTCTTATGCACAGCCAGTAGAAAACAAGAAGGTGTGTGCTGAATGACTGGCAAATTTCATCTGGCTCTTAAATATGCAGCGCGAGGAAAAGTTAGAATTCATAATTTTCTACATTCTGACACTAAATAAATATATTATTATATAGTAATAATAAATAAATAAATACATGCATAAATAAATAATAATCTTTTTTTCAATAAAAACACAAGCATAATCATTGAGTCCTGACAGAGTAAGCCTCTACATACCTATATGAAATCGGTTAAATAATTATAAAATACAGTTTTATATTACATTTTATTTTATTAAGCAAAATCATAGATAGATGTCATCTTTACATACCCATATAAAAGCTATATATATATATATATATATATATATATATGGGGCTATATATACCAATGGGGAAAAAAATAATAAAAATGGGCTAATGTGGCTGAACTGTTAGCACTGAGCTTCACAGCTGGTTTAGTGGACGTTCTGAAATGACGTGCAGCTGCAACGCTCTGGCGGCGCGTGCGTCGCGTCATCCGGCGCGTCCGGAGAGAGACGGCAGAGTGGAGTGTAATTGAATTGAATCAGCGTGTAACGCCGCCCCTTTAGCGGATCAGCCTCTTCCGTGCCGCACACAGAACCGCCCTGGACCGGGGTAACTAACAGAGGGAGGGAATGAAAGAGTGATTGAGATAGAACGGAGAAAGACAGAGGGAGGAAAAGAGACGCTTCAATACTTCAGAGATCGGATCTTGTTAAGGGAAAACCTGTGTCATTTCTAAGAAACTCCAAGCACACGGACGGACTTTGGAGGACACATTTGGGACTAAAAACATAGAAACAGACTTTGTACACTGAATGCGTGACAATGACGGCAGCTGTCGATATTAAGCCGTTAACTATAATAAAATCTGAAAAAGTAGACGGTAAGTGCTCTAGTCGTTTTCTCATCTTTGTTGTTTTGATTTTAGAGGACTGCAAAACGCGTATTCGTCACTTGCCCGGTCAGTTATGAGTAACTTTTGCGCATACTGAGATAATGTCTATGCATTGAAACAGAGATAATGTAGCTTACAGTCATGATTTGATGTCAGACAGAAATTTTCCGAAACTCGTTGCAACATCTAATGTTTTTGATCAGCGAGTGATAGACAGGTTTAACAGCCTGCACGCGGCGCTCCAGATGTGCCAGCCGTTGATTCAATGCTGTACAAAAAGTATTTTATTATGTCATATATTAATTCTAACCTATTGGTCTTTACACAGCTAAGTGAGCACACGTAGTTTACTACTAGCCTTTCAGACAAGTAAGTGAATATGTTTCATATGTGTTCAACCAGGGAGGGAAAACTGTTTAGTTCTTCACTAAGACCCAAAACAAAGTTGCACACAATAGACTAAGATAGATAACTGTTGTGTTATCAGGCAGGTGTGGGAAAGGATTTTAATTAATACAAGCTACATTTTAGTTTGTTACATTTGTTACCCCTCTTTTTTCTTCCAGTTTTATTATGTTAATCATCCAGATGCATACTGATGTCACACTGGCCACAGAAATGACCAGACATGTTTGCATGCATTCTGATTACGAGACAGCAGTAATACATCGCAGGAATCAGAGTTAAACAGTATTTGTATTGTGACGTGTTTTGCATGCATTCTTTTATGGAGCATTCAGATTGGAATGAAACACCTCTGGTCATGTGACTACTTCTCCCGGTCATATACAAATGTTTGTATGACATGTAGTCAAGCCTCACTTTCATTAATAGTTTACGACTCTGTACATTTATGCCACAAATGTTACTGGCAGAATAAAATGGGTACTGTGTGGTTGCATTAGTATAATCTTAAGTCTTTTCAATCGGTTGAACTGCTATGCTGATATCATGTGCAAAACTCAACTCTTTTATCGCCATGGCGCAAGAATGAGATCGATGTAATCACTTAGCAAATACTGTACATGACAAGTCTGACACCAGGCTTATGTTGACTGCTACACATGGCCTCTCATGAAATGACACACTTTACATAGTCGTGTTTCATTTCATGCATGACCGGCAGGCTTGAATTTTAAATACAAGAGTGATTATTTTCGTGTCAAGCTGACTTTCAGAACATTGCGTCATCTAATGTTCTTGTGCATTAAGTTCATTATTTGGTCATTGGCTGAGCCCTGGGCTTTCTTTCCTTTTATGCAGATATTGTGCGCCTCCTTGTTACTGCGTGATTAAAGTTTCTCGTTCTTTTTTTTATGTTTTGATGTGAGTGTGCTTGTGCAATCTCACGCATGCTTGTCATGGCAGGGAATTTCCCCTTTGGCTAAAGAGTGGCCAGTGTCAACTGAATGAAGTTTGTCATGATGCTGCTTCACTGTCCATTCATACCACATCCATTAACCCCCACTGCTGACCCAGCCCGGCATGCCTGACCAGAGCAAAAGGGAGGGAGAGAGGGAGGAAAGATGCCATGCTGGTTAAGCAGTCAGCAGTCTAACACTCCCCCACTGTACTCCTGAAGACTGGAAAAAAAGCAACGAGCATGAAAGTGGGATGTTAGCACATGTCTCAGCCCGGTGGACTCTGAATATGACCCTCTTCTTTGGTACGGAAGGGCAGGGTGAGTTCAGTGGCTGCTAGTTTCCCTACGATAAAATGCTGACTGGCTTTGACCACAGCTGGTGGTTATACATGCAGAATTCTGACTCCCAACCTCTCTCTCTCTCTCTCTCTCTCACACACACACACACACACCACCAGCTGTTAATACACCATGGAAAAAGGCATTCACCTTTGCAAGCATGTAAGACCGAAAGCTAAAACATAATGATTTCAGCGTTTTGCGCAAGATGTGATATGAATCATTACCACGCTTGCATATTCTCGCATGCACAAGGGCCTGCTCTCTTTTCACACACAGTCGCAGAGTTTACATTTACAAATGCACTGGCACATGACCACGCGCAGACACTCCAACACTCATGCACAAGCTTTCTCCTCGTGTGGAAAAACAGTTGTGCGCTGTTAAAAAAAAAAAAGTGCTGATACTTGCAGCAGGGGTTGCCAAAATATCGTGCTATCTTGCAAAACAATTTCTCAAGACGAGCTCCCTCGAGTTCAGTCAACCATGAATGTTCAGGCCAGGGTGAACGGAGTGCATTGGCAGAGACTCTCCACTATCCACGTAAGACATGTTTACTGCTGGCCTGCTACTTTAGTCTTCTGGAAGAATGGATATGTGCACCTTGTGGGTCCCATGTTCAGCACAAAGTGATGGGGGGAGTGTAGAGCTCAGGCAGACTGGCACAAATGATAGTTTCTAGCATGCACACGTCGTTGATGGGGAGAGGCCGTAGACATTAAGCACCTGATCCCAGTTTGTATTAGGTATTAAATCAAGACAAGAGAGCTGTGTCTTGAAGACAACGGCTAGTGCAAAAACAAGCCCGCCTTCCCCCCCGCCCCCCGTTTGCTTTTTGACTCTGTTTATACAAAAGTGATGAATGGTTAAATTCAATCAAGAGTCACACAAAAGTTGTTTAGAGTTCAGTCAAGATTATCTGATTTACCCCGGAGACATGTAGTGCACGAAGAGACAATGGGACCTACACAAGAGCAAGACTGCCTTGATAAACACACTTACATTCATTAATGGAATTGCTAAAATAAGATTGCATATGGAGTTGGCTCCAAGAACACACAGATAGCCTGGAAGCAAACATTTTTATGTGGCAAAGCTTGACCTGCTTAGGGGACCACAAGTCATTCACAAGTTTGAATCGTGTCGTTATAAAAGCCTTTTGGTCAAAGGTAAACCCGTGTAACATCTGCTACCAAAACGGCTAATGCTGCTCCTGCCCAGTCAGGTTTGCTGTGCCAGAAGTATCTTCTGAGAGCTTTGCTTTGAAAGGGGCGTAGTCAAAATGCTTGACAACGGGGTCACTCCTTTCATCTTTGCCCAAAGACTACTTAGCACAGTGAAATGAGTCAGCAACAACATGAGAGACAGCCAGGGGTCACCTCCCACTCGTTTCGGCCTAGAGAAATAACCCTTGATGAGGGTATCTGGTCTTCCCTTTCTCCTTCTCTCTGACTCTGTGTCCGTCTCAGGGTTCAGCGAGTGACAGGAATGTCTGAGGATTGGGTGGGCTGCCCATTGCCCGTGTTTATCTGATTAAGACACTACGCTCTCTCTCATCCCGATCCCCTGCTAGGCTCCGCTCGTACCCCCCTGCTTTAAATACCACATACTGAACGCTAGTAGAGAAGTATACAAGTGTGAAGAGATGATTATTCAAGCAGGCAGTCATCTTCAATGGTGTATCCCAGAAATGGCCTGGATTCCCGAGTTGCATAACAGATAGGTTTCTGTAATGTCAGACTTTTCACAATTTCACCAGGCCAAAGCATGCCTTGCTTACCTGACAGCTGTGCAAATACAGGTCCTGGCAATCAAGGCTAGTCTGATGTGGGGTTTTATAGTTTGCTGAATAATGTACGAGTCACTTCGAAAAGAATTTACTATTGTGAGGTGTAGAGGCAAATTCATATTTGACACTTCACCAGACTCAGGCCTTGAGGCTACGATGAAACACAGTTAGATCACAGTGTCTTGCCTACTGTTGTGAATGACTCCCCCCCTTCACAGAATGCCCACTGGCTGCATGACTCCTCTGTCAAAAATTCTTTTTGGTGAACACACGTTTTTATTGTTCCCTTTAAAGTGTAGTCATCAAAGGGAGAAGGGAGGTCCTACCCTTTATTCCTTCAAGTTATTGGCGCAAGCTAATGGCACAAACAAACGTTTTCTGAATCGTTACATGCGTCAGAATGACTGAACCGTACGTCAGCGCCGTAGCATACTTGTGAAAGCCGTTCTGACCCACTTCGCTGTGTTGCAGTTTGAAGTCTTCTCAATAGTTATCTCTGGCCCTGCTTCTCTGAACTTCAAAAGACCAAAACAAAAGCAAAAAACACAGCATGTCCCAGAGCAGGGAAGAAATAACAACCTCTGTGTATTTTTTCCAGCATTTTACAGCACCCATTTTCTCCCCTGTGCTCCATGTCTCTCTTTTTTTTCCCCCTTTGCGTTTGTCTCTTTACCGTCTGCGGGCCACATGGGCTCTCGCCTCGTCTCCCTGGCCCCTAATGTGGCGTCTGCCTATTGCAGATATGTCTTCTCATTCCCGCCGCGTGCTACAGGCTAATTACTGAGTCACAGCCCCTGCCGTGCTGACTCCAGCACCCACCCCTCCTCCCATAAGACATTAGCCCTACCCAGCCCCTCCGAGGCTCTCTGGTGGGCACTAGACCGCCTCCTGGGTGGTGGGAGGCCCTTGAGGTGAGTAAGCCAGCCGGACCGGTGCCTGTCTTTCCATGCCACTCTTGTTTTTCACTGTGGCTGTTTTGCAGATGTCTACCAAATACAACGCAGAGGGTGCCGTCAGATCTGCTTTTGAGATCAGAGCGGCATTCCCGACTGGTTCTGGCTACGTGTCTCACAATTCAGGGAGGTAAAGGAAAAGCTGTTCCCAGATTCCAGTTTCCCATCGGTGTATG
This sequence comes from Enteromius afrohamiltoni, assembly GCA_034779775.1. Taxonomy (NCBI): domain Eukaryota; kingdom Metazoa; phylum Chordata; class Actinopteri; order Cypriniformes; family Cyprinidae; genus Enteromius; species Enteromius afrohamiltoni. The sequence goes on from JAUYWG010000055.1 coordinate 1,422,692, forward strand.
CGCTTTCACCAAGTCACCTGTTTTAGGCCTCAGTAGTCGGAGCTGGTTTTGTAATTATCCCAGTTTTGTCTCACCTCTTTGAACAGGGTTCCTACCTTAGAGGCACATTGACGGAACGCTCTTGGCTACCATTCTGGTTACATGTGAGATCTTAAGCTGTTCACTGAGGTCCAGGTGTTTGGCTGTGGCTAGCTTTACCGTCTCTCTTGGTTTGTGAATGCTACTTGATGTACAGCTGAGTACAAGGCACATGATCCTTGGCAGTCACAAGAGCCGCCACAGCTGGGACTCGTTCTCGCTCAACCTTCTTCCCGCTATCTACATATTTCTGACAGAGAGGCTCTGCTCGGGCGATTTAGGGACAAGAGCGGTTAAAGGAGTTCTGTGTAGGTGTCTGGATCGGATCCAAGAGGCGGTCGTAATGAGGGCTAGTCTTTGACATTGTACACTTGCGCCAGTCTGACTTTTTTTTTAGCTCGTGAAAGTGTTCAAAGGAAACATGTTTAAAGCATTTTAAACTGTTCCTAACACAGTTGAGAACTGCAGAGACTTAATTTGGCATGCGTCTCTGCTTCTGCTTTCTGACACACTTGATGTTGACATTTGTCACCATAGAGGATTTTCATCACTTTGATGATGCGTTAGCACACCGTTGTGCTGTGTGGTTCGAGGTGGATTTCAGAACAGTTGCGCATCTTCTTTTCCAGGCATCCATTCATCTATTTTGGGCTTATGAACTCTCTTCATTGCTACAGCTGTGGTACTTTTCTTTGCGCACCATTAATTGTGTAATTGTTCCATTTAGAAGTGAACTCAAAGGAACACTAGTTTTAAGGTCACAAATACAGAACAAACTCGCACAAAAATCCCGTCCACATTAGTGATTGTAAAACAAGGCAGGAATGTGTGGCACGATACATAAAAACAATGCGGTCTGTGGGGAATTCATTTACCGAGAATGCATCTGTTGGCCATCGGCTGGTTCCACAATAGCAGAAACCATTAGCCATTAGCTTGCTAATTGCATGCAGAGCCTTCATTTCCCTGATGCTGAAAGCTACTTGCTCATAAACTTAGTTTAGGCATGACGACTACTCATGTTTGAGTTCGCTTTGATCAAAAATGCTTTTGGATGCATTTATATCCAGGGTTGGACCCCCCCCCTCTTAAAGTGCTGCAGTTTCAGGTACACTACGAGGAGGTTATTGGAGGTTTCTAGGAAGAATGTCGTTGGAAGAGTAAACTGTTTGTCAAGATGAGCATTTGTTTGTTCAGAAATCTAAACAGTATAATTTCACAGATCCAAGTGCACTCGTGATCTTTTAGAGGTGTTCATTCCTGTGATGCAGTTACCCTCTCACAATTTGCATGCTGCAAAACGCCTCCGCTTTACTTTGCAATATGCATACCAGCATCACTATACATATCTCTGAAATGCATAGCATGACAATTGTGGGCATGAGTGCACACAAAAAAGCAATTCTTCAGACCTAGATTGTGGTAATGCAAACACTTCAGATGTTTGTGAGCAATTTACTGCATGAGCAAGAACTTGCCTAAAATGTCCAGTTTTAAAATCATCCCTGTCAGTAATTGTGAGACCAATAGTGAACCCAGGGCACCCACTGGCTGGGTCTCTAAGAATAGCCACAGTGTTCCAGGGCAGGAAAGCCCCCGAAGCGTGACCCGGGCAGGGTGGACGGACTCTGCACTGCCTTTGGGAGCTCGATCGTGGGCCGCTGCTATTCCTGTCTCGGGCCGGCCCGGTCTGCATGCTTTCAGATGGAAATCTAAACAGTGGGCAGAACAAGCACTTCTCTCACAGGGTCCCCCCACCCTTGACCATGCCTTGTTCAGCGTGGACCTGCTGCGTGAATGGCCCTCCTTCATGCGGGCCAGGTTTAACAGTCTCGCTGTCACATGCTCTGAGAAAGATAGGGCAAGAGATAAAGAACTGAAGGTGTTTTATGGGACACCCTTTTGCGACCATGCATAACTTTTTTGTGTCCTTTGTTCTGAGCTCCACATTCTTCAATGACTTTATTTTCAGATTGGAATTTGATGACATAGGCATCTCTGAATTGAAGCAGAAAGCAAGCAGGGTAAGATATGCTAATTTGACATACAGACACAAGTACACCAAGCACAAGAAAGCATTCAGAACTCAAATACCATCCAGACTATTGAGGGCCTCGAATGAGCTATTTGGCTTTTATTACACACCCACTCGCTGTCTCTCACGCATTTAAGACAGACCCCTCACACACATAAATGCAGACACACATTTCTCTGAAGTGTGTCTAATCTTAGAACGGACTATTAACACTGTCATCAGTGTGTGATCTGTAAGGCTGTGGATAGATGCGTGCGTGTCATTAAATCACTGAACATGCTGTGGAAAACACTGAATGGGTGGAGACCTGTGCTCATGCCAGCAATGATGTCATCCCTTCAGGGACTCCATTCATGTTGTCACGGATGCTCTCACATTACAGATAAGTGAATCATCCGACCCCTCCCCACCACACCCGACTCCATGAGACCACCAGGGCCTCATGACCATAATCGCAATTTCACAGCCCCCTGACTAATGCAGAGCTGAGACGGGCCAACTTGCACTCATCCACACCGCTCAGAACACACCTGCACTACGAAGGTTCTCCGTCTGGGACTGTGTGGCTCACACCCAAGATGTTTCGGCTTAATGCGGTTCAGTAGACAGAATTATCAAGGATTCATATCTACGGCCATTAGCGATGTTTAGTTACTCTCTTTGGCAATTAACGCCATTCATGCTGAGCTAATGATTAATTGCTTCACAGAAGAACATGATGTTGGAATGTCTATGTGATCAACCGTGCAAAGCTGATTTGAAGTTTAACCACCGTTTAAAGCAGTCAGTCAAGACACTCGATAATGCCAATGTTTGTGTTCATAGAATGCGTCTTCCATCTCTTTCGGTACATGCGGCATGCAGATTAGATCTGATGATGTTAAGCTTTTCTTTGGAAACAGCTCGCTATCCTTTCCCTTCAGGTGTCCTCGCAGGAATTTGGTTTTCTCCCAGTGAGCATGCTAAATAATAAAAGTGAACCTTACAGATACATACATTAACAGATTCCTGATTTGATTTCCATAGCATCCTCTGAATGCACAGATTCAGCTGTCATTCGGCTTTCATTTTTACATAAATATGCAACCATTTTATTTTGTTCAGAAAGCACTTTGCATTTTTCACTAATGCAAGAACCTCACCGCAATTTGTGTGTTATATTTGTGTTCAAACAATCATGCTTTCTTTACAAAGGAAAAAGGAACATTTGCACTTTACCAGAGTCTTCCGGAGTCTTTCTCTGCAGTTCTGGCCTTGTATCATCTAATGTGAAAATGGGCCTCTCTTCTGCATTGAATGAAGCCGCTGACGTCCAGCTGGTAGAATGGCCTCTCTAATGCGCAATTAAACACTGTAAATGGAGACTGCAGCATCTCGCTCTAATCGAATCACACGAGAGCGCTGCATTGTTCTTCTCCATTTAGACGCTCCGCGTAATGCATCACCGCAAGTCCTTCCCTGTTTGAGTCAAGCGGGGTTTCAGATCAGGAGAAGGAGGTTAGGAGGGACAGCTGTTGTACATTCCTGGCTGGGTTATGTCGTGATGTGGATCGACAACAGCGAGCGCAAACCCATACGGCGCCCAGGGCTGGCAGTTTCCAAACCGCACGGAGATGCCAGAACATCTGGGTGTCAGTAGAAAAGCAGTCACAGACGGTGAAAAAAAAAAAAGACACAAAGTGTTGGCTTTCCACAGTCTGGACTGTGCATTTAGCTCCCGGACAAATTCGTTGTGCCTGAGTCACAGCTCAGGCCACCAGTAATGGTATAACCACCCCTCACCTTGTGTTTTTCATCGCATTACTGTCCCTACTGCGAATTCTTCGCTCGGCTTTGTGACATTATTCAAACCCTCAGGGTTTTTTTTCCTAGCCCCTCTTTTCTCTCAAACGCCACCCCGGCAGTCTTAATTGGATCAGTGGAAGTCATCGGGCACTGTTTAACTCATCAAAGCCCTTTCTGTGTCCTGCCGGGTGCCCACGAGCATAGAGGGCGAGATTTCCAACACTGAGCTGTCTGTTCACCAGCCCGCAGCCTGCTGTGACATCATCACCCCTCTGTCACGACCTCTGACCCCTAACTATTGACCCCTGCCAACAGAGGCCCATCTGTCTGTGGCTGGAGACGGAAATGGGGCAGCTTGCTGGGCGGAAGGAATTGTGGGAAGGTGGTCATGGGTGTAAAATCTAACCGGTGTGTTTGCACACTGTCCTTGGCTCTGAGCAGCGGTTTAGGAGGTCAGGTTGGAGGTGATTGATGTGTGTAGAATGACTACGTATAGGATGTATTTCTTCACACTGATTGACTGACTTCTGGTCTGGAGAGTTATTTTGTGGAAACTAAACTGATTTGGCATTCTATTTATTTTTTGTGAATGTGGTATATATTTATTTTTTGTTGTTGGATTTTGACTCAGAATGTAGATTTGTTTGTTTGTTTGTTTAATTAATATATATATTTGACTTTGACTATAACTTTCATTTATATTTGTCAACAAATTAAAGTCAAATAAATAAATAAAAAAGCTCCATATAACAATGGAGTATGCTTCATTTTTTTTCTTTTTATATTTTTATTTTACTTCAGGTGAAAACGAGTAAATAATTTTAATAATTTATTATATTTAATACATATAATTTAATATATTTTCTAAATTGATTTTATTATGTTGCTTTAATTATTTTGTGAACTGTAGTAATGATGTGTGTGTGTA
>JAUYWG010000055.1:1430708-1450124 GCA_034779775.1 Enteromius afrohamiltoni
AAAAAATAAATAAATAAATATATATATATATATATATATATATATATATGGAAACACCTCTGGCAAAGTGTGATGTTGAAAGTTATCAGCATAAATCCTTCTCATTTTTGGGTGTGCATACTTTACATTAAAGTAACTCAACATTATCATTGAAGACAAGCAATAATCATTTTCATTTTGATTACATAATAATGGCAATATATACATGTCAAAGTTGAGCTACTATGGGAGGAACTGGGCCGTGATGTCCGTAAGAAGTGTCCAATCAGTGTCAGTCATCTTTGGTCAATCCTTCAGGAGTCAATGTTTGAATAAACTGACAGCTCAGATGCCCAGATCATGCAGAGCTGTAATAGCTGCTAATGCTGTCATAATTAGAAGTATTTTCTATGTATAAACTGTTTATGCAATAAAAGTAGTTTGTGTCCGAAACCCCATCTTTCTAGGCAGTGCATTAATAGCATTACGTTTTCATCAGTTTGCACGTTGTAAAGTTTATTGTAGCTATATGGGCACTTAGTTTCTCTCGTTGTTTAGTACATTTGACTCACAATATAAAAGACTGTAATATCTGTGCTATTTAAAATGTACAAAAGCGGATTGGCTACAACCGGACAGCAAACGCTGACTCTTCTCTGCTCCAGAACAGCGTCTATAGACATTGTTTCTCAAGTAAAGGGAATGCTGTGATTATTCAAAACTTTGTTGTATTTACCCTTGAGATGCAAAGAAGTAGAGATCTGTCTTTAAGCTGCACATATTCGATCTGGATGAAGGGAGGGCGGAGTTATGAGGTTTGACTGACAGTTTGAGGATCCAATGGTGTTAGGAGGTAGCACCTCTTTAAAATCTAATAGAGATTAGAAAGTTTTTGGTAATTTCCCATGGCAACCTGTCACAGTGGTTGGGAAACACTGGTCTGGATGAAATGTTCAGGAGGCGAAAGCTAATTCCTCTTTTTTTAGATGCGTGTTTACCAGCTGTGATCAGCAGTGTGTGGTCTCCAAAACGCCGCTCTCATCTCGCATTACTGCAGTTATGCACGCATTGCCAGGGAATGAAGTAGACCGTTGGGTTTATTTGCGGTTCCATCTTACACCATCTCGAGATGCTCTCAACTGCGGTGGGGAAAAATGAGAGAAAAACAAAGGTGTTTGCTTCAAAGTTAGAGATGTTTGAAGCCACAGAGCGCTAGTAGCTGTCTTTTGTGTCAAGGCGTCCATGTGAGGTTACGTTACTGGGGTACGAGGTGTTTTTGTGAACCTGAGGTTCTCGTAAGGAGCGAGAGGTGTAAAGTGTGAAAGAGCGTTTCGGTTTCTCATGAAGTAACTTGCGTACGTCTGGTTTTGAATAAACCCCTTCTGAATAACCCTTGAGCAGCTGAACAAATGATCGCGATTTGGTCAAAGTCGCTTGTATATTTTCGAACAACGAACGCAGAGATTTGGGGTTTTGCCCTCTAGGTACGTAAATCCCAGCTTTGGCAATGGTGCTGTGTTTTTCCTGCGTGGGAAAGTCTTTGCGGTGCCACCAAACTCGCATGTGGCTTCAATTTTTCAATTGAGGATTTCAGGATCAGTCCCAGCTCTGTATTATCTTTCATTCTGTAATTGACATTCAGTCGAGACCGGCCTTTTATCTCCGGCTTGGCCAAAAATAGAGAAGCAATTTGTTTTGATTTTCTTCCAATTAGAGAAAACCCAAATATTTCCACATGGAAATCATGTAAGAGAAACACTGTGTGGTGTGGACCAGTTCTACATTTTTCCACGTGGTTGGGTCTAGACTGCTTGTGAACTTCTCTGGCTGCTGAAGCTGGCACGTCCTGTAACCAAGGGTAGAAATAAAGGCCAGGGACCTCATTTATAAAAGTCGTGTAGAATCCCATGGACTTTATGCTATGCAACAAGTCAGATGTCCTCCACTTTTGCAACATGCATCAGACCAAAACAATGTCTGTTTGAATATATATGGCATGCGAGCTGAGTGTGAATGATGTTTAATAACAGTGAACTCTGCATCGCAGGTAAGCTGGCGGGTCAAGATTCGTTTGAGAGCATTGACAGTTTCGAGAGCTGCGACAGACTGACACAGTCCTGGAGTAGTCAGTCGTCATTCAACAGCCTACAGAGAGTTCCCTCGTACGACAGCTTCGACTCGGAGGACTATCCCACCGCACTGCACGGACACAAACCAAAGGGTACCTTCAAAGACTACGTACGGGAGCGCTCGGACCTCAGTAAGGACAAACCGGTCATCCCGGCAGCTGCGCTCGCTGGCTACACAGGTCAGCATCCCCCGGATTCAATCATTCATCACTCATGCACACATCCTACTCGTGCAGTAAACCCTAATGAGTCACAGTTGAAATAATCACAAGCCTTGAGACATTGCGTAGTTTCAGTCATACGCAAGACCAGCGATGATAACTTTACTGACACTAGTCCTGTCATACTATTAAAAAAGATGAGCATGGTACATTGGTACTATGTTATACATTGATACTTTTATTTTGGATACCGTTTTATTAACATGGCATTCTATGTACATATGATATCAAAAATCATATTACTTATGATATAATATACTATATACTATAACACGCTTATACTGTGCATATGATAACAACGAGAATATGATATTATGTCATATTAAATCCCATAAAATACAGAAAGCATAAGAAATCATTATTTTATTTTATATCCCATATCATATTCTGTACACCATATCATATAAAAAAAAACATTTAATTCATATATGATATAACATATCGTTGCATACACTGCATATTTCATAACAAAAACCTTATTCTATATATCATAAATTATTACATGCTGCATGCAATATTCATACTTGTATGCCATATGAAAAAATAAAAAATAAATAACATAGCCATATATTTTAAATATCGCATGTCAAACTGTATAATTTATACCATATCATATCAAAACATGGTATTCAATATATCAAGAGTCATATATTTTATTACACACCACATAAAATGAAAAAGCATGTTATAAGCTTATATGATATCCTTATCATAAATCATATTCATATGTCGCATACCATATGTTTTTTTCATATATATCAAAAACCACATGCTGTTCATATAATATATCCAACAGCATACGATGTTATTCTATATCACATTTTAATACACTTTATACCATAACATATCAAAGAATGTATAACTCATACTGTGTGTATATATATATATATTTATTTATTTTTGCATATCACATCATATAATAAAAGCACATGAAGTTATTCCCTATATCACAAACCATATTCATGTCATATTACATGCCATAGATCTGAAAAGCATACGATGTTCATTCAAATATCTTAAGTCAAATAACACACCTAAAGCTATTCCATATTTATGATATCACATGTTATATAATAAGCATATCTGTAATGAAAGAAAGGAATCGGCAAGCATTTGGAGTCAGATGTTGATGCACGAGTCCTGCTGATCTTACTGGGACACGGTTGCACGCGGGAGTCGTGCACCAGTTTTGAATGCATCGGTGCACCTGCGAACCGCAGAGCCACATTTGTTACACCACTGTAAGAAAGTCATGGCAGTGTTTTTGCGAGCGGCTCGTGTACCAGCAAACACGCCACACCCCGGCCTCTTCACATCAAAACACACGCTCCAGCTCTCCGTTTCTTCTGCTGCTGTTTTCATCTCGTACTCCTTATCTGCGGCCCACATCTCAACCCATTCCCCAGGTCGTCTTGGCAACAGAGGGTTCAGCACAAAGTGATAGCAGCCCTGTGCACTTAAGATGAGAGCTCCTTTATCGGCCCATCTTTGAGGGGCTTTTTTTAAACCTTGTGCCATACTTCTCAAACATATATCTGAAAACAGTTCCCTACCGTAAAAGAAGGCACTCACTGCGTGCATTTCTATTTTGGGAAGCTAAGGTTTCTTTGAACGTATAAAGCAGCATTTTTCTTGTAGCTGAGTGGGATGTCATCTGGAGTTCTCCATACTCGATGCTATGTAATAGTCCCGTAAGAGATCGTTTGTTTTTGTGTACGGCAAAACGTATGCGTATAATGGACAGAACTACCTGTTTTTAAACCTGTGTTTACCGCAGTGTCAACACAACAGCCTTCAGAGTTCAGAGATGAGGTAGATAAAAACAGCAAGTGACAAAAAATATCTGTTTGCTCGCAGGGCTCTGAGGTTTTCGTGTTTGTCATCATTAATCACATTCTCATGTACAAATCCATCAGATCTGTGAGGAGAGCAGCACAACCACAGCACCGCAACACACTTTCTTCAGCGACGGCTGATTTTTAACTTCCTTATAAAGACGCACGCACACATTAAAGAGACAGCACACTGAGAAGAAAAATACAACTCATCATTTACTCGTAGACCACAAAAAGAACGTTCATGCTGTTTTTCTTCATGTCGGTGACTGGGTGGTCAAGAAAAAACAGGAAAAAGTGGCATGCAAATAGTTAACATGACTATGCATGGCAGTTCGGCTCTTTATGATTATAAAACACTCAAGAGCTTTTTAATATCAATGCATTAACTAATAATGTATAATATTTATACATCTGTCCATTGTCGGTTCAAGTTAGCTCAGATGCACCTTTTGATTTTAATAATGAATTAGATCAAAATTAACATGAACGAAAATTAATAAAGTATTGTTCATTATTCATGTTAAAGGAATAGTTCACCCAAAAATTAAAATTCAGTCATCTTAAGTAGTTCTAAATCTGTATGATTTTTTTTTTTTTTTTTTTCTGTTTTGGGTGCCCACTTCCGTAATATATATTTTTTTCCCTACTACGGAAGTTAATGGTTACTTTTGGGTGAACTGTTCCTTTTAACCAATGTTAATAAATGGGACCTTATTGCTTTTATTTATCTTGGATATTGGTCACCATTCGCTTTCATTGTGTGGGAAAGTGCAGCATGAACATTCTGCTAAACATCTCCTTTTGTGTTTTGTGGAATAAAAAGAGTCATACATTAGGTTTACACACAAAATCCCTTTAAGCTCAGTGTTAGCCATCCAAGTTGTTTTCAGAAATCCTCGCCTTCGTTTGCTGTGATCATGCACGCACTTCAAGTAAAGTGGCCTTAATGTACTTTTAAAGCTTTGCTGAAAGTCGGCGCTGGATTTGTCTGTCAGTCTGAGGGTTTGGTTCAGGCGTGTGGAGGACAGGCCGATTGCTTTCTTTGGGTCTGATCAGGGCATGTTACAGTAGCTGAGCTTATGGAATGTGTTTTAACGCATTTACCTACATAAACAGATTACTGCATTGATCCTGATAAGTGATTTTAGTGATTCATATGTTCAGATGGAGACAAAGAGAGGCAGGCAGACAGAGAGGGAGAGGGTTAGAATGAACTGTTGAATTGTTGATGAGATAATCTGTTTCAGAATTGCATTAGTGTTTTATTGCATTATCGGCAAGGATATTTTTAGCTGGATGTAACACACAGTGGGGAATTCACTAAGAATGAATTGTGCCTGCTGTTATCGCCATGTATTTTGCATGTGCGTTGCTTTCCCACCCAGTGCACCAAAAGAATAATGCAGATTAGGTAACTGAATAAATGCAGCATGTGACACAATGTGTCTTCTGAATAATGCACTCATCTAAAGTAAGCCCTGAAAGCATAGAAATTAGGGTTGCACCAATAGTGAAATTCTGCCCAATTGCATTTTATTTGATTCTATTCCTGATTACTGTAAAGTGATCGAAGTGCTATACTACTGTAAAATAAATCAATCATATTAAATACGTGGTAATAACACTAATATGAATTATACTTAATACTTTCAAGTAACTAAATAATAAAATCAATAAAGAAAATATATGAATATTAGAATTATAACAATATATATATATATATATATATATAGATATTAACAAGATCAAATTTCTACATGCAAATAAATTAATAATAAAATGAAATCTTTAGGCATCACGCCATTAAGTTATACAGAATGAAACATTATATTTATTTATTGTGATTTTATTGTTTTATTAATTTGTTTTTTGATTGATTTATATTGATTTTGCTTTGAAATGATGTCAGAAGTAATCTAAATGTAAGAATGAGTATGCACAATTAATTATCCAGTATTGATAGCCTACTGATAAATGAAAAAAATTGCTAATCAATACGGTATTGTGCATCCCTAGACCAGCAGGCCTTCTGCAAGGAAAATTGAGAGTCTCTCTCTCTCTTCTCTTCGCTCTTGTTTTGCAGCAGGTGTGATATGAAATGACAGTTCATTTAATTGCACACAAACCACAAGATGAAGAAAAAAAAGCAAAGCTTATCGAGACGGGTGCACGAGCTGCTCTGCTGCTGCCTACACGCTGTGAAGCTCTTACGGGATAGATCTCGCGCTGTAGGTCAACACAACCACATAAACCCTCCGATTTAGTCTTTAGATTGCTTCTTACAATCAGATGCGTTAGGATGCATGTTTGCAATATTTCAAATATCTCCTTAAATATGTCACCGTGCAGAAAGTCTTTAAAGTTGCCCCCGGCACGGTTAGGGGCGAATGCAATGTTGTAGCTTGTGAGAAAAGCCTCTTGGTTTGCAGATGTCCGCCAAGGGCTTCGCTCTCTCACACCCACACAGCCGTTCACACACATGTCGACATCACACACATGTGTGCTTTCAGATACACCCGGGCGACATGCAGACATATACATCATGGCCTGTGTGATCAAACACGTTTATCCGCCAGATATTTAGCCTTGGGGCAAAATCCAAATGATGTCAGTGCTTTGGAATTCACATAAAGAGTCCAAAGCTCAAGTAGGACATGCAGTCTGAGCAGTAGCTAGTCAATACTCCATTGTGTCTCAGCCGTCTCTGTTTTCCTGCAGAGTGACGTAAAGCCAATGGTATGTGGGATACACATACCTAATGTACTAATACAGAAAAATCTTGAATGGTAATAATAACATGCTGCTTTGATATGTGGTATGTGTGTGGTGTTGGGATTGTGATATGAACATCCTCGTTGGGAATGTATTAAGTGGTGATTTGTTTCTCTGTTCAGGAAGCGGGCCCATCCAGCTCTGGCAGTTTCTGTTGGAGCTCTTGACGGACAAATCCTGCCAGTCCTTTATCAGCTGGACTGGAGACGGATGGGAGTTCAAGCTTTCTGACCCTGATGAGGTGAGCTGTTATACAGTAAACATACTGCGGGTGTAGTCGGGAAGGGTTGGACCCCCCCAAAAAAAAAAAAAAAAAAAAGAAAAGTTTTTAAAATGTAATAAAAAATATATTTAAATTAAATTGTAATTTTATTATTGATTGAAATGAAAAACACAAGACAAAAAACTCTTTATCTGAGATATGTATTTGTTTGTTTGTTTATTCTTGTTAACTGAAACATTGCAAATAGTTACTAATAGTTACTAAATTAGCATTAACTGTAATAAGTAAAAAAAAAAATATATATATTTATATAAATTATTAAAAAAAAATGTTCACTTGGTTTACTATATGTACTGATACAACTAAAACTCAAATAAAAATCTAATAAAATTACAATATATTTAAAAAATAAATGTCTATATACATATATAAACACTGATACTATAATAACCCTGGTGCTATAGTGATAACCGAGTGTAAAAAATAAATAAATATAAATCAGATTGACCAATATGTATTTTACATTTCATATGCAGTTTCTTTTTTTCAAGTTATACCGTGCCAGGCATAAAGGGTTTTATGTATTGCATGCAAATGGCATGTATATACACTAGCAGGGGAAATACAAAGATTAGATGAGTTTGTTCTTCACACATCAACCACTGCCATTTATCAGCTGAAAACCAACGATTGGTCTTTCTCTAGTAGTATCTGATACAATCGCTAATCGTTGGTAAGACCACTGCAAGTCAAACATCAACATGCAAATGATCTCAAGATTGTTGTATCTGTGTGTTCACGATCCTGACTCGTGTCCCTTTGACCTGTAGGTGGCACGCAGATGGGGCAAGAGGAAAAACAAGCCCAAGATGAACTACGAGAAGTTGAGTCGCGGTCTGCGCTACTACTACGACAAAAACATCATCCACAAGACGTCCGGCAAGCGCTACGTCTACCGCTTTGTGTGTGACTTGAAAAGCCTGCTGGGATACACTCCTGAAGAGCTGCACACCATGTTAGACGTCAAGCCCGACACGGACGAGTAAACTTCCAACGTTGGAAATTGAAAAAGAAAGGCTGAAAAAGACCCTGGAAATAAACGGGGCGTCCATTCGCATTCCATCTTAACACTTAGTCGTGGTCCAGTCTTGTTTTGAGCTCACACGGGACAAAAAATAGAGGAAGCGTCAAAACATTTACCAAAGTTTAGAATCCGTAGACCTCGCGCGTCTGTATTGTTTATAGCTCTACGGGAAGGGAAAAACTCTAAGTCCAGGTAGAACTGCCGTTTTGACACCGGGAAGGAACAGAGGACAATGAGATGGACATTTCTCGGACTGAACGCTCCTGTTATTAAACACATTGCCAAAATTAGAGACAAGAGGAATATCACAGAAATATTTACGATTGAGTTGCTTACTGTTTCTGTCTCCTTGCATACCCAGCCACGAGGAAGAGTTCTCAGCCGGACCAAAATAAATAACAAAAAAAGTTAGTTTTTTTTATTTTTTTATGTTTTTTTTAAAGATTTATATGTGTCAGTATTCATTGAGATTGCGCCGTTTTGTACGTTTTCATATGAAGGTTTATTGAAGTGCTTGTTCTCTCTCGCTTCTTTTAAGGTCACACTCAGTTATGGCTTGCTCTTACCACAAAGTCCATAGCTTAAAGACGTTGTTTTTGATCACCAGATCAAAATAGATACCAGAGTCTCGCCCTTTTCAGTTGAAAGAGACATACCTCAGTCAAACTGAGAGTGTGAGACACAAATGAAAGCGGCCGTTGGCTTCTCAACGGTGACACGCTTGTGGTGAAAACGAGGTGTCGTTTTATCGCTTGTATTAAGACAAAAGACACGTCTTGCCTTGGTTTGTTTGTACGTGAATGTTTTTTTTTCTCGTAAAGTTTTGCCTTAATATAGCACACCGCCTTTATGAACTTGCTGTGTTTTCTCAAGGTCGACTGAAAGGTGTGGGTGAAATGTCACTCCACCAGGCCTTAAGTGGTTTTCTGGCAGCGCTAGACTCAACCGAAGCCATAAAGCGAGGCCTTTTTACGTAGCCATGTTGAAAAAACGCACGCTTCAGCATGCATCTGGACTGGCAAAGTACGTCAGATGGATATCGCAGCAGAAACGGAGGACCTGTTGGGCTGCATTAGATTTTCCAGGTGGTTTGTGAAAGTGATTGTTAGAGGCTGATATAAAGGAAGACCAGATCATGCTGATGCTTTAGGCAGCTTTAAAGATACGACCGGCTAACTTGAGATACAACATGGGAGTACGTTTCGTAATGGCTCATAAATGCAGTATTTTAGTCAAACCAGAGTTATATTAGAGTGTCCCGGAGAAACTGCACGTGAATGCAAGTCCGATTCAATTTGTGTTTTCTTTGTTGTGTGGGAAGGGTCTCGTACTCAAGACCTTGTGGAAAAGCCAAAGTAAAGAACGCTCTTCTAAGAAAACAAGCCGTATTGTTTACAGTGCTACCCATCCTGATTGGTGTAGCTTTGGAATTGTCTATTTTTACAGAGAACGTTTCATAAAATGGCTAGATTAAACAATGAACTGGGAACGCAGTCATGAGAGCTCAGAATAAGAGTCTTTAATTCAGAGATGAGCTGCCATGAGCAGCAACAGAAGTGCTACATCACCTGAACAAGCAGATTATAGTGTTTAAAAACCCATCTCTGCAGAATAACAAGAGGAAAGCTTAAAGCCACAACCGAAAGACAGCGCCATGACTTTTTTTATTTTTATTTGACAAGGTCCAAATCATAACGCAGTCTTTGTCCTGATTGTAAAAAGTTGCAAAAGTGATGCATTTTGTGTGAAAAACACAAGATACATCATTCATATCGACAAGTGTTTTCATTTCCCCACAGTTTTGCCTTATTTTGTATGTTTTATATTTCTGTACTTTTTTTTTGTTTTGTTTTTTTTTTGTTAAAATGAGAATTTTAATGTATTTAGTTCACAAACATTTTGATATTTTTCAATAATTTATATTTTATAAACTTTGAAATACGAGATGCAGACAGCTGGTGCTTTCGTGGGGAAACAAATAAATAAATAAATAAGGTAGCGCAGGACAAAATGTAGCGAATTTTCTTTTATAAGAAATAAAAATAAAAAAAAAAGAGAGAAAAAAAAAATCAAATTTAAAGGAATTTAAAACCTGTCTGCTTATACAGTTCTGTATAGATAAGGCTGATGCTGGCCCATCATTATGTTCCGCTGGAGAGTTTTATAAACGGTAGCTTCTATTTCTTATTGTACTTTAAATTGTTATGTTATTAAAATATATGTGGAGAAAATGATTCACGCGTGTCTTTGTTATTTCAAAATGGATCTTTGGCCAATAATGCTGAATCAAAGGAAGACACACCCATAGCAGCCCGACGCTTGCACAAACACAGGTATGAAGTTGCACACACACAGTTCTCATAACCTTGCAGCGTTGCAGATTTGTGGTTTTGTTTATTATGAATCTTGGTTAAACGAGCAGCTCGATTCTTTCATTGCTAATCATCATAAATACCACAGCTGCAGGTTTTCATCATCACATCACGGAATGATAGAGACTGCTGCCTTTCATTCTCACACTTAAGATTGGCGCGCTGCATCTCTGGCTGTCGTATGCCGGGGCTTTATTTCGTGCCGCAGGCTCTTCTGAGGAAAGGGACAGGAATATGTTGTGCAGCGATGGCCCTAAATAAAGGCCCTTGACGTAAGAGCTAAGACGGACACACTGAGTCCATTCATAAGTGTAACCTCAATACAATACAATACAAAAGCTGTCTGTCCTCTCTGTCAAGATCCAAAGACTCTTTCTTGACTATACAAATATGGGTTTATACTGCCAAAAAGCATACAAAACATCACATATACAATCAGGCTACACACAGAATAAAAGCTACACAAGCTGCTATCCTTTCAAAAGGTACTGAAATGTATGTTTTAGGAATAAAAAAAAGATACCTTACCTTTTGCACACAGAAAAAAAAAAAGATGAATTGGATTCACTCTTTTTTAAGTTATGGGGCTGCAAATAATTTATTTTAGCTACATTTAAATACAATTAATTGATTACCTTTCAGCATTTTTTCAGTTTTTATTTAAATGTAGCTCAAATAAATTCTTTGCAACCAAAAAAGTGTGTGTGTGTGTGTGTGTGTGTGTGTATGTATGTATACAGGGTGGGCCATTTATGTGGATACACCTTAATAAAATGGGAATTGTTGTTGATATTAACTTATATTAACTTCCTGTTTGTGGCACATTAGTATATGTGAGAGGGGGAAACTTTTCAAGATGGGTGATGACCATGGTGGCCATTTTATTAAGGTGTATCCATATAAATGGCCCACCCTGTATAAATATATATATATATATATTTGTGTACATCATGTGACTGATGTTCAGTTGTTCTCACTTCCATTGCTTATTAGAAGGAGACAAACCAAATACTAAAACATTTTGAAATGCATTTAATTGTTCTATAATTAGCATTGTGTGAGTAGGTTATGGATATTATATGGATAAATGCACACAAACTAATGATGTGCCATTGGAGTCACACACATTGCAGGTAGAGATGGGCTACCCGATTTCCTCATTTCTCACCTTTATTTCTGGGAAATATTCGTACTTTTCAAAGATTTGTGCCTTGAGTTGTCCATGCCTGCTTTCTGAAGTGTTCCTACGCTGTTGAAGTTGAACTTGCAGGGGATTCACCAGGTACAAGTCATAGATTTCACAATTTTGCTGAAAATAAGAGTCTCGCTTCTGTGGAAAGAAAAAGTCAGTGGGTTGTGCAAAATCAGAGCACAAGTCAAAAAGAGACTTTTTCTGTTATTTTGTGTGCTTTAGTTGCTTACGCTGTTTTCTTTTGGTAACTAGGTCTGGAAATGTCTGTGTTCTGAGTGGATAAATAGTGCTACTCGGTCACGGTGGTCTGATGATCAGCATTTTCTATTTACACACATATTGTATTTCAGTGTGCAGATTCAGAGTCTTTGACCATTGCACATAAAACATTCAGGATTTTCTGTTCAATGACATGTCAAGTTTTTATTCCAGCTGTTTTTGGGCAGCACAAAATGCTTTGTCTCATATTTATTCAAACATTTTTATATATGAATATTTTTTAAATCACAGGGTTCAAAGTAGCGTTGGCCTGAGTGAGATCAATGAACAATCAGCAATTTATCACTTTAATAAGAGCTGAACTGGGTCAAAATGTTACATGATAGATAGAGGCTATCACACTTCCCACAGTACACTGCAGCATATTTTTTTGATTACATAATTTATGAAATCCTACTTTTCTAAATATGCAAATCTAATCCCGTATGAACAGTTTATTTGCAAAAACAGTTACTGTTTATTTTTAAAAATCATGTTTATTATTATGTGTCAGTTATCTGTATTTTTGAGTTGTTTTAACCTAACTGCAGTTTGGTTGAGATTAATTGGAACACACAATGAAAAAAACAAAAAAAAAAGTTATCTTTTTGCAAATTAACTCTTCACATGAACTAATTTTTTATTCATTCTCAGAACAATCTAAAAACCTAAATCAAGGTTCAAAATTGCTTCATTTTGTTGACATATTAAATGTCAATGGGATTCTACTTACTGAAGTTTCCAACATATCAAAATAAGTTACGGAAGCAAAACTTGGCCAGTGCATGAAAGATTTCATCTGGATTGTCTTGCCTTAAATGTTTCATTCTCTAAAATCTGCTAATGTCCACAGCTGACCACACACACATGCACACACGCCCAAGGCCTGAGCGTTCCAGGCGTCATTCAGCAGGTTCACATTTGCAGGTGGTTCCTCTCTTGCCTTCAGCTTTGTCTGCTTTAGATCTGCATTCAACAGTCTTCACATGCTTCACCCGTGTACACACACTTCATCCCTTGTTCATAAAGAATCTGATGCTAAAAACAATTCCTTTGATAGGTACCTACAGTATGCATGTAATTATAAATATAACATGAAGTGGATTTTTCAGAGTGTGTTTGAGAAGCACTATGCAGTTGAAAAATGGTTGTCAGGTTACACAAACACGGTGTATCTGTGGGTTTGAAGGCACCTACAGTTGGGGATTTCAAAAGGGTAATTTTCATATCTGACTGAGGTAATTTTCCATTACGGTTGAGGGAAAAAAACGAAAGAAATGCAGAGAAAGAAAGACAGAGAGAAAAAAAAAAAAAAAAACTCTTTGCAAGTGCAAAAGTGTCATACGTGGTGAAGTTAGGTGATGTCCTATGCCTGCAGACTGTTGAAGAATTTCTGTCTCTCTCTAGTACACACACACCACAGCTTCAAGCTTTCACAGCGTCCAATGCAGGAGTGTGTGGAGTCTGAACACAAATATTTATGCTAAAGTCTATGGCTGGCCTCAGGTATCTCCTTCATCAGAGTAGCAGACAAATGCCCAAACATGCTAAATGAAAGTGTGTGAAATCCTGCAGCATCAGCAGTAAACAAAATTGCAAGAAAAATGTCTATTTTTAAAGTCTGAAGTAGTGGGCACACACAACTAGAAACTTAACTGGAACAGGTGCATGCATGGTTGTTTTATGTGCAACTGCAATATCAAAACTATAATAATAAAGTTTGGGTTGAGCATAACATATTAAAGGATTCAATAATTCACCCAGTATGTTCACTGGAACGATGTGTTACATTAATTACTCATCAACGGATGCTCTGCAGTGAATGGGTGCCGTCAGAAAGTCTAAACAGCTGATGAAAATATCACAATAATCCACAAAGTCAGCCAAAACAATGCTAAACAAATATGTTGGACAACAGGACATTGTTTATTCCCACTTTTATTATAGATAATGGACTTGTATTTTAGACAAAACAATGGGTTGGATGTACCTTGATGGTTTTGTTTCCTGCAAACAAATAACTTTTTAGTTCTCCAGATGTTAACTGATGGACTGGATTATTGTGATGTTTTTCATCAGCTCTTTGGACTCTCATTCTGACGGCACCCATTCACTGCAGAGCATCCATTGCTGAACAAGTTATGGGCTCAAAGTGGTTCTGGTAACAAAGTTTTTTTTCCAGTTCTGATCATGGCGACTGAATCTGAATCTTGCATTCATGTAAACACATCTCTTGTGCATGATGTCCCGTCAGTGGAGATGTGAGGCTATCTGTGCAAATAAAGCATCTCACAAAATGCGTCGTGTATCCCCGTGAGGAGCTGGAGGGAGAGATGGCCCTCATGACGCATGTAAAGCTCCTCTCACTGGTTCCATTACGCCAGAGCTTGTGAAATACGAGCCCATTCCTGGTTCCCCAATGTCCTCTTCATAACAGCGTTTTCTATTCTGGGCTCATTGTCCTGAACGGTCGAATCTGGTCCGGGTCAATATTACCAGGGATCAGTAACACTGTCTTGGGACTTCATTACAGCCCCATAACTGATCCTATTGGACTATCAGTGTCTGATCTATCTCCAGTCTCATGGTTTCAGCGATGACTCATGATCCGCTTACAAATTATCATATTTATTTCAACTCATTTACTGTAAGCCTTTGGGTGAAGGTGCCAAATGCTATTTTCGCCCCCTTTTAGCAATATTTTCTTATTCTAAATCACACATGGCAGCTTTAGTTTGTTTGATTGTTTTATTATCAAGTATTCAAATGGAAAATCATTGTAATTATGACATCTATTAAAAAAAACACATTAGTGAGTTGATCTACTGGTTCGTCACAAAAAAAAAAAAAAAAAAAAAAATATATATATATATATATATATATATATATTTCAATAGGAAATAATAAAAATGAATAATTCATTCATTTAAACCTTTGTACAAAACACCATCATATTTCTTATTTTAAAAGCAAATAAAAAATACTAATCTTTGGCTTATTTATTTGAAATTAATTACAAAGCACAACATATTATATTTATGACATCTCAGTTAAAGATAAATGAAAGGATAGATTGAAGAATCAAACATCTGGGCATCAATGGGTAAATCTATTCATTTATGTTCACACTAAATATTTAGATATAGCCTAATATTGTGAGGCCATTTACATTTCTATTTAAATCAAATGCAAATATTTTAAATTCTCTTGAATGAATGAATATAAATGCATCATTCGTCCATTCAAATTTACTTATTGTCTGGTAGAAAATAAAAAAAAATCCTTGGACATTAATGGGTTAATCTACGCATTTATGTTCACAGTAAATAAAAGATTTGTTCTGATTGTGAGGCCAATTTGTATTTATATTTAAATATGATTAAAGAGGAAACAACAAAGAGCTTCTAAATGTCATTTCAGTCACTCAGCGTCTCGCAGACACTTTGATTATCTCTCTCATGTTCCTCAGTCTGAGTGAACACGTCCTGACCCAGATTTAGCCACCGGTGGGAAGTATATTACGTGGGTGCAGATGGGTCAGGGCTTGGGTTGCCCAAGCTTTGCCTGCAATTTGCATTTTTATTATACTTGTCCTTGTCCGGGTCTCCCGTCATGTGCTAGCGACTCCCACAGACCCCTGCCCAGATGAGAGCGCCCTCGCCGGGGCACACCGCATTCACCAAGGGCCAAAAGCTGAGGACCTGCCATTCGAGACGGGAAATGGAGACGTCTTCAGATGGTAATGTGGACTTTCCATCAGGAATGCTGATTGATTTTTGTTTCAGAAGGCACGACGGCTTATAAACCACTAGACAGGTACAATGAGAAGCGAGTGTGATTGTTGGGCCAGAGCCAAAAAGGGTAGAATGAGGGTCAGTGGAAGATCTCCATCGCTTTCAATACCTGACAGTCCAGCTCTAAAAGCTTGGTGCATGTCAGCGCTCACCATGAACTGCGTTTATTATGCTTGTTTTGTTATAAAATGGCAAGTGCCGGTCTCTTGCAGCTCTTGCAAAACCCACATCAATAATGTAATATTTGGTATTTACAAGAAAAATGTGCTTATGCAGTCGACATTACGTAGATTTATAAACCGCAGCGTACGATTCCAGGCACATGTTTGCACAAGTGCATATGTAACGCAGCTGGCTGAACACAAACTCTGCTCTGGATCGAATGTTTTCACTTCTTGTTTACTGGGATTGGTTTGGGAGTTAGCACGCCTTTCCCAGGACATCTGCTCCCTGCGCCCACGGGCGGCCTCTCCACCAATCGGAACGCTCCTGACGCCCTTCAAATGGGCCGCTGGTGTCCTCCGATTGGCCGACGGAGGCAGGGCCCAGAAAGTGAAGACTGAGGCCTGAGAATTTTCCGAAACCTCCCCACCTCCTCTATGGCTTTTCTCGGGCCAACATCTGCTTCCAATCACAGTTTCTCCAGAGAGCCCCCCCACCCCCCTCAGCCCACATTTCAAGGGCCCCCGCTGGAGAATGGTTCTTGGGATTCTCCTAATGGACTCCGGTCCTGCACTGACTTGAACGCATATTCTCATCCCTATATGAGGTTTTATAGAAAACGCATCTGGATAAACGTAACACTTGGCCTGGAGTGATTCAAACACTTGCTCCATGAGAGAGGGGAGGAATATGGTACAAACTGTGGGAAAAAGCTTTTCGGTGGGAAACTCTATGTAAACTATTTAGCGGCCTTATGAATGAATCAACAGTACGCATATTATAATAAGAAAGTTGAAAAAAAAAATGTTTTTTTTTGTAGGCCTATTAAAAAAAACAAAAAAACTATAAAATAAGGCACCTTTGCATTTTACTTATTATTATCAGTACTTATTTTATAATACAGTAATATGCACTGTGCATTATCCTGCTTTTACCTTACCTGACATGTTTTGATGTTTCAGTTTGTTTATGTGTGTGTTATACGTATTTAAATGCAAACACATGCACTTATACATTTAAGAGAAATACGCTGTTTATATATTAAACACATTTATATATAAGGATATAAATACAAACGTATATACATGCAAATATTTGCAAGATATATACTGTATGTATGTGTGTCTTTACAAATACATAACAAACATACACAGCACACACACATATAGTATGAAAATATATGTAAATCACGTAAAACTTTTATTTTGTATTTAATCAATCGTTGGACAGCACTTAAATATATACATGTAGATATTTTCTAATGCTGTATGTGTCTCTGTAAACAATACACACCTATATCACATAACCAAAAACCTTTTTTTGTATGTGATTAATCGTGATCTGACAGCACTACTTAATAAACTAGTTAAACTACTACTATTACTACTAGTTAAACTAGTTGATTTAAGAAAAATGTGTTTATTGTCACACCATTACATTAACGTTACATAACATTATTTGTACAATATAATCATTCTTTTTTTGACAATGTTTAGGTATTTTTACAGCTTCTTTGCTGACAAGAACACTACAAATAATTGTAACTGTTTACTTTAGAAAGCTAAAATTGCAATTCAGTGTGATGCACTTTACACCCAGCCAGAAAAAAGTGTTCCTTTGTTTCATGACTGACCTTTGTGCTGTCAAAAAGAAAAAAAAAAATTACCAGAGAGAAGGTCGGAGAGAAGCTGGGCCTTCATACGTTAGCTGGATGGAGATGAGTCTTGCTGCCTCACATACACACGTTTGAAGTGGTTTCTGAAGGGTTTGGGGAGGGCTGCTAGACCTCCAAACTGCTGAAGTAAGTGTGCTCTCCCACGACATCTAGAGCCACCGAGGCTAGGGTCAGCTCTCTCTCGATTGTCTCACTGTCCTACAATACCCATCAAACACAACTTTCATGTGTGGTCGCTTATGCAGTTTTTCTCTGCATGACTTTCAACTGCGCTGAGAAAATAAACAGCTGCTAAGGCTAATAATAACAGGTACTTACCGTAAATATTCACAGCTAAGATTGGTGAATCACTATGGGCTAAAGCAAACACACAGAGACGGAGCCGCAGCATGGATTCCCATTACCATGTTTTCCAAGACCTTCTGCGACGATCAGATGCTGGCATCTGGAAAAGCAACTCTGTTTTGGTGGTGGAAAAAAAAAAGGGGGACATAAACATCCCTCAAAAAGATTAACAGCCTAGCTTACTTTTTGTTTACTAGATTAATGGGAAAGAATCCTGTCCCACCAAAACTGAACACTGTTAAATCGACAGGTGAATTTTGCACTACATAAAAAACTCTTTCATAACGTGCCTTTTAAGTGAGTCATGCGGAAATACAGTCTTAAAAGACAAAGACTTAATGCTAAAATGCAAAGAAAGTTCAACAGCGATCACTTTTCTTGGTTTCAGAAGTTTTCTTCCTACTCAGTTTCTTCATGAGCATTCACAAAATCATCAATAAATAGTTGCAAACCAAACCAGCAGCATTTGAAAAGCAAAATCAATTGTCTTTCACAGTGCCATGGAGGTTTTACTTCTAGACCCTGACTTTTGCTCTATATGCATTGTAAAGAGAAAAACTAGTCCTGTTTAGGAGTACCACAGCCTGTTTGAGCTTCCTTCCTGTTAAACTCTTACACTTATGCCATAACATTTGATCTTGATCTGATTTATTGGCCAGTGTGCTGACTGCACTTCCTTTATACATTAACTGGACATGTAAGGAACATATTCTATAGGGTTTACATCTCTGAGGAGCTCTTCTAACTCCTGTATCTTGTTTCTTTTCTTTTCTCCCACTAACAGCACTGACATAATATAACCTCATGGTTTAAGAAAATTCAGTTTATTCTCACCCCGTGAATGTATAAATACTACTACTACTAATAACAATAATAATAACAACTACATTCTTGTACATCATTGTACACATAAATGTATCTTGTTGTGAGAATGTTTATATATTTTACTAGAAAAAGATGAAACCATTCAGTTGTTTTCCCCCTCTAGCTTCAGTATCTAAACACACAAAAATAAGATAGATTATCTTATGTCTCAGAATTCTGAGAAAAAAAGCAAAATTGTGGAACATAAAGTCAGAATTTCAAGGAGTAAAGTCACAATTACGTGTGAAAAAGTCATAATTGTGTGACATAAACTAAATATATAATCTTGTATTTCAGAATTTAGACTTTCACAAATCTGTCCTTTTCTTTCCTTACAATTGTGAGATGTAAACCTGCAATCTCGAGCTACACAGTCTGATATGTTCTCCGAATTGTGACTTTATATATCACAATTCAGAAAAAAAGTCATAATTGTGAGATTAAAAGTCACAATAACCTTTTTTTGTTTTTTATTCAATGACGGAAATGGGCTTCCATATATATGGAA